>CAHIKZ030001235.1:560000-1047175 GCA_903632075.3 Acanthosepion pharaonis
ACTATATATAATACAATATATATGTATATATAATACAATATATATATATATATATATAGATAGATAGATAGAGAGAGAGAGATAGAGTAACAATGTGTAATATTTTTCAGAATACTATGAGCTTAAGCAAAAGTGCTAATTCATATATAAACTCATCATTTTTTTTGACAAGTACCATGATAATGAATAAATCCCATTAATGTCAGTAAATGTCATTAGTTGACATTAACAATCATTAAACATTTTCTTTGATAAGTAAGAAGAATGTAGGCCTATTTAACCTAAATTATAATTGATAAATAATCTTTGGAAACAAACTCAATGTGATATGTGTAGGAGAACTCAGTGTTTGAAATCTGTTACAAGCTGAGAGTTGTGTTTATCACATTAGGTTGACATCACTTGATAGCAGACATTCACTGAAGAGACAAAATCTGGTTTCAAACCAATACAAATGTCTCTACTATATGATTTCAGTTTTGTCCTCAATCATTAAATTCATACAAATATTTAGAGTAAAAAGAAGCCAACATAGTTTTAAGTTTGATAGTAATTTGAATATAAAAATTTATAAATTGTTGCTATATTTAAAATAATCTCCAATGTGAAGACATCCTTATAAAGAAAAGAAATAAGTAGAAGGAAAGGTTCACAGAACAAAAAAGTGCAACTGTAATAAACTCATGTGAGATGTAAGTAAATTAAATTTATATTCCTTAAAGGACTTTAGCACAACTAAAACACACCTCTATGTGCCTTTGGTAGCCTTTTCATAACAAACAAAAAATAATGACTTGAAAAACCTTTATAGGATACAGGTCCTATATTGTTCTCAAAACTTCAAAAATTAAACAAAACATAGGCTCCAAATTAAATTACACAACTAAAAATATCAAAATATCATACGGCATGTCGTCAACTACATCCTCACGTCTGACCTTAATTTGACCTGATCAAAGGTACAGTTGTGCAAAAATTTTGAAACATTTTCTGGAGCCTATCACGTGACTTATATAAACAACAAACAATTAAGAAACAGAGAGTGGGAGAAAATCAGCCGAAAAAGCTACATGCTACATGACGACACTCATCATAAAATGTCTTTCAACTGAAGTCCAGACTATAAGTTAAAAATCCTTTTAACATAACCACAGTCTATTTCCTTCATTCAATGCAAACTAAACTCATGTCAGCAAACAATGAAGTGACACTCAAATGTCAAAAACAACATAAATCACACCCACTCACACTTTTTCCAGACTTTGAACCATTTATTTTGAATACAAACAATATTACGTTAAACTGAATCTTTCCAAATTCACACAAATTACCCTACAACTTGTAGTTTATCAAACTGGAACATTACCTCACACAAAATCTAAAAAGACAAGTTTATTTCACCATTTTAAACAACATTCATAACTATTGTTTTGCATATTTATTATATAAAAATCTATTTATTTCTACAATTTCTCTTGTCTGAATTTTCTTGTTTCTTCTTGTTATTTTGTGGCATTGTGTCTAATATAAATTAGTGAGGGCAATTGACCCCAACACCTTTAAAATATGAAGTCAACATTCCACTTCATTTTGCACTAATGAAAGGCTTTATAAAAAAAATTGTTGCAAGCAAAATCACTTGACATTGAAACAGACTGGCCTCTAAACTTTTATTATATCAGGTCACTTCTAATATTTTAAACTTAATGAAGTATTAAAGAGTTTAAACAAGTACATAAAGAAGGATAAAGATAAATATATTATTCTATGACCTGTTCAAATCATCCTCATCATCATCTTTGCAATTTTAATTATTCTTATGTGTGAATTCTCAGGTCTAAATCAAATCCAATAATTTTCATAGGGTTATGAATAAGGCCCTCTATATTGCTCCCATTTCATTTTTTTTTTTACGAATGTTTACCCAATACAAGACCCAAGAGCTATTCAAAGTAGATAGGTTACTGTGTGGAGTTATATTAATGTAAGAAAAGGCAAAATAACAGGAAAGATTGACAGCTAATTTTAGACTTGAAGAGGTCAAGATTTTATTAGCAATTTCAGAGATCAGTTGGAGACATTAGAAGAGTATAGAGTTGAAGTAGACTTTAGAAGGGACTGGAAACCGAATCCAAAACAGGAAAGAAGGTATGACCCTCTACTGTTCAAAAGACAGGGGGGGAGTGTGAACTGGACAATAAACAAACCTATCTACTCCTATTGGGAGAGTAAAAAAAATAATAGTTAATGAATAAAATTTCAGATAGAGATGTCATAAATACAGAGTTGATGGAACCAGAAACCCAATCCCAAACAGGAAATAAGGGATAAACCTCTACTCTTGTTCAAAAAAATAGAGAGGAATATGAACCAAACAATAGGCAAACTTACCTACTCCTATTGGGGTAGAGAGAGAAAAAAAATAAGATAAATAATTAGTGAATAAAAATTCAGAGTTCAGGTGGAGATGTCAACTTTTGGCACTTTAATAAGGACAATTTCCAGATCAGAGCAAAAAAGAATCAGACAAGATGTGTAATTTGATATTTGAGAGGATGCTGCGTGAAATGTGATCCAATTAACACAGATCAAAATATTAGTCCTCATATTTCATAAAATAAAAACAATATTTCTATCAACATTGTGAGATTTTTGTATATTAGTAAGTACTGAATTGTACACAAAATTGTTGTCTGAATTTCTGAGTTGAGCCATTGTTACTATTAGACCAGTTTCTTTATCTTTCCCACATTTTGGCCACATTACTCTCCAGCCTTTATCATGATTTTCCAATAATGTCACGTGAAAACCTTTATGACATGGTTATGTTGTCCTCACTAGAAAGTTTCAGCAGCCATCAATTCTTCCTCATGATGTTACTGTGCCTCTCAATTGAGTCACTGAGTTGTACCTGTGCTTTTATCTACTAATCTATTACGCCATGTCATATAGGACCGCCAAGCAACATTTTTTGAAACCCTAATGTACTAAAAGCTACAAAGGACAGGAAATTGTGGAGAGCCATGATTGCCAAAATCCTAAAGGGACATGGTACATAGAAATAGAAGAATAATGTCTTTTATAATTAGTGGTTCTTATGTTTGTGTTTATGTCTCTGCTAAGTGTATTGACTAGATTATAAGAACAAAATATGTCCACTAATTCTTTATCCCTAATGTTGTTCTCTGTCTATGCTTTTGACTTCCTGTCATAATAATTAAATGTTTTCTTTTCATTCTATAAATGATAATTGATACTTGATATTAAAACCACTCCGTGTATTACAGCTTTCAAACATTTTAAAATCTTTTTTGATGAGGCTAATTTCACCTTTGTATTTTCTATCATAATTGTTTGGATCATTACTCAAATTCTTGGTTATGTTTCCTTTTAGCAAAGATTTAACATTAATAAGTGGAATTACATGCCACAATTAATAAAATAAAGAGTTCCATTCAACATTGCCAGAAATTTACCTAACATAAAGTATAGCAATTAAAGTATTGTGATAAACACAGCAAAGATTATGAAACTTAATTTCACCCTAAGCAAGGTGGTAATACCACTAGTATGCAGTGGGTTACAAGGAATAAAGGTGAAAGAGTAGACTGAGAATAAGGAGGATTGAGGAAAGGACAAAAGATGAAGGAGATTCAAGAAGGTAGAAAATGGAGATTGACATTATATTTAAATTTTTGAAGATTGTAGTTATCAAGGAAGAAAGGAAATGGAAAAGGGTTCCACAGATAGGAAGTACAAGAAAAACTGTTGGAGTAGAAGGGGCAGTTGCATTTAGCTATTTCAACAGTAAAACCTAGTTGCCAATCTAGTAGCACACTTTAATTCATGCAGTCAAGGCACCAGAGAAAAAAACAAACTTGTCAGAGCAGATGATAGATTTGTAAATGTGTAAGATAGATTCTGACAAGAAAAATTTTTTAGCATGACACAGTGACCCAACTTTCCTCGCAGTAGATAAAGCTGTTGATTCGATATACCAGTAATGTCCGAGGAAAAGGCATAGAGTGTTGCTCTCCTGGCAGGCAGAAAAGTGAAGTCTTAAGAAGAGGTAATTTGTATCTGAATAAAAATCCATCCACATATATAAAATGCAATATTTTATATATATATATATATATATATATATATATATATATATATATATATACACACACACTGTATGCGTGTAACACTATTCACAAAATGCACAGATACTACACTGTGATCCGTTATTTACCTACCTCCCCATGAAGGAGGTTCTTACACATATGTATAGACACAAATGAAAATTACCCAGTCCCCACAACCATTATCACATAGCCATCATAATACTCTGATCCTTCCCCTTCTCTGCAATATATAGGTGCTGCTGCAGGGATGGAATCCCCAGAGTCATGTTCTGCCTGAAGACAAGAACATGGCATTGTGTTTTTGCCCCAAAATAAGAGCACATCTGAGAAAGAGAAATGGATACTATGGTAATATCAGCCTTCAGGATATGAAGCAGCACTTCTGATCCTAGGCAAAAGTGTTGGAGAGCAACATTTCGATCTTAAACAGATTGCACAGATACTACACTTTGATCTTAAGCAGAAATTTATCTCATCATTTTTAACAGGTACTATTCTAGCAAATGCTAATAACACAATAATGAGATACTAAACAGACCCATGAAAATTTCATGGTTTTCCTATTTGAAATATTTGATATATCTTAATTAAGTTAATGATTGAATAAGCTCATGGCAAGTTCTATGACAATAAAATATTTGCAGAATTTCCCCTATCACATTGTTAAATATTTGAGCTTAACAACTTTAACAAAATACAGCAATAACAATCATAAATATGAATGATGGTCCTTATTTTAAGAAGTGGGTACAAATGAAAAGATTTAAAATTAACACCTTTTTACATTTCATTGTAACAGATTACAAATACTTCTATCTTTTTTCTTTCATTCATATGTCTTGTTTTTCTATGGGATAGTTCATTATTTATGAGGTATTGGCAGGAGATGTTAAATACTTTTATCTTCCCTTTTTTCTAGCCAAATACCCATCTATTTCTCTTAACAATTTTAAAATAATTAAGCAATGTTATTTACAATAACTAATCTTATGGTAATTGCCTTACTCAGTTTCCACTGTTTGATACTGTGCAACTGAAAAATGGTGTTTTATCACGGTTACCCTCACTTCTCTGCTTGAGATCAAAATATAGTATCTGTTCTTAGTTTAATGTAATTCTCTCTCCACTTTATGTTCCCTTTGTTCTTTCTTTCATTTTTTTTCACTGAAATGTAATGTCTTTTCCCCTCTTACCACATGATCAAAATGCAGAATAGTCCATTATTTATGAGGTATTGGCAGGATGTAATGATCATGTGAACTAGCGAAGGAAGGAAGAAGTATAATTATAATAGGATTTTATTAAGTGACTTAATTATAAATTAACAATAAAGAATTGAAAATAAATACTCACTTTGTTTGGGTAACTTTGCAAAAAGCGAATTTTTTCATAAAGTTTGACATTGTCTGATCTGAGTTTATCAGTTTCATTTTGTAATAAAGTTACTTGCTGTTTGAGAACAAGATTTTGAGCCTCTAAGTCCTGGGCCCTGATACGATAACGTTCTCTTTGGCTTTGAACAATAGGAAGAAGCGAAGAGGCTGCAGTCAATGTAGACTTGTCCCCATCATTAACAGGTGGGGTCATCTCTTTCACAAAGTCAGCCATCATTTCAGTAGTTGGGGTGGTTGGTTTAGCCTCAATACCCTCAGCAGTACCCCGAAACATAGATGAGAGAGCATTTACACTTCGTAAATCTTCCTCCAGCTGTGATATCATGCCTTTTTGTTCAGTTATTGTTGAAGCTGCTTCTTTATAATTTTCTTGCAATTTGTTGTACTGCTTGGAAAGCTCACTGTGAGCCATCTTCAGTTGAGTTGTCTCAGCTTGAAGACTTTTGTTTTTTTCCAGAAGCAAAAGTTCAAGAGATTTGGACTGAGATGTTACAAGATCTTCTTCTGAGGACTTGGAAAACTCAATGGATTTCATAACACTTAATTCTCTATAAATTTCATCATAATCTCTCTGTGACTGCAATTTATCTTCCAGTTGTTGATATGCTTTACTCTGAGTGTTTAATTCTTCTTCCAGCTTTGTAATTTGAACAGATGAAGAGTCACGCAATTTTGCAAGAGATGCTTGCAAGCGCTGGACATCATCAACAAGTTGAGATATTTCTTTCTCCTTTGCAGACAGCTCCACTTCCAGGTTGGAATGCTTTAAAATGTCAAGTGCTTGCTCCATATCTGGGGCCTTTTGTAAACTTATTGATTCTTGCATATTCTGAGAAGACGCAATCAATTGTTGCTGCATCAACTGCTCCACCTGCATATTGAATAGAAGATGACATTTTAAAAATGGTCTTTATATATATATATATATATATATATATATATATATATATATATAAATAAATAAATTTGTTATGGTTAAACAATGTGTATATTAGTCTGTGCATTCATTTTACTTATATAAAATCTGAATAGGATTGTCTATTTAGTTATGTTTTAATATTAGAAAATAGCAAAAATAATCTGCAAAAAAAATAAATGTTATTTTTAAAAGTAGTTTTTTTAAATAGTAGTTTTAAAAAGTGGTGCTATATCAAAATGATTTATTTATTTTTTAGACCTTTCACTTACTAACAAAAACTAGCATGTTTAATGTGCTTTTGGTAAAGAAATTTAAAATTAATAACATTGAAATGAATAGGCGGGATCAGCGTCCATTTTTTTCTGAATGTCAATAAAATATGAATTAATTCAAATTGTTATATTTTTGGTTAAATCAAATGTTACAACTGAATAAAAAAATATTTTCGAATATTAAATAAGAATTGAAACAATGTCGCCATCCCCAAGAAAATACAACCAGAAAAAAAGCAATGAAATTTGTGATATCATTGTGCGCCAGAAACTGTTTGTAAATCGATTAAAAAAATAATAATTTAATTATCAAAAATTAAACACAATTTTCAATTATGCAAAAAATCAGTTCATCAATCCAATTCAGTATTTTTGAGAACTAAATATGGAAAAAAAAAAAAAAATGAAAAGTTTTAAGTTTTATAATACGATCTGAATCATGACTAAGAAATGTAGAAGAAAAAATTAGTGTCCCGGAGTTTTTTAAATCTTTTTCGTTTTTATTAACTTGAAGCTTCGACTTCCTTGATATAACATACAAATAATACTGTAGGTGACACTCGTGTCATTTCGCCTTTAGGGCTTAAGTTATAACGCGCAAGTACACAATAAAAATACCGACTTTCACAATGGAAAACTATCATGCCTTATTTTTGACAAAAAAATGTCTTCCTAGATTTAGCGATGGGAATAATACAGTTACTAGTTCACAGGCACAGGTATTTAGTGTGATATACACTGGCATCTCACTTGTATTTTTCATTTTTTTTCTTTTTCGTTTTTGTCACAATACCAGAAATACTTATTACTACTGAGACTCGAAAATCAATGTTCACGTCACCGAAAAGGATAGCCATTTTAACATAACAATAACATTTTTTAAAATGTCACTGGATTCTAAGAGCTGTTGACATCAACGTTTTTCAAAGAAAACAAACACATGTACTAGTGACCAATAAAAATAGAGAGAGAAAATTTTACTCAGTAAAAACTTGAAGCAAACCAATAGTAGACAATCAAGGTTTTTTAAACTAAAGACAGTAAAATAAATTACACTAAAATTCGATTTTTTTTTTCATGTAGCGTTTTGACGACAAATACAAACAGAATCCCTTTTTAGTCACTTTTAGTTCGAATATAAAAGGTCAAAAGGGCGCCTCATCGAAGTGTCAGTCTGCAAATTGGAATTATTGCAGAAGTGAGTTCAATCCTTACTAGGTGTCTCATAGCTAATAATAAGTTTTGTTTTGTATCGAAACTAAAGCAAATGACACAGAAGTAAAAATCCTAAACTTGTCATTCACATTTTCCATTCAATAGAAAATTCACATTTTAAAACAAATTTTTTTTAAAAAAATACATATTTTTAAATAAAATAATCAATAACTTAGCTCTTCTTTGAAGTCGATGAATTATTAAATAGGCCAAAAACAAAATCAATCAATTGGTTTTACTTTTGTTTCCAAGCCCGTAACTGATTTATTTACTCATTTCACATATAAAAAATAAATTTAATATTGTTTAGAAGAGAGAGCCGAGTTCGAATTCCAGTCTGGTCAGTCATATTCACTTTACCATCTCCTCTTACCAGCTAAAAAGGTTTTTTAAACTTTAGTAGGACTTTCTTACTTGTATCTGGAAAATCATAGTTATTCTCAAAATCAACTTTTATGCAATATTCACTAGAAAGAAAAAAAATGAACTATTCTTGTTTCAGCTTTTTAAATAACTCACGATGACAAATTAAAAGTGTTGGTAAACACTAAAAAAAAAACAAATCAATAAAATCAGCTAGTAACTTTTTTGAACTTCAGTAATTAGCGCTTAGAAAATGTTTAAGATTTTCAACTGAAAGTTGACAGCAACATCCAAGGATAAAATTAAAAAAACAACTTTCAAGTCTTTTTTTTTTTTAAGTTATATTGGATTGCGATTGATTTGCAACAAACTGTCGGGTTTTTTAACGTTTCATTTGCAGTTGTATGTTTTTTTTTTTTTTAAGTGTCTGAAGCAAATCACACAGAAAATAAACATTGGCTAAAGTTTTCCTGTGTACTGTTTTTTGCGATTGAGTATTTTTTTATTCAATGAAATGTACACAAAAAACATAACTTTATGAAAAAAAAAATGTCTTTTACACTCATTCAACCACAACTTTTTTTTTTTCAAATTCTTCATCTCTAAAAATATTTTTTTTGGATTATTAACCTTGCAACACACTTTCATAACAAATACCTTTCCTTGAATTATTATTCGGCAATAATCACACAACAGTAACACCATCATTCGTAAGTCGTCGTAACGTAACAACATTAACAAAAAATACTTCTAAGCCAACACTCCTTTTTTTTACTATTGTCAAATCAAATCGAGACTGTAAAAACTAAACAAAACTATTAAAATATTGCTTTTTTAATATGAGAAAGTCTTTTTAATTATAGGTGGCGAATTCATTATTTTTATTAAACTTTCATAAAAAATACAACACAAATAAATAAGCATAAAATATTGCATGAAAAAAATTTCTTTATGTGACAATTGTTTTGTTGACAACAACAAAGCAAGTATGTCGTAGTTTATCTTTTTTTTTTTAAATTTACTGACGAAGTTACAAAAAGTAAAAAAAATACACACACACACACACACTGTAAATTTAATATTTATTAGGTTTTTAACTTAGGATGGTACAGGGCCCTAAGTGTGAGGTACCTAAGACCTCAATAATACACACATTATGTTCTATGAGACTAGCTCGCTGCGTTACGACAAAGCACACAAAACGTCTTTACTAGGGTTTGTAATATTTGTATTTTTAAGCGTCAAATTGTTTTACTTTTAAGCATAATTGTCAACTTAATATGCAACAACTAAATAAGTGAATAACTACAATCACAGAAATGGCTTTGTTTCGTTAGATTTTAATGAAGTTCTAGTTTATTTATTATTTACCTGACGTTCAGCAGCCGCTGCTCTTTCGTTGGCTCTCTCCAGGTCAGCCATAATCATTTCTGTTTCGTCAGATTTAGCCATTGTTGCTTCATCGTATTTTGCTTTCACATCAAACAACTCCGACTGAACTGATTCAAGGGCACTGTGTAAAGTGGACACTTTTTGTTCTGCTTCGCCCAATTTCTTAGCTACAGACATTTGAGTCTCTTGTAACTGACGCTCTTTTTCGGCAAAAACTTTCTGAACTTCTTTTTCCTTCTCTTTTGCCCGGGCATCAGCTGTGGCTTCCATCCGATCTTCGTATTCTTTTAACTTCTCTCTCAGCTGTTTAATGGTCACTTCTTGATTCTTGACTTCAGCAAATTCATGATTATAATCATCCAATGTCTCCCTTAATTGCTTATTTTCAATCTCCAGGTCCTGCACTTTCTGTGCTTTTTTCTGTATGTTTAGTGCATGTTCCAGGAATGGTACAGGGTCAGGCATGTCAATGAGTTTCTTATAAACAGATAAAAAGGACGTTTCGACAAATTTACTCCGTTTGGAGAGGGCATCAACTTCGCTCTGAAAACTACGTAACAGAGGGGCTACAACTTTCCGTACATCTTCCGGTGTGTTCTTTTTAAAATCACGACTTTGATCCACTAATTTTTTACGCGAAATGTCACTTTCGTCTTGTCGGTTAGCGATTTCAGTAGCAGTAGTGTCGAGATTCTTCTGTAAATCTTGCAAATCGAAATTTTTCCAGTACTGACACATTGACTGTATACTGGCAGCCATCTTGAACAGTGGACGTGTTTACTTCCCGAACCGGTGTAAAAGGAATCACATTCCTTTTGTACACCTCATTAAAAAACTGCATTATTGTCGTCATATAAAAACTTAGAAACACGCGTGTACAATACATGCTTATCTAACAAGTTAAGCCTGTTTATACGAAAATATTTCCAAACAAATTATTTTCAAATGAAAAAAAAAATCAGTGCTTTAAAAAAGCTAACCGACATTTTGAGAAATAATAACCCAGTTGTTGAATGTTTTAGTTTTCTATTCACATGAAAAATTTGCGGTTATTGCACTCAACAATCAATATAGCTTGTCAAGTCCTCCTAAAACAAATCGATTCTTTAACAGGTACTACTTGCCACTTATTACTTATATTCCTGCTGTAGTTTAAACGAAAAAAGTAACAATTGTTTAATTTTTGATTTTTTTTATCTTTAAAAGAAATTATTCATCATATTTTTTAGCATTTATTTTAAAATGAAATGCTTCTATTTTAAAAACATAAATGTTTCAAAGATATTGAAGAAAAATTATTAATAATAATAATAATTGTACCAAATTAATACATTTAAATTACACAGGAGTCAGGACCATACTGCCGATTTTGTTCTCGGCTTCTTCAGAGGAAAGTAAAACAAAACCACTCACAAAGAAGCAGAGCAGAGGATCTTAAAATTAGATAACAACCAAAATATACTGTTCACAGATAAACATTTATTTAAAAAATCAAAAATTACATGCATATTGTTGTTCCATATGCTAAGCAAGCAGTAACAAAAAACATAATGGTAAACTAAACAAAAAGATTTACTTACATTTTTGTCAGTAATGTATCATTCTTTAAAAAACTGACAACTTATACTTTTCTTTTCTTTTTTCAACCTTTTTTTTTTTATTTTTACAATGAAAAACTTGTATTAAAATCTTTTAACAGTCAATTTCTTCAGATACTTTTCTCTTCTTTTCTTCACAATTTATTTTCTCTTTTTTCTTCAGATACATTTCTTTTTCTTCTTCAGAAATCCTTTTTCTCTTTCTTAGGAGCTGAAAGCGAAAATTAGAAAACACAACGCCTAACCTAGGCTAAAAGATCAAATTTTAAAATAAATATTTAAATCTCATTTTAAATAGAGAACGAGAATGGGGCAGTCTTTCCCGCATCGAACGACTCTGCCCAATAAAACGTTGACTCTTCGAGTCAACAATACAAACAAATCAAAGGCAATAATTCCTCTTCTTGGGAATAAAAGCACCTCTTCCAAATAAATGTCTCTTAGACAAAGTTGAAACAAATCTCCAAAAGCCGCCAAGTACTTTTGTTATCTTTAACAAAGGTCTGTTGCGGGTTGTAGCTGAGTGCACTGAAAATGTATCAGAAGGTAATTTATCTAAGATTATGCGTGCTTATTATCCCACAACACGTAGATCAAATAAAGAATATAAGGACAATTTGCATTGCAAGAAGTTACTAAAAACACAGTGGTTAGAGATCCAACAGTAAAGAGATTTATATATATACAATATTGATACATGCAAGGATAACAGAATGTTTGTTGATTGTGACACTTGAGACAAGGTTATGAAGAATGTTCATGCAGAAATTTGATCAATAAAAGTTAATGGTTTTGATTTGTTAGTGAAATTAAAATAATTTGGTTTCTGCAAGGAAAGATCTCAAATGTGTTCGTTCAAATATTAGTGTGTATGCGTGTGTTACTTGTTAGAATTTAAGTTGTGAAGAGTTGTTCGCCTTTAACTGTTTGGCTAAATTGATGAATTGTATAATTACTGTTTGTGTAGTGAAAACGTTCACTTTTTAAGTCAATTGTAATTTGATTACCACGCGGACAATGGTCGATTGAGTGCTGTGTTGAGTTTGTTGAGAATTTTGATGTGATGTTGAGTCAGTGAATTGAAACGCGTGGAGTTTGATAGCATCTCACGAAACTTGATGACTGACAATATTTATTTCTGTAAAAGTGACAGGAAATGTGGCACAAGGCCTAAAAATGGGGAATGGGGAAAGGACGGTCATCATTTGTCTTAATTTTAAAACTTAGCTAGCCACAACCAATGACCCAATCATAGAGAACAATATTCCTATCACCAAAACAACAGATTCATACTTACCTTTCTTACTACATCCACCAAAATACTTAATGTCTCAATGAAAATCGTAAATAGTCCCCATATGTACAAATCGTTGTCTGTTAGGGGAGGGGGATAAAAAACAACAAGTTAAAAAATCCCCAATGAGTATGTACAATATGGTTATAAACTATTTACAAGAAACTAAACAAAATCATGTTAGTAATAAAAAAAACCCACAAAACTTAAATGTGGCAGAAATATCAGTTAACTGGACGAAATCGATGCGGGACTAAAAAAAATATAGAAAACATTCATCCATCCCAAACACTCACACAGACACGCTGATACAACAAATACTAAAAACACACACGCGAAACGAAAGGCGCCTTGCATCCACCAGAGAACTGACATCACTCACCACCTAACGAGGGAGGGGACAAGGAGTTAAAATAAAGGAAAATAGGTAGGGAGAGAAATAAAAGGGGCCAATGAGCAAACAAACCTTAGCTGTTTACTGGAAAAGAAAAGAAAAACTAAAGAATCAAATACAAAAAACCTACTCTAGCCTAAATCCAGGGATGGGTTGCACAAGTTCAACCCAGGAAAACAAAATGCCACTCCAAGTCAGCCCCTTTTACTTGGCACAAGCGCGTAAGATTCACCCACCTTTTGCCAAATTCTGATGAATTCAGCTACCTTTTGCCAAATTCTGATTCCGCCGCCTTTCCGTCCTAATCTTGACTTTAACCTGGTGCTTAAAGAACAAGATCTGTTGTGAAGAAGTGAACTCTCGCCATCATAGAATTCCTTCTGACGCGTCATCAAAATCAGACTCACATAATACCTAGTAAGCAAAAGAACACATATTGTTCAGCCTTCGTCATGTGCGGCACCACATTGCTACAAAAAGAACTGGCCTCAAGGACAAAGAACTTTCCCTGTAGCATGCGGACCATGAAGCCTTCAACAAACTTACACAACGGCGCTACCACCCTGCAATGAAAGAAGGCGTGACCAATGGTCTCGACTTCCCCACTACAGCGTCGGCAGTTTGTAGATTTCTCCAAGCCCGCTGAACAAAGACTTTTGGCGACCCAGAGGACCCCACGAATCACCAGCCAGGTGAGTGATGCCTCATTGTTATTGAGGCATTTCAACCCAAGCGCCATATTGATCGAGCTTCCTGCTTCGTAAGACCGAGCTCGTCAATCAGATCATCACGAACTTACTAATAGTTGATGCAATGCCCTACGAGACAACGCCTGGACGTTGGAGAAGCCATCCGACGCCCATAAGAGGCGTTTCAGAGCAATACGACATTCACGATAGAAAGAGTATTCGGCTCGGGGTAAACGATGGGCCTCCGCCTTCTCAAGGATGGGAAGTTTGTACGGACGTCTTCCTTCCAAAAGGCGCCCTCCTCATCCCATTCGCGACACATTCGGTCTAGGAAGGCGATGCGAAGCATATATTGACGAATCTTAATTCTAGGCATACCCAGACCACCTTCAGATGGATGAAGGCAACAGATCTTCCGAGATACCATAGCGGCCTTGTCTCTCCACAAGAAAGAGAACAAGAGACATACATTAGTTTGACATACGGAAGTGGAAGTACAGAGAGTCTGTAAAGGAGAATCAGTAGATGTGTGAAACACATACTTCCGCCCCCCCTTCAAGAAAAGATTCCTCCGAGACCACAAATTAACCGCGATCTCGGCCTTCCTTGTACCTCCGACCAATTCATTTCCAACTGGAGATCAGGACCGAACCAGACGCCGAGTATCTTGACCAGCCCATCCATCCAGAGGAAAGGTCCGGGAAGAAAACTCCCTTCCACGCATCCAACCGCAAGTCAACAGACTTATCGCGGTTGATCTTGGCCCCTGTCACCATCTCATAACCACTGATCTCTTTAATGACTTCGTCAATCTCGGCTCTGCTCGACACAAGAACCAAAACGTCATCAGCATAGGCAGAATACCTGGCTGAGTTGGTATCCCCAGGCAGGGAAATTCCGCGCAGGAGCGGATTCGCCTTTAACTTGCGAAGGAAAGGTTCCAACGCAAGAACGTAAAGCAAAGGCGAAAGCGGACAATTTGACGAATGGAACGAGACAATACGAAAGGCTCCGATGTTACCCCATTCACTTCCACCAGCGCAGAGTCACATACAAAAAGTCGGATCCAGGGCGAAAGTCGGCTCTGAAACCGGCCGCCGAAAGGACAGCCCCCAGAAAACGATGGTCAACCCTATCGAAGGCCTTGGACTGATCTAAATTGATCAGTACGGCTTCACTATCGATTTGTTCTAAAATCAAACGTACCATATGAATAGTCCTGCCTTCACAGCACAAGTCTGTTCAGAGCCAATCAGGACTAGACAGAACAAGTTGCTAAGATCTTCGCCAAAATCTTTAACTCTGTATTTAACATCTAAACCATCCCCACCGTTCTTGTCCTTACGCAGCAACTTGATCACACTCCTGGTGAAGCGTTGTGGTATAGACCCCTGCTTCATCCAGTTGTTGAAAGATACAAAAATGACGAATGCCTCAAGTAAACTTCGTAGGGAAGACCATCTAGTCCCGGAGATTTATCCAGGTCAACCTGTTTCAGCGCTTCCCAGATTTCCGACTCTGTGATGGGACCCTTGCACCCAGCCGCTTCAGCTGCCTCGGGGCAGGGAAGTCGGCTAAATAGGCGTCGAACTAAGCAGGGCTCAGACCGGTCTCCCTCGTGAAAAGTTCCTGAAAGTAATCCCGAAAGGCCTCGCATATGCCCGCGTTTGTAGTCACGGTCGCTTATCCGGCAATATGACGCATGCGATATGCCGCCGAGACGCGTTCCGATTTTCCCCTGCACGCACTTCAGCGGCCATATTCGTCGCCTCAGAGGACATTCTTTTTAACCTAGCCCTAACTACCAGAGCTTGATCTTTCTTGATAAGCAAGGAGGACAACTCTATCTATCGCGGGATTTAACTTCCCGATTAATTTTTATTCTAAAGCCGTTTGCACCGCTAATCTATCTAGATTGAGTCGACGACTAAAATCGGCAGAAAACGTTCTAATTTTGGATTTTTAATTTATCCCACCAGGCGTTCCCTACAACCGCCCCGTCAATTCCCACTGTATCATTAGTAGCAGCTGGTCCCAGAAATTCTGCTCACCAAATAATGAACAGTTTAATTTCATAGCCAGCCAAGTAGTTAGCTGGTTTATCTAAGTTTACACGGACCCAGACAACAAATAATAAACTATATAATTAATTTTCACCCTAGCCCTACATCGAACTCTAACTAAGACTCGGTAGCTCTAAGTTGCCACTATTTGTCCAAGCTATCTCCGAGGGTGCTCATTCTGGTACTTATCGACAAGATCAAACCCGTCGATAAAGTCTTGAAATGGTTTCACATCCCGGTTGTTGGTATCTGTTTTTGCCCTATACGATCTATATCGGGGTCAAGGGCGTCATTCAATCCCCGCTAAAACTACTCGACGAGATATCGTCAAGAACGGCTCGATCTTTCAAAACAAAGCAGGCCGCTCAGAATTGTTATTGGGCGCATAAGCCCCAATGAGACGCAGAGCCTTATCCTTTATGGTAACATCCAGCACGCAAAGCCTGCCCGCCAGATCTGCGAAGAAAAGAGTACATGCAGTCTTCAAAGACTTGCTCACAGCCAAGAGACACCTCTCGAACGACCATCAAAACATGCTGAATAAAGGAGAACCCTTAGACAGTATATCCTCAAAATCATGAGAAGAAAACCGGGTCTCCTGTACGCAACAAACATTCACCCCGAGGCGCTGAAGGTCGCGAGAGAGCCTCGCCCTGCGAGACTCCGACCTCAGGCCTCGGACATTTATAGTTGCTAACCAGAGAGCCATAGTAAAAACCGGTTGGGGTTGCTTTTCTGAATTGAACATGTTCGGGGTAAGGATACCGACCGCTTCCCCTATCGACCCGTGGCCCATCTCAGTTTTGATGGTGCCGTCTTGGAAGAGGCCGCCTATATCCCAAGGGAAAGTTAGTTTTAGTGCTCTATAGAGGGAGGGTGAACTAAAACTGGGGACTTCCCTGCACAAAATTGATTTAAATGTTTGAGTTGCTTATTTTCAAATATAGCTATGGGTAATGTCATTTTATATGATTGATCACTTCTTCCAGCATCATTTTTAATTTTTGGCTGTGTGTTCTCATTACAGTAAGGACCCTTTGGGCAAGCAGGAAATTATAAGGATTTTCTACATCTAAATCCACATACTGCCTAATGGACAGAAGGTATTTTAGGTCCTTAATACAGTTGCCATAGTCATAGTGCAGGGGAGATACGACAAACACATCTCCCCGAGTTGTAAATATATGTTGAGTTTTTTTTTTTTTTTTCTTTAAACTCCTGTGTGGTGCTTCTCTGCCTTTTGGAAGGAGGAGGGCATTTCAACATTTTAATGGGGGAAGGACTGGGAGTATGAAGAGGGGAAGAGGATCTTTTTTTTAACAGGGAAAGGACTTTTTTTGAAGAGGGATGGAGCCGGATTTTTTGTCGGTAAGGGCTGGGATCCCTACTGAGGGAAAAAGGATTAGAAGGTGTTGCCAGAGGGGAGGTTGTTTTTTTATAAAGGTGTGGACAGGACAGAGGACGTTGAAGGAAGGAGATTTGGGTAGGATTTTTTTTTTGTTGGTCAAGTTTCTTTTCAATTCTTTTATTTTTCTGATTTTTCGTATCTAGGGTCGAATTTTTCTGCTTTTCTGTAAATGACTGTTGCGAGACCGGTGGATTGCCCTTAACGTTGCCAGAGGGAGTGGGGCTGTGTGTGCCTTTCGTCCTTGGGGCTTCATGGAACTGAGGACCCGCTGTCTGGCGCTTCCCTCTGGCCTTACCAGCAACCAGCCATCCTCCCCCCTTCTCCACAACTGCACTAGCAGCTGGCAGAAGGATCTTTGGGAATGTTGCACCAACCAAAGGTTTCACCATACCGGTCCCCTGGCATGCCCATTATAGGTGAGGCTATAGGTAAAAGACGCGGTCAGGGGGGGTATTTTGGTCAACTGGGCTTGAAAGGCCTTCTTTCTGGGCAGGAAGAGGAGAGTGTGGAAAATCACGTGGTTGAGATAAAATGGAGTTTTCAACCTTTAGAAAAGCTATTTATGTTGCCATAGAGCAATTGTGCTAAATGGGATAGTCCATTGCTTGGGCTGTGATTGGCTGCTGGTACCTGGTAGTATTTCTATATAAATACCAGCTTGATTCAGCTGTTAGTTCAGCAGGGTTTGTTTTTGGTCAACCTGCTTTATTTTTTGTCTGCCAGCTGGGTCTGGGACCTTTCATCTGGTAAGTGCTGTTTATTATTGTTATTCTACAGAGAGGTGACCAGTCTCTCACACTTCAACATACCGGTTTGTGGCCGGTCACAATGACCGGCAGCTTCAAACTCTCTACTTCCAGACAGTTGGGGATTGAGAGGAAGGCTTTTCGGTCTAACAATATTTCGAAACTCCATCCCCAGTTCAGGCTATCGCAGGAAGCGCCTATTATCTCGCCATACAGCGATAGGAAAGCAACCAGGTGTTCCTCGATAACCTGAGGAGGGACCTCGTTTATTGCCACATGGTTCTTCTTCAGCCTTCATAATCTGTGCATAATATTATGTCTTTAGTTATCAAGTCACGACTTGATGCAGCAACCAGTCTCCCGGTGTGGTAGCAATACGTCCCACGTGAAATAGCCGGCTCCTTTAACGATTCTGAGGGGCTTGAACCCCAAGGACTCAGTGATTTTATTACTGTGTCTTTTGTCGAGTGAAAAATTTTGCACGAATGGTTGTCCACGACGAAGACCGACAATATTCTTTTTCAATCTTTCTTAATTCTTGGGGATCTTCTAAGAGTCCACCTCCTATGACAAGGTGTGTGTAACTCTAAGCTCTCCAAGAACTGGCAATATTGATAACACAACTAGGGGGGGGGCTTCAACAAGAGGGCGATTCCCCTGCCTCTGCATTCTCGGATTTTTCTTGTCTTTTTCTGGCCATTATTGCCTTTTACATTTTAGCTTTTTCTTGGTCTCCGTAGACTTAGTAGCTTTTTTTTAATGCATTCACGATTTCCTCATTTGATGATACACTTGCTAATACTGGGTACTCCTCAGTGTCATCCTTATCCGGTGGGTGCTTTTTCACAGAAAATAAATGTTTCTTCACCGATTTTTTTGAAATCCGCCATCACAGGTTTCTTCCTTTTAATAAGAAAGGATGGGACGTTGCTTTTTTTTCTTTTTTTAGGTTTTATACAACAGGAAGGGAAGGAAGGGTGGTACGGGAAACAATAGTGAGGGAAAAAAAACAAAGTTTGCCAAACAGCAAAACAAACAAATTTAAAATGGCAAACAAATAACAGTCACAGAATATGTTAAAAAAAAAAAGCACAAAATTAACAAGAAAAAACGTGAACAGTTGGTCACAAAAAAAAAAAAAAATGCACAAAATTATAATTGGTCTTCACTTCAAAACAAACGTTATACAAAACAATGACAAAATAAATTACACAAAATAAGAAAAATTATAAAAGAAAACACTTTAAACAATTTTTTTACACTAAATATAAAAGTAAAAAGGACATGTTACAGACACGAATACGAAACAATACGTATTAACTAAAAAAAAAAAAGATATCTGCTAAAAAAATATTTCTCTTGACAATAAACAAATAAAAAACAGACAAGTTAGACTAAATAAACAAACAAAAACAGAAAAAACAGACAATGATTATTTAGACAATAAAGGTAAACAATTAGAACAGTAAATACTGAAAAAGAAAAAAAAATTTTGTTTTTTTTTTTTTTTTTTGTATGAAAAACAAAAACTGGAAAATAAAAAAGAACTTTAACGTAAAAACTAAAACCAAAAAAACAAAAATTAAATGAAAAATATAATAAATTAAAAAATAAAGGTAAAATACAAAAAAAAAAAAAAAGGTTTTCAAATAACAAACAAAAACGTTAACTTAACAAAACGGTGAAAGTCGAACAAAAGTAAAAACGCGTCAGTAATGCGGTCTTGCCAAGTTAAGCTTAACAGACCAGAACTGAAGAAAATGACCAAATTTGATGACTGACTGACTTGAATTGAGTCATGCGGTTGTTTATATAGACTTTGGTGTCTAAAATCGGCTATAGGGAGTTTCGGCGGGAAAAGGATGTTTCGACTTTGACAGTTTAGTGTATTCTCAATTAGGAAGAATAAGGTTTTTTTTCAGTAAAGAATACATCTCTCGAAATAGGTGGAAGGCTAACGTGGAAGATTCTACAGGTCTATATTTGAATGCGATTACCTCAAAAGGCCTTATAAGCAAATCAAAATAAAATATAACTTTTTAAGTTATCAAACAAATTTATAACATTTCAAAAGTTATATTTAAACAAATTTTAGCTCCATATTCTCCCTAATGAAAGATATTTACAGAACAGAACAACTGAAACTAAAAACTCACTTTACCCTCCTCACATCCCTAAATATACAGCAATTAAAGTTAAAATATTAACTATATTAAAGAAAATAAGGCCGTGCACTGTAAATTGTTTACAAATATTCAAAGTAACACCCTGTTACTTTAGGAAGGTAAAACTAAATTAGTTCCCAGAACAGAGCCAGAACAAAAAGCGTCTTAATCTACTCAAAATAAAATTCTCAAAACTGAAGAAAATTCATCAAGGAAAAGGAGATGCCATCTCCCATCTCAAACCCCATAAAGAGGCGTCAATAAAAAAAATCCATCGTCTACTTTGCTATAATTAAAAAATTTTCAATACATTAAAAATTTCTTCACTGAGTAATTATTGTTGTCTTCCAATTAAATATTCTAAAATTTTGCAAATAAAAAAATTAAAAAAATTTATTTTTAATGAATGAGAATGGCATTCCAATATTCAATATTGAATAATGCGTACAAAATTCTGAGATTTTTCATCAGAAAATTGTATAAAATTTTTATTTGAAATAAATTGTCGAATATTTTTATTCTCGTTTCATCCAGGTAAAAAAAAAAATTTTTGGAAGAAAAATAAATTTGACAGGTAAAATAAAAGAAAGTCACAAAACAGTAAAAAAAAAAAAGAAACATGACAAGGTTAGGAGACAGCGGACACAAATCTCTTATGATCTTTTAGCATCCCGCTACCACTTTCTTATCAATGTTGAATTTTGTACAATTCTATGCAAAAAAGAGGATGAAAAGCTTATCCAGCTTCATACAGATTTTCAGGAAATATCAGCTTCTAATTGGTTAATAAGCACACAAATGGGCGTTGCAATCCGCCCACATACAAATATTTCTCCAGCACGTGACCAAGTCATGTTTTCTCGCAAATTTTCTGGGAGCCTATCACGTGATTACATTAATTATAAATAGCAGACACAAGCTTGTTCCCTCTCTTTTCTCTCTTCTCTTTTCCTACGAACCTCAAAGGATCCCGTCTCGACCATGTGCGGTCAGGCGTTAAAGATATATTCACGCATGCACGTACGTACAAAATTTTCCAAACTACATTACATACATACGAAACATTTCCAAACAAGCAACAATAATTTTTCTCTTTGAAATACTTTTCTAAAGCTACAGTTTATTCAGCATTTTTCAGCTTTATAATTCATTCAATTTTTGTGAGCTCAGATAAAAATATTTCAATTTCCTCAGTAAAACTTTAATTCAGTCAAAGGGACATAACACAAACAAAATAGTAACCTCTACGCATGTAGATCATTACACAAAAATAAATATAAATGCTGCTGTTATAAAAACCGTTTGGTCTTTCTTGTGTTTCATATTTTGTGGTATTTTGCGTTAAATATAAATCGTGTGGTCATGTTAATAAACAGACATCTACAAATGGTCATATATATTGACATTTCCACAACAATCTTATGCCCAAAGTGGACAAAACACCAGTCTCATATATAAATTGAAAATTCAAGGAACTTTTAATTCAAATTTTAATGTCGAATTGAGACTTTCTTCACATAAATTTGGCTCTTAAGGGATACTAGAATACCCTAATTAGGAAACATGTCGAATATGTCACCGTAGCATTGTTAGAAAACGTTTGGATCGATTTCTATGAAGTTCTGTTGCAAATAGAGCGGATTCATAAACACATGAAAAACTCGACAGAAATAGATGACTTTATAATTATAAATTAATTGTGACTTTTTCCGTGATTTTATTACCGGACACGAAGAAAACACCTGAAGCTTTGATTTAAAAACAGCAAACTTGGTGATAGTGTCTCTGAATACCTCATTTAATAATAACTAATTTGATAATTTATAAAAGATTAATAATCAGTGTAAACATAATAACAATGTTTTTAAATAATAATCATAATTATGCTTGTTCCTCCGTTAGTAATGTTATACTCCGTCGCAATTAGATCTATTTCTGGTTCATTCTGCATGCTGACCGGGGGTGAACGCCACGAAGGCACACAACGAAATAACAAAAGTCTTTTTCTGTGCATTAGGCTCCACGCATCACGTCCAGTCTACGAAGCTAGTACCGGCAGTGGCCAATTACGAACGTCCCTGCTGGAAAAAGAAATGCCCCTAGAGACTACCAGCCCCACTTAAAAGCAGGTGTCTGAAAACAACACCTGCTGTTGCCCACTGGCCGTCACGCAGAGCGCTGCTGCCGACACCATGACCATAACCGCCATTACTCAACATAACCTCACCTTTCAACGGCCGTTACCGTTCCCAGGTATAACATATCGATCTCGGCAAAAAATAGCCTCGACTCTTAACGCTTAAAAACACCTCGGCAACCCACTTCAGCATAACAACATGTACGAGACATTCTCTTGCAGCCATCATCGCGGCCTCGTTCAACAGAACAGGCCTACCAACCAACGAAACGGCCTACTGCTGGACGTCGATCAGCTAATACCTACCGACTAAACCCTGTGACCTCACACCAAACGTACACAAGAATTAGTTCAACTGCCGGCACTACTCTTACACCCGACCACCATGCTGACGATCGTTCAGTGAAACACACATTCTACCCATCCTTCAATATCTCTGTATGACATGCCAACAATAAACGTTGTTCAAATCTAATCATCGTTATTCCTTTCTCTCGCTACCAAACGCTTAATATAAAAGTAAATTGCGTTATGCACTGTAATGACGTGCCTGTAACCTGCTTAGAAATTCTTAGTATAGCAGCGGCGGGCAAAGTAAATAAACTTAACCATTGGCCTTGTGTTTACTACCATCTAGCCACAAGAAGGGTAAAAAAATTTTATCTATCTATCTCTACCATTACCTTTTTTACAGTAAGGCTCACCCTGTACATGGCCTGGAGATCACTCTAAGTAGAGGGTTACGTTAAGAGGTAGTTTATATGGATAGGAGGGGATTTTTTCCACTAATGTCATTCTGATTTGTCTTGTTGGCTTTTTAAATCCGAAAATTAACAGAACTTCAGCATCTGTAGCGTGTTTCTTTCCTCCTCTCTCTCCTCTCCTCTTCCTTCTTCTTCTTCGTGCCGTGTCCTTTCATGACGTAGGCGATCATGATTGCCCACAATTGACTCAACTATAATTTATGTATATGTCAAAAGATAAGAAATGTGTTATGTGATAGTTTGACTAGAGGCGTGAAATATAAGCCGCCTTGCCAGTTGGTGATAATTCCTTAAATTCCTTTCTCCTCCAGACTCGTCTTTTTTCCTTGCCTCTTAGGACCGAGGCCACATCACTGATGCAATGAACGACCAAATCAATTCATCCGTAAGACATCGTTTTACTTTTTTATGTGTATTCAGTTCACTGAATGAATAAACTGTTATCTGATCCTAGTTTCTGTAAATATGTAAAAATATGTTTTCCCTCAAACATACATGCCATTGTATTCACCTACAGTATAGGTTCCTCCACAGATTCGCTAAAAAAAAATAGTGTACCATGATGAAAAAATACCCCAAACTTAATAGATACAAATCTTTCTTTAAAGCTGTTAAGAGGAAAGACCAAAGGATTTGTGGAGGACTGTCGGGTCATATAGTTAAAAGAATAAATTTGGGCTGCGTGTTCAAAGACATGTATCCAGATCCTCAACACATTTCTTCAACGAAAATAAACAGAAAAGCAAAGAACAATACCGAGAAAAGACAAGAGCATTTATATTGAATAGCAATCAATTTTCATTTATATTGTATGAATATTAAAATGATATGTACTGTAATAAGCGTAGATACTTTTTTTATTGAAATCTCGTTATTGTTTGTTAGTTTGATTAATGTTAAACTATATATGTGTGTGTGTAAATGATGCTTGTGAGTTTAACTGAGCAGTTAAATGTTGCAAGATTTGTGATGAAAATTTCACAAAGTAGAATGTATTAATAAACTGTTGATAAGAAAATTAAACAGTTTGTGTCAAATAATAAATTCACGTTAAATTTGTGTAAATTTAGTTAGGATAAAGTTGTTTTTCTTTTGACTGCTCTTGATGAGACTTGAAGTTGGAATGTTCGTGAAAGTTCGGAAGATGATTTCGTTGTCGAAAAGTTCTTTGCTTTGAATGAAGTTGCAGTGTTTATTCACTAGTAAGAATGATTATGAGCTGCTGGGTGAATGGATTGATGAGTAAGTGAGATTTATGGAAGTTTGTTATATGTTCGCAAGTAAGTTTGAAAAGTTGCAGTGACATAGGCTCGTGTAGCAAATAGTTTGAAGTCACAACGCTCACTGGCATAGTTAGTGTTCTGTATTTATTTATTTGGGTAAGCTCCAGAGAAATTGGTGTTAAAAATTTTAACTTGATCACGCAATGAAAAAAACTTGTGCGTGGGTGGATAGCAACGCCCACTTGCATGTTTGTTGACCAATTAGAACTCAAATATTTAAAAAAAATTATATGCGAAGTTGGATCTGTAGCGATTGCTATGTTTTTCCAAGCCCACATTTTATTCGCCTGCGATTGGCTAATAAATCACTACTACTTTTATATAGGACAATTTAACCATCGCAGTTGTTTCTTTGGATCCTTCGGTTTTTAGTTTGCTTGCTTGTTCTGTTAGTACGAATGTAGTGATTGGTTAATTTTTAACTAATCACATATTTTAGTGCAAGATTAAGTTTTCCCGCGTTGCCGTGGGAGCCTACCCTTTTTCCATAAAAGAGGCAACTTTTTCACAAGTCGTCAGTAAGATCTTCCTCGTAACATTTCAAACGCACACACAAGACACAGAATTTCGTAATATAAACTTACGTTTCTCTCTGTGACTTAGCCAAGCTCAATCAACCAGGACTCTGTTGATTTCGGACCATTCTATAACACAACACATTTTTGGTTAATAACCATTCTATAACACAACACATTTTGTGTTATAACAAACAGACCTTGTTCTAATATTGATTCCTGAACTTTTTTTCTCTCAAAAACACTTCCTTCAAACAATCAATTACAAATCAAAATACAATTAAAGGGGAACAACTTCTTTCCCTTAATCTATACATTGAATACAACTTTATTGCATGTTTGTTCTTGTATGTTATTTCAGTATATACTTTGATTCACAGTTTGGAGTTTTTGTTGTTTTTACTTGAATCCCGTACGTTGAAAGTATAATAATATAAATAGTATCGGTCTGTATATACAAACGGACACCTTTACAATTGGTAACCTCAATGTTCCAAAAATAAATCTTCCAACCAATAGGCCCTTACAGATCTGTTCAAAATATCGCTGTTCCACTTGACTTATTGCACAAAAATTGAACAAGATATTTTTAGTAATTCGTAAAGATGTAGAATTAGAATTCTACAGATTTTTTTCTATTATTAAATTATATTTTTTATCCTTTTCAAAACGTTTATAAATTTGGTTAAAAATCTTTTTTTTTTTTTTTTTCGTCAGCGAGGGTACCAAAGATTAATATAGGAAATTTTAGCGTCTTTTTTTCGATTTGGAAATTTTTGAAAAAATCAAGTCGGATTTTAATGAAACTCTCAGGACTTATTCAGAAATGAATTAAATTATTTTAGCAATGTTTCTGTTTTTGAAAATCCCGGTAAAAATATATTTTTTTTAATCTCTCCCTTCCCCACTTATTTAATTTTATGAAATTTCGAGAAATTAATTTTTTGTACCGCTTAAATGTTAATTAGTTTGTTTTTATTTTATTTTTCGTAAAACAGGACCTCAACAGAAAATCTACTACGAATCGTAAAATAAAAGATGTAAAACTAAGACATTATTATTTAATTAGAAAATCTTTTAATTGCTTATGAATAAGATATGTTATGGATTGTCTTAACAAAAATATTTTTCGATGAATAATGGATTTTTTTACAAGAACTTTTTATTTTTTTTAAATTAATTGGAATAAAGTTTTAAATCGTTTATTTAAAATTCTGTATTAATTTGTACCGGTTGGGTGATATTTACTATTCATAAAAATGGAAAAGCTAACTACAATTCAGCAAATACCAGTATTTTAAAAAGAATTTTTAAGTGTGTGTAGTGTGTAACCCGGATATAAGAGAAACCCGGATATAAGTGAGATTTTCTCTGGTCCCAAATTAGAGCCTGTGTTAATGTATATAAAATAGACCAAACCCGGATATAAGAGACTTCTTCTCCGGTCCCGACAACTCTCTTATATCCGGGTTACATATATATATATGTCGATTTTTATAAACACGGACATCCATACACGATATTACCAGAAAATAAGAGCCATAACTATAATAAATTTAAAGCCAAAGTACCCAAAAGCAAATAAAATTCAATAAAACATCAGATTACCGAGAATACTTTCCTAAATTTTTAAGATTACTGGGTAGTTCAAAATTATATAAAAAAAGTTATACAGTGTAACCCGGATATAAGAGAGTTGTCGGGACCAGAGAAGAAGTCTCTTATATCCGGGTTTCTCTTATATCCGGGTTTGGTCTATTATAAACACAGGCTCTAATTTGGGACCAGAGAAAATCTCTCTTATATCCGGGTTACACTGTATTCCTTAAGTAACTTAAGTAATTCTTCTTACAGATATGTCCATCGTAGAACAAAAATAGATAAATTTACGTCTGTTCGTCCAAACTGTTTACTCACTTAACACCTTAAATAAACACTTCGCCGCCTTAAAAGAATGCATTTCTGCGATAAACTTAAAGTAAGTAATATTTGTTTTAAAATCAGATTAATTAAACTTTAAATCAGTTATTCCTCAAGTAGACTTTCAGAAAAGCGTATTTTATTTTTGAAAGATTTTCTTATATGGTGAATTATATTGTGATGACAGATGGGTAAAAAAAAAAAAAAAATATATATATAGCGCTCTAAAATCAGCGATTTAAAATGAAAAGAAAACTCCTTCCAGTCAAGTTAGTTTAGTTTTGAAATAAAGCAAAGTTTTACTAATTTGGAATATTGAAATTTAAAATCTATTTAACTTGAAAATAAAACTAAAATAAAAGCTTCAAAAAAGATTTTTCATTTTTAATTATTTTTTTAAACCTTGAGTATCGCGTTTTTGTAGAAAGTGTTACCAAATGCTAATCTGAGCAAAATGAAACGTAAAAATTTAGATTAAAAAATTGGAACTTATTTCACCAAGAACATATTTGAGTATACACCTTTATGGATCATACGCATGTAGGAAAGGTCTTGGGACACTTCCACAAGAGCTATGGCTTCTGTATCATTTGTAATTATTCGCAATTTCAGTTCTAGTTTTTGTATGCAAGGTAAAAAAACTCGTTTTCCTTTTGACCATCGATTTGAAGTTACGGGGAAACATGCGAATCGCAAAAAGCCTAAACACGAACAAACACAGAAACTCATTGCCAGACATCGTAAGTATTATTACCACTCTTTTGTATTGTATTATATTCGTTATCGAATATTTTTTGTTTTTTTACTTATGCTTTCAGTATAACATTTTAAGTATAACCAACTCCATCGAAAATTATGAGTATTTCCTTTTTTTTGAATTTTGGTATAACACCGCATAGGTCCTTTCTTCTCTATCGCTATAAAAATTTGGTTGGTCATTGTTTTGACTTTTGATGTGTTGTTATGTTGTCTGCGTTACTAAATAAACTTTTGTCTGTTGTTCACTTTAGAAACAATTATAAATTTTGGTATCAAGAAAGATATGAGCAAGAATTATTTCTAAAGGTCTCACTAACGTTATATAACATGCCAGAATTTTTTAAGAAAAGTGATTCATAAAAATTTTTGTTCGAATGAAAGACAGTGGCCATTTTTAAAGTTTCTGAAAATGTAACTATGTAAAATGTTCGTCACTGAAAAAAATAATTTTCTGTTACTTGGAGCACTAAAATTAATTTTAGTTTCCCGTATTCGGTTGAATGTTTTCATTTTATTTCCAAATTTAATTTGCTACATTCACTTTTTTTTAGTTAGTTAGCCTCAATATGTTGCCTACCTGAATTTGTTTCAAAAGGTTATAAAGGGAAGATAACCAAAATAGAAACTCGTCTTGACTAATCCTACTACATAAAAGTTTTACCTAAAATATTTTTTTATAGACATTATTAAATGTTAAAAATATGACAGTTTTTTCATTTAATTTCTTCTTAATGTTTTAAAAGTTTACCAGTATGATTGAACTATTCTTTAGTACAGGGCTAAAAAGCATTCGGCCTGTCAAATGATTTTTTTAATGCAAACCGCTATAGCACAACAAACCTTTTTTATAAAAAAGAATTTCTCAGTTACACAAATACTAATGAATGCATAAAATATGAAAATAATTTGTCATATATTTGTGTTGTCTGTTCGCACAATGTGCCCAATAAGCAAATAAATGTACAAATAACGTGCACATGTATCGGCACACTTTTTTCAATTAAAGGGAAACAACTCTCTAACACTCAATCAATAGCTCATCTTCTATATAATAATTGTGAATGTCACTGTCACACTTTTTCACCTTTACTTCTAGAGGTCATAGACCAACATATCATACCATTTTGGGATCAGGCCGACTCGGTGAGCAAATTAAAAACATTCCAGACTCAAAATCCTGAAATTTTGGATTCCCAAGTTTTCATTACTGCAATTGTTTTCAGCGGGGTTTTTTTTTGTTTTCTTTGCGATAAACTTTTTTTGTACGATAACAATTTTTATAACTTGAAAATAAATTTGGGAATAATCAAAATTAATTGCAAAATCCATCAAAAGTCACCCATGAAATAAAAATAATTGTTTGTATGGAAAGTAAAGACCTATGTGTCGCCCTACACCCTCCTTGGTCGAACAAGATGTCCAATACCCACAGTTGATCAATCCAGCTCCAGCCTTATCCCAAGTTGTTATTTGCTTTGATCATAAGGCAGCAGAGATTGAATCTTTGTCAGGATCTACAAATTGGGTTGGTCTAGGTAGGGTGAAGACACAAAGAAGAAAATGACACTCGAATAAAAGAAAATAAATATTAGTCCTATGTACAACAGTTGGTTTACAGTCTAAGAATTTGCTTGCAGACAATTATCAGCCCAACCCTCTTCTAAGTTGGATGTGACACTTTGTTAACTTGGTAAAGTTCATTTTGATGACTTGGTAAAGTTTCACACGAGGCTCATGTTGGAGGTTCTTATTGGACATGTGGAGTGTCTTGCATTTGGTGGCTGGAATGATCTCTGCTTTCTGCTTCGAGACATTCGTATTTATTGACATTCACCTAAACCAGCATGAAGCAGTTTAGAATTCACTATTTCCTCCTCCTGTCATCTTCATTGTTTTAGGCCCTGAGAATTAAATTACTTCTTAATTTTGGGGATCTCCCTTCTTCCACAGGTGATGGTTGCAGGTATTACTCTGCCTAATAACTTCCACCACTTCTTATTACCATCTCCCACTAATGCTCCTCACTGGGCATGGGTCGCTCCTCCACCTTCCTTGGTGTCTCATCTGCATCTACTCTTCAGCCACTCTCCAATTAAATGTTGTTGACTGCTTTGGGGTGAAGATAAAAGAAAGATTAATTCTAACCTTGTTATTTATGCAAAAATAAAAGCTTTCCCTTATATGTTTCATTGTCCCAAACTGACACACAATCAATTTTAAGTGCAAAAAAAATCTTTCCATGTCATCTATTGTCCAAGACTGACACACAGTGCTTAGCTGGCTGTCTACACTTTTAGGGTTAATCTGGAGTCACTCTGAAAGAGAATTCTTATCTCTGAATTATGATTTTAAATCTTATTCAATTTTCTCTCTGCACTTTACATAGAATGTATTTTTAGCTGTGTCATCAACCAATGTCAACAGATCTTACCCTATGACCTCTCATAGTTGAATGTCATTCTTTCTGCCAGCCATCTGATTCTTGGTTCTTTTGAGAATCAAAATCTTCCATCACTCCCACAGGGTTTTATTGGTATATTGTTTGGGCTATTCATTAACCCTTGTTTATTATTTACTAGTAACAAATAGTGTCACATATGTACATCAGATTTTCTTTAAATGAAGTAGAGGCAAAAGAATTATCATTGAGTTTTTAAAAGGTCAGCTTATATATTAATGTAATACTTAAATGCAGCAATCAATTTTGAGTTCTTCTGTAGTTTTATTGTTGCCTTTCACATCTACTCCTCCCTACATAATGTGATGCAACAATAATTTTTATCATGGTCATTAATGTAGCATCACATGTGTGCTTCTAGAGCAAGATACACTGATGATGACTATCCCTCCCCAGACTGGTTTTGAAATGTTTTCTAATCTGCCCTTCTAATCCCATGGCTGGAAGGAAATGGATACCCGCCTTTTCTAAGAAGTGCATTAGCTCAAAGTGAATGAAAGAACAGAATTTAAATTTGGCATACCTATTCTACTTTCTACACTGATAACCAGTTACACTACCCACTCATCTCAATAATTTAGATCAGATTAAGGTGGTGGAGTGATGACCCTCTGAATTGTAATGCTATGTATTTTCTAATGTGATCTCTTTTACTCCATTTACTTTTACTGACTTTTGTACTAAGTTTTTTATTAAAAAAGTAAGTCATCTCCAAATATGAAATCAAATTCCAAGAAGTGAGAATCAAAAAGATGTGCTATTTTTCTTCTGGGCTCTTTTATACCAAAACCTATACATGTATAAATATAGTCTTTGTTTGATTTTAGTGTGTTTATAAAAAAAGAAGAAAATGTTAATGTTAAATTTTTCATTTACTTTCTTTTCAAAACAATGTCATTTGCTGTTTGTGTCTTTTGAAAACCAATAATAATTACTGAAAATTTTCTTTTCAGTGGTTCAGCCCAATGGAGTTATAAATAAAAAAACTGGAAAATTTGTTCTTATAAAAGAAATGATTCCAGAGTTCATTGTTCCTGATTTAACAGACTGTGATGTAAATATTTATATATTTTTTTTCTTATTTCATGTGGATTTTCATTTTATAGCATTTGGTGGTCATTTTTTCTCTATATTTTCCAAACAGTTGAATTTAACTAGGAACAAGTTAATCATGATACAATAAGGATCAATGTTTAGCATCATAATGGCTATATTAAATGAATTAATCCAAATTAATTTTCATAAAAAGGAACAATATCAATTATAGAAGTGGCTTATGTTCACACATAACTATTAAGGATGAATTTTCAGACTTCATCCAATTCAGCAGAGTATATTAAGAACAGATTTTAGTGTATTTGCCAGTAAGCATTTAATATTACTGAAACATGTAGGTACAATATAGAAAGTCTTGCACAACTAGGACTGCAGAAAAATATTTTTAAGCAATTATTGAAAGTATATGTCATAATACCATCAAATACAGTAACTATGGCTTTCATGAAAGAACTTAAATTAGTGTATGAATTTTGCAAATAATACTATCCTTTTGTTAAACTAATTAATAGATATATATGTTCACACACACACATGCATACATATGTATAATATACAAAGTATAATGTTAGGCAACTGAAAAGTAGAAAGATACTAGGTAAAATGCTTTGTCCTCTAGAATAACTTATATATAAGGTGAAATATAAACATGAGTGTCAGTTATAATTATGTACCAATATAACGATGTGGGAATGCTAAATTTAAAATCTTCAAGTCATTTTTTTTCTCATAAGATGTTTCCCTATGTTATTATTTTTGTTTTTAAGTATCCCAGATTGTGATGACAGAAGGTTTGCTAATAAAAAAGTGAAATGTTACAAGAGCCTGGATGCAAATACACTGTGGTTGTTTTAGCAATTAGTGCACTCTCTATACATTTTCACCTTAATAAATTGCTTTAACTTTTAATTAAAGTAGCATTTTTTACAGTTGAAATTTTGGTCAGACTCATTATGATGAGTGATCAATGCATTGAGTATTGTTTTGTAAAATTTGTGTTTCTATGTTTTATTTAAATTTCCTGAGTGTTTACCCATGTGTTCCTTCTGGTTGTCATTACAGGCCATTGAGTAAATTCCTTTTTCAAGATTTAGCCTGTTTTATTGTAAAAGTAGTTGTAACAAATTTTCTATTAAGCTTAGATAAATTCTTTTCAGTTGTAATTGTGATAGTTGGTAGGAAGTGTAATGTGTTTTAAGTTTGCATTATTCATTTATTTTTAAAAATTTAATGAGCTTCTCTGTTTTGTGTTGAATATAATAATTAGTTTAATTAGAGTTTAAGAGTTTTCAATGTATTTCTTCTTATGTAAATATTGAGGATCACAAGTTCTGAGTTCTCTTAAAAAGAATCCAATAATTATTCTGTATTTTATTTTATGATAATAGAAATTTGAGATCATTTTACTGTTAGATTTAAGAACAAAACTTAGTTCTAGGTAATTATCAATACAGCTCAACATGATATTAAAAAAGGTATTTTTCATTTCTGTTTCATAAGTAAATTCTATTGTACATTCGATTTTGTTTAGTTTATAATACAAGGTCAATGTTATTTTGTGGGTATATGTTAATAAAGCATCATCAGTATATTAGAGATATGTTGAATATTTGGGTAAAATGTAACGAGCATGCGCGGAAACGTCCTCGAACTGCGTGTGTGTGTGTTGTCGCCGGACACACCTTAGAGTACCATAATGGACTCAACCGAGGACTATAAGAAGATGCGCGAGTCATTTGGCGTCTTTTCTTGTGCGACAACAGCCGTTGCAGTCAGTCGTCCATCGGCAGCAGTTGTGGGTGCCGTTTTGCTCGTTTGCTGTTGTAAAGTTTGGTTCGCAAGAAGGTGTTCGTTTTTGGTTCGCAAGAAGGCGTTCGTCTTTTGTGTCACAAGATGTTTTTTTTTCCCGGTTTTCTCGCACATAAAATACTTGGGAAAGGACCAGATTCAAGAAACCATATGAATAGACAAACTAAAACTCCATTAATTCAATTCTTCATATATATATATATATATATATATATATATATATAAAAAAATAAGATCATTAGGTGAAATAACATTGTGTGATGAGTCAGCAAATTTTTGTGATTTTTATCTATTGGTAGGGAGAGGTTTATTTTTAATTTAATTTAAGCATTTGCTAACATGAATGTTGGTCTAAACTCACCACAAATTTTTATCGTATTTATTCCCTTTAGCTTTTTTTTAGGTTGCCTGAATTTTTAATCTGTGATGAGCTAAATGTTGCAAGGCGTATTGTCATGGTTTTTACCATTGTATTGAGTACTACTAATTTATGATATCACATTGAAATGCCTGCTTGTTGTTTTAAGTAGACCTATAAAGTTTGTGTATTTTAGAGTCGTACTCATTGACTTGTCAATATTAACTAAGTTTCTAATTGCTTTGTTAAATTTCTGTGCCTCTGAAATTGCTTTCTAAATGACACTAAAGGTGAAAATGTATAGAAAGTGCACTGATTGCTTGATCATGATAAATTTGCTTCCAAGTGCTTATATTTCACCTTTTCAGCAGATCTTTTGTTAGCACAATGTAGGATATTTTAAAATAAAGTGATAAAAATGTAAGGAAATTGATTGTGGGTTGGGCCAATAACATTTTACCTCCACTTGTACTCATTTTGATTTGGTTAAATTTTTTTTCATATTCCTTGATAACATTAAACTTGTATTTCTAATTTTAGATGTTTTAAGGAATAGTCATGTAACTGTTTTGTGTTGTTTTTATTTTATGATCTATCATTAAAAAACAAAAATATATATTTATATAAATGTTAATAATTTGCATATTTTATCATTTTAGATGACTATGAAACTATTATATTTACAAACATTGAATTAAATTCCAAAAATTTAAATCAACCCCACAAAAAATGATATAACTTACTGATATGTTTTTTCAAAATTTGTTTACATCTATTTTTTTCTGACATAACTTTTTAAAATTGAGTTTGTGAAAATTCTATTTTTTTTTTGTACAGTTGAAGCCTTATGTATCATACAAAGTACCAGATGTTAGCCAAGCACCATTGACAGCAAAGGATCTGTTTGATGCCTGCTATGCCAAGAAAATCATTGAAGAATTCAATAAAGAAAATAAAATGTAACATTCATGTATGTTTTTTTTTTAGTATTTGTCAATAAAACTTCTAAACATATTTTCTAATGTTTTTCATTTAAAAGATTAACCAATTTAAAAATGAATCATCTGATTTGATTTTAATAACCATTGTCTCTGCTTCCTTTAAATATTTAATATTTGCACAATCCTTCTATGATCCAACGTTAACAAACCAATTTATAATTGATAAAATAATGTAGCTATTTTCTATTTATAGACAATTACTTGTGAAATGGTCATGTGATATGCACCCTTATCTGTTTTCATTCTTTAAATGGTTATCTTATTTGCATTCATTTTTAAATAGTTTAGTTTTCTTATAATTCAGCTGTATTCAGAAAGCTTTATTTTCTCTTATTTTGTTTGTTTTGTTTATATATATATATATATATATATATATATATATATATATATATATATAAAAAACAATCTATTTCAAAAGTTTGGAACCACTACAAACATGAGCCTCAAATAGTCAGTGGCAAGAAAATGCTCAATTGTTGCCAATTTGGAAGACAAACTTCAAACTAATAAGAACCATACTGAGTCCACCACTTGCCATTCTTGAGTCCACAAGCAAACTGATGATTCAGTCTTGTGCTTGGTTTCACGATAACAGTCATTTGCTTGGATAACAGGGATGTAAGCAATTACTTGTTGTCTATTTCTGCTGCCTGCTTCAATAAATGCATGCTAATTGTGGTTGATTTTTTTTTCTTGCTATACAATCTTTTCTTCTAAATTCATTTACATAACTAAGTTCTTTTATTTATAATGAAAGAAAGAAAATATCAATTTCTGTTTATTTCACAAGGAGCACAAGTGAAAAATACAATATAGAAAAAGAAATTGTCAAGCAGTAAAATGTTCCTTTTAATGCCTTGAGTAATCTTTTTAATTTTCCAATTCAGCATTAAAATGATTTTTTGATAGTAATAATCTGACAATTTTTGGCATTTATTTTCATTAAAAACTTTTGTTTAATATTTGAGTTGACAATGTAAAAATAAATTCCAGCATGAATCTATATAACTTGAGGAAAACCAGAAAAGAATTTTAGTTTACTTTGTACTTATTTATTGATAATGAAAATAAGAACAAAAATACAATCTTTTAAAATTACATTTTTCTTTTAATAAAAAAATGGATGTGTGAGTAGAGAAAAATTTAAAATTAAATCTAGCCCAAGATTAATCTGGTATTTAAATGGGAGAAATCAACCTGTTGCAATGAATTTAGAAATGGTTCTAAGACTTGAATTCAAATACAAGCCTCTTTGAATTTTTTAATCTCTTGTGAATTTACTAAACTGCCAAAAAGTTAGAAATGGTTATAGATTATGGTTTTCTTCTTTTGTAAGAGATTTAAGTTAAACTATAGAGAAAAAGAATAAATAATGGTCATCTTGTAATGAATGGTGAGCATATTAAAAACTGTTTTCAATTCATTAGTTTTAGTTTTTCTTTCCGTTCAACAGAAAAATGAATTACATAGAAAATTGTTAAAAAGATTCGTCCTCTTGTTAGAAAATCTATGTTGTATGAAAGATTTATTTCCTATTAACTTGTATAATATTTTTAGAATACAGATTGAGGGAACATATTACAAAATAAAATGTAATGAAAGTACTTTTTTATACTTTTTTGTCATATTTTTCATTTTAAATGTTCTGCCAAATAAAAATTAAACTAGATTTTCTTTCTTCAGGATTGAAATAGAGTATTTCATAAAAGTGAGACTTGATTCTTTTATTATAAGTGATCATGATTTCTTTTGAGCACTATAACTTCTGAACTTCTCACAAAAGCCAGTAAAGCTATAAATTTATTCAACTTTTCAATACTATCAAATTTGCAGATATTAGGGGTGAACTAAAAAGTTCTTGGCCTAACCCAATTAAGATCTTATCAATTGTCAAAATATCTGAATTTTAGGTGATTTTTGTTCTTACAGGAAATAGAATTTTTTTTTTTTTTTTTTTTTTTGAGAGAAAACTGTCTAGCCTGGAATAAATGATAATCTTAAAGTGCAATCCTTTTTATGACAGATGAGTTAAAACCTTACAGCAAAACTATAATTTTTATCTTGTCATGAATTAAACTTGCAGTTTAGTTTTTCCTTAACTAATTCCACATACTTTTTGTCAAATGTTGCTTTCAGTTGGTTGCATTGGTAATTTTTTCACATCAATTGTTTGTGTTTTCAGGAGTCCATAATATAGGAATCTCTTCAAATCTGACCATATGTATATCTTTACTGTCTTTAAATCAAGATGAGAATTTAGTAGTCAGTGGTGATTCATTTTGCTTGGTCTACGATCTCTTGCATTACATGGTTGTAAAATATCCACTCTTCATTATGCATCATTTGTTTGAATCACTTTCAATAGATTTTATTTTTTAATTTTGTTACTAACTTAACCAATCTTGTAAATTACAAATTTTTTTCTTTTTTTAGTGTATGTTTTATTTGCATTTTTACCTTTCTTAAAAACACAAGATGCCAAAATGTTTTTTTTCTATTTTCAATGTAAAATTCAAATACACCAACTGACATATATGACAGCCATCAAAATAAAATCAGATGTAAAACTAAAGCCATCTGACTAAGCATTTTTGTTACTCTCCACTTGTAATCAAAAGCTGTTAATGTTTAAAAATATGAAACTGCTGAGGAAATATACACATTAATACGTCTGTATTTGAGTCCCATTAATTTTTTTATTTTTCTTTCATCTTATTTTTTACATTTATTCTTTCGACTATTAAGCAAGCAGCATGAATTTGGATCAGGTGAAGAGCTTCTGATGAGGTTTAAATTCTCATCTCTTCTTCCTAAGAGTAATGTCTTATAAAGAACAATACTTTACCAATGAAACTATGATAGCTCAACCTGAAAATATAATTCAAATTCAGTTATTCTTTCTGATTTTAATTTATTTCCTAAATTTATTCAAATTGGAGTTAAAGGGAGGTAACTTCTAATTAAAAGTTACCTTCCTCTAACTGTATATTCAGTTTTAAAAATGTCTTCAAAATATCAACAATGGCTCTGTTTTTAATATTTAAATTGCCATGACGACTTGGGAAAGAATGCAAAGTGGTTTCCTACTATCTTCTCTATTGCTTTGAATTCAGAGTTGCTACCTATGGAGGTAAAATAGATGGATTTATGTTCATTGATTGTATTTTCTCTATTGATAACTGTTACACTACCTGCACATCGACGTCTTTAAACTGATTCACTCAACATGATGATTTGCCATCCCGCTTACTGTCCAGTACATTCATTTTGTCAATTATCCAATGATTTCCTACCCAACCATTGTAACTTTTTATATCTTTTTTTCTTTCTTGCTAGTGTGTTTGATGGCCAAATCAGTTCTCATGATATTAAAGTGGCAAACTTAAGCTTTCATGCTCACAAAAAAAAAAAAAATGATGTAGCAAAACAATGTTTTTTCCCATTGAAACTGCTATTCTTTTAACTACCTTCTCTCCTCAGCAATGTTTATTATTTTAAAGTGGTGATTAGAATTTTAATAAAACTTAAACATATGTGAGTAAATTTATACATTTTTTGTTCTTTAGAATTTAGAAAAAAAAACCCTCACTATTTAATTTACTTATTAACATTCTACAAACTAATACAATTGTATTAAAACTAATGCAATGCAATATTTATCATTTACCAGTTTATAAAGAAATAAATATCGAAACAATCTTTTTTTACTCATAAATTTATAAACATTTACTAAATTATTAAAATATGTGAATCAACTATAAAGAAAACCATATTATTTACAATTTTATAAAGTTCAAATCAATGGGCAATTAGCCAACCATTACAATAAACAGTGTAAATAAACAATCTAATAGTTTTAATAGTAATAATTATTTTTGTTGTCAATTCTTAAGAACAAAGAAAATGTATAAATTTCCTTTCATATGTTTAGTTTTATTAAAATTCTAATCATAATTTTTTAAAACAATAAACATTACCAAGGAATAAAGATAGTTAAAATAATAGCGGTGTCAATGGGAAAACTGCCCTTTTGACACTTTTTTTTTTTGCAGGCACAAAGGTTCAAGTTTGCCATTAAAGCTTAATAGGTGCAATGAATTCATCATCTGTAAATTTTTGAAAAGGCTGACAAGAAATTTGTCACTAAAAATATCAAAGGCTTGTCCAATTCACACTCCTTCCCAGTTTCTTGAACAGGAGTAGAGGTTTATCCCCCCCTTTCTTTTTTTTTTTCCTGTTTAGGATTGGGTTTCCAGTTTCTTCTAAAGTCTACTTCAACTCTCTACTTCTAACATCTCCACCTAAATTCTGAAATTTTATTTACTATTTATTTTCTCCTCAATGTTCGCCTATCATCTGGTTCATACTACTCCCTAGTCATTTGAACAGGAGTAGAAGTTTAAACGTTTTTTTTATCCTGTTTAAAATTGTATTTCCAGTTCCTTCCAATGTCTTTTCATTCTCTTTCACTCTTTGTAGTCCCTTGTCTTAGTGGCATTATCACCTTGCTTGGGGTGAATTGATTAAAAAAAAAAATGCACTACTTATTAAGACATGTTATTTTAAAAGTTAGTTATAAAAGTGACTAATTTCTACTATTTGGAATGTACTAATAAAGGCTTAGTTATATTGTACATAATTTTAAAATATCAGACTTAGTTCTACATTCATGTTCTTAAAAAATCTAATATTTTTTCTGCTGGTAAGCGATATTAGATTTTTAATTGTGCAGTACAAGAAACTTGTTCATTTTCATCAAATTTCTATGATGTGATTAATATTTTCTTCAATTTAAATGATACAACATGAATTACAAAACAAAAGTTGATAATCAGCAAATCCTGAATTTTGTTTTCTCATATCTAAAAAATTTAAGAGCTTAAAAATACTGTAAACAGTGATATACAACAAACTATTTTTGCTTACAGGCAACCTGATGGTTGGACTTGAGGCTGAATCCTTCATAGAAATAGTCAACAACTTAGAAGACAACAACAGGAGATATAGTAATGTTTTGGGACAAGTGTGGCTGTAAATTTCACACTAAAATTACTGTTGATAAATCAGTTTTTATATACTTTGCCCAACTTATATTTCTCTTTGTGATGTTTACTTAAATATAGGTACCTCCATGAGAGCGCTAAAAAAAGAGCATAGCATGATGAAAAAGACGTCTTTGACGAAAACAAAATTTTATCGTCTAAATGTTTATATTATTATTAAGAGGAAAGATCAAAGTTTATTTTATTTATTTTTTTAATTTTTCCTTCTTTTTAGAACATTCTAAATTTTGATTAAAAAAAACCTTGTTTCTCTTTGTATCACCGGAACTAGTAAAATAGCATATACAATTTTTAGCATGTTTTTTTTTTGTGTGACACACATTAATTTAGAAAATCTTGCAAAAATAATTGTCAGATGTTAACGAAACTTTCAGAAACTATTCACAGATGATCAAAATTATAAAAATTTTTTTTTTTTTTTTTTTTTATTAAAGTCATGGCAGAAATATTTTTTTAATATTATGCCCCCCATAACTAATTTTATGAAAACACTAGAAATTCGATCGCGTCAGGTTTAGTGATTACAATAGTTAAAAGCACAAGGCTTTGAGGAATGCAAATTTTGTTTTTAATTGGACCCCCTCTACCTGAAAATCAGCTCTGAATTGTAACATACAAAACTCAATAAAAGAAAGATTTTATTTAATTTCAAATGATTTTATTTGCTTTTACTTGTTTTTATGAATATGGACAATATTTTCTGAAAGCAACAAAATTTTTCGATGAAAAATGAATTTTTAATACAATTATTTGTTATTTTTTAATTATAATAGATTTTTACATTTAAGTTAAAATATTATAAAATTAGTTAAAAGCCACATCTGCTTTCCTAAGTGTCCTTATGAGATAGATCTTTTTTTTAGTGCATTGTAAATTGTATCATTTTGACTAATCAGAAGATCTGCAGTAATTAAGAAATGTAATTTTGTGTTTATAATTGGGCTGTAATTATAAAGTACGGAAGACCAACCAGAATACCATTAATTTGCGTTATTTGAATTAAGCATTGTTCTCCGCCGTTAAGGCCTTTACTTTTGTGAAACATGTGTGGAGAAGTTAATTTTATTTTTCAATTTCAACTGAGAAGGGTACCTACAAGTATCAGTATCATCTTATGAAATTTATATGATCTTATTTTTATATTAATCTCAGTTATGACATTTTTCCATAAATGAAATATCAAAATTAATAATAAAATGAATGGAAATACAAATAACACAGTAAAATGTAATAAATGTACATAAAATTATAGTATTTTATGTACACTTCTGATAAAATTTCATAAGAAAGGTACCTAAAAATAAATACCTTTCTTATGAAATTTAATCTCACTCTTAACGGTCTTATTTTAATTTCTTTGTAATATATTTTCCATTAAGCATCGTAAAGGTGAAAGCTAAGTACAAAAACAAAAAAAAAATTAGAGTGCTGAAAGTCTTCCTTAAAAATAACGAGGCAAATAAATTGTCCACTTAAATGTAAATAATTTCACTTTTCTCCTTCCGTAGAACAAATTGTCCTCACGGAATCTGTCAATGTCATTCATCACCTGTCAAGTGACACGAAAGTTTATGACCTGCTTTGTTTTATTTTCAAATTACATCTTTTCAGCACAGAAGCTAAGTTAAGCTAGGTTCAAAATATTTTAAATAAACATTATAAATTTCTGATTTTCTTAAAATAAGTTTTTAAAAAATGATAATTGATATTTAAAAGAATTTCAAAGGGAGATTTTCAGTTTTTTATAAAATGGGAAAAAATAGTCAATTTTGCTGACTCAAAAAAACAAGATTTTTAATGAAAATTTTGGACATGCTAGGAACGATTAAAAATGTAAAAAAATACCCCCAAAATACTTTGATCTTTCCTCTTAATAATAAGATGAACATTTAGACGATAAAATTTTGTTTTCATCACGTTTGGCGTTTTTCTTCATGCTATGCTCATTTTTTAGTGATCTCGTGGAGGTACCTACTTAAATATAATAATTTACTTGCTTTCTTGTCTTTAGCAAATATTTTATATTTCTTTGTCTCCCAAAATGATACATTAGTCTTTATTGCTAGTCATTACTAACAAGTTATCTTATTTTTGTGTTTTAACACTCACATGATTTGGTAAAAGAAATGATTAACTCAAAAGATTATTTTTATTGGAGCAATATTACGTCTTCATCAGCAAAAGAGTAAAAACGTCTTCTCATTTGAATCAATCTTTTACTGCTTCAAGTAAAATAATAGGTTATATGGTCATTAGAAAAAAATGTTTTATTTAAATAAATAAATCAAATTTCAGTAAAAAAATTAACCCCCAAATCACATCATTACTTTCCTACATTAAATTTGGCTGCAGAAATGTGTGTGTGCATGATAACATTTTTATACATTTATTTTCAGAACTTCCCAAATTCCAAAATGTTCATCTTAAAATATTTGCCAAGTACAATTGAAAAAAAAAATTACCATTACTTTTTAAAGGCTTATAAATATAATTATGACTTGTCTACAAATACATATATATATATATATATATATATATATATATTTATTTACAAAATAAAAAAAATTGTAAAATATTTTCAATATCAGTAAAAGAAGGTCAAAATTAGAAAATGAAATATTTTATATAGTATAATTTTTTAACCTCCATTCAAAAAGCCATGTTTTTTGGGTTTTTTTTATTTCATCTCCTCATTTTTAATCATTTAATATCAGTGATGAATATTTGAAATTGATTCTGGAGTCTTGCTTAAACAAACATTCAAAATTTTTCTGTGCTAAATTAATTCAGAAAAAATTCCACCAATACTATTTTGAGAAAATGATTCATCATATAAAAAAAATATCTTGTTAAAAAATTTTAAGTATAAAATTGTGGCTATATGATTCATAGTTGTTTTTGAACATTATGTTTTAGTTGGCAGGTTTTACAACTTTAGGTGCACCACACATCTAAGGATCTTTTGGTTGAAGAAGAAAATTTTTGTAGTAAACATTTGTTTCATTTGATTATCAATTTTGAGATGAATTGTTAAACCACTGGGTTCTACATATTTACATGCAGAGTAAAAAAAAAAAATTCTCATAGAAAAATATAATGCGTTTCTTTGTTTATAAATAAATATCTTTTAAACATAGAAAATGATAATATATATATAAATAATATTTACTGCAATCAGAAGTAATTTACTTCTATGCCCCAGTAGGCAAATATATGTGTATATTTGTGTTCAACTTGTCTGGTTTTTGCACGTTCACATGTTGAGAGCACCACTCTTGACTGAGAAAAAAACTGGTGTTATATAGCTCTCCCAGTTCCGGACTCACACTGACTATTGACTAATGACTGCCAAGTATTGTTCATATGCAAATAGTCAGTGCCACCTACTCTAAGTAGAAGGTCTTCTCTCAACAGCCTATTGTGGAAGTGGATGCAACTCCTGGTGCTCACAGCACCGCATACAACAAAGTTGGAGTCTTTTATCAGGCTGACCTGATTCACTGTTACAATATTTTCTTAGAAAAAGAAATCATTAAATACTCCTCCATTCAGAAGTGTCTGAAAAATCATTGCTTTATTGTGGATGATAACCACAATGGCAAACTGGCTGAGACGTGCAAAAATATTTCCTGTTAAAATTGTTGGAAAAGGTTGATAGGTTAATCAACATCTTGCAGACAAGATGGTTGGAAGTCAAACCAGTCAGTAAAAATACCAATTACAGGTTCTCGTAGAGGACTTGGTAAGTGATAGTAGAGAAAAGGAAGAGAACGTGCCAGGAATCCTTTGTAGTAGATAGGTTTGGGATTAGTAGAAAGCAGACCATCAATCATAGCATTGATAACAGGAGAGATATCTGTGGAAAGCATTTCATCTGAATCTGCAATAATAAAAATATTACCATTTCTTAAGAATCAATATTTTGTGATAGACACAATATGCAAACAACAAATAGAGAAATGATAAGATTATCGGAAAAGCCTTTGCTAATAAGTTTAATGGGTGCACTGCTATTATTACCTGGTTCCAAATTGGTTTACAAAAATTATCTAAGTTGGTGTTTATGTTTTAAGTATAAAATAACAAATTTAACCAAAACTTGAATCAACAGTCAAGTAATAATCTTGTTCTAACAGACATTGTATAAAGTTACTTGATTAATAATAATATATAGTTGCTGGCAATTCAAAATAATTGAAATTGTATTATAAATTTAATCATGCTCCTCAAGGAATTGTTGAAGCTTTTTTGTTTTTTTTTAAATGCACACTTCAAATGGTAATGAAAAAGTCTGACAGAGATTCTAAGATTTTTGGTGTAAACATATAAAAATTGACTTTATAAGTTTTAATATAACAGATAAACTTAGCACTTATATACTTATAACTTGAATTGATTTATGAATAGTGATTATACACTGAGGTAAATAAAATTACAACGATTAATATAATATTTGAATTTACTCAAGATTAAATGTACAGGTAATATAGGTAGATTACAGTAAATAATCCCACATACAGATCAATATATGTATAGGTTCCAAAATAAGGAATGTTTCAACAATACACAGACCCCATATGAATATACTGGATAACCTAGTAGGATATTAACATGGGATTGTACTCTTGTATGAGTGCATGGCCAAATGGTTAGAATGTTTGCTTTCCAAACCATGAGGCCCAAGTTCAAATCTTATGGTCGATTTGTCAGGAAGATGATTTCTTGATGCTATTGGTCTGGGGAGGCAATCCCAACATGTGACACCTTTGAAAAGTATCTGAAAACCATACTTTGTGCTTGAAATTGGGTAGACAGAACTGTTTAGAAGCTCTTGATGGTTGTACTAGAACAAAGTAAGAAGTCATCATGATTCAAACTGCTCAAAACTGCTGATCATGCCAAATTATGCATATGCTCTGTCTCTCTCTCAAACTAAGATCTAGGCAGCACAGTTGCAGTATAAATCACTGGTTGGAGTTGAACAAATACAAATGTGCCTGAGCAGGTGTCTGCAACAAGGATTGGTTAGCCGACCTAACAGATGAGTGTATTTGGAAGATCATAGAAATAGCAAATACCATCTGGCAATACATTGTTCTATGCTTCTTGCATCATTTTGACACAATCCTGCAAGTTATAGACCGGCTAACTGAACAAGTTAGGCATAGTCTCATCATGTCCTATACAATTTTAATAGAAAGTCATTTAACATCTTGTAGAGGCTGTTGAGTAACATCCATATGAATGGTCTTTATCTTGCTGGAATAGCACATAGCCTTTTTGTTGCCAAAATGGTAGTAGAACAGATCGACCAGTATTCTGGATATATATGGCACTGCTCAACATTTTCCTTCACAAACACCAAGAGAAAGCAAGAGTTTTAATTTATGGCATCCCATATTATGATGCTAAGTGTTGTAGGCAAATAAACACTGGAAATTATCACTTCCCAGGTCTAATTTCACACTTGCATGATGGCAAATCCTGCTGTCACTATTGAAAATAACAGCATTATTCAATCGTCTCACATTTCTAGAGATATCCATGAGAGAGTTGTGGCATAAACGGAAGCCTGGCTAAACACGTGTCTGTAGCCCTGCAAGTAAACAATTGTCTATATTGTCACTCTAGGGACCACATTTACTCTGATTTGTGCTGTGGACACCATGCTTCTCTGCTACTGTTGTCTTTAAAATGCAGAAAATCTTGACAAGTACCTGTACAAAGTGGCCATTCAAAACCTGGTCTCAGTGATATCCCTCTTCAGGGTGTTGTAGTTTTATTTCCCCTCACTGTCTAAATGCATATCAAAAAGAAAATTTTTTTTTAATATAAATTCTATTTCATATTTCATTTTAATCTGATGTAATAAAAAATGTTCAAAAATTTACCTGTAGCTTTAGATTTAATAAGGAATGAAGATTTTCCAAAATCTTCTTTTACAATATCTGGAGCTTCAGCCCACCATTTTTCAGCCATTTTTGCTTTGTCATAGGCTATGATGCCTATAAAGAAATTCAAAAACAAAAAGTGTGAATATACTGCAAGATAATAATAAAATTATGATTTCATTTATTTTCTGTGACTCATCAATTTTAAAGGTACCAATAACACAGGATATGAAAGTAAGGCCAAGATAAATTTTGGAAGATTGTGAAAACAAATTCAGCATACACAAAAGGTTAAGACATGAAAAATATTTTGCATTGTACATTGTTAGATTTTATTATTCAAGTCATTGTTTACAGAATAAATTTTGTATGAACCAACTAAAGTTGGTAAAATTTTCAGGATATATTTATATGAGTAATATGAGATTCAGCTTATCTACCCTCATTAATAAAAATGTACAAATAAACAAAGTGAAACAAACTTGCATTTATGAATAAATTCAAATCCACAGAAGCATATTTGATTAACACAATATCCCATACATCTGAATAAATCATTTTATATGTTAATATCCTTGATATTTGATAGCCTGTAACACCATTTCAAATATTGGTTTTATTAACTTTTCTATTGTTTTGATTCTAATATTACTTGCAGCAGTTTTTATTGCTTTCCAAAGATCTTTGCTTGAATATTGTTTTCTATTCTCATCTACATCTTCCTTAATGCTAGACCATATATTTTCTATTGGATTATTATCAGGAGATGCTACAGGCCATTTTAATTTGGGAAGTGGGGGCAATAGTAAAAAAAGTTTTACTTTGTATTCAAAATATCTATTGTTCAAGAACTCAATTCTCAGCATTTATCTTGAAGCATCATCAACTTTAAAAGGTACCAATAATTTTACTACCTACAATACTAGTTCTAAAACATTACTCCACTTTCTGCTGTTATCTTCCAAGTTATGTTGGCTATTTCTATGAAGGACTATCTCAAGCCCAGCCATCAGACCCATTTAATCTTGTGTGAATGGATGGCAGAATGGAGACAAAAGGGGGATAGTAAAGACTATGTCCAAATTACTTATAGCTGCAAAGGACAGAAAGTTCTAAAAAGCTATGATTGCCATACCATTGTACATAATAGAAAAAGAATAACACAAATATTCTACAAATATTCATTCAACCAGCATCACATAGGAGTTATGTATGCTTGTTGCAAATATTACCCTTATTTCTAAAACCAATGTCTCAGTGCCTTAGTGGCTGCAATTGATCAAATGTTGAATTTATCTTTAAAAATATATAAAGAAATTTTTATACTTATCATCTGAAAGTGTATTCTTTTAAGACTTTTAACATTACCTTTTTAAAATTAAAAATTTTTTTCAGCCTACCATCAAGAATAAAATAGCTACCTAAATAAAATTTCCCGCTACATGAGAGATTTATTTATGGACTGTTATCCTCATCTTTGTTGTCATATTCACAATATTTCAGCCATTGCTCACTCCAGGCTTTTTCAAGTGATTAGAATTTCAAACTGAAACCTTTATTTCATCCACCAGGGTAGATTGGTCTAGTTCTACACACCATGCCTCTTCCAGACATCTCAGTTTCTTATTTTCTTTAGTAACTCAAATCTGCAAGTTTTTGTTCATCTCTGCTGTGGCCATGTGTTGAACTCACAATTCTTTGGGGTAAGTCACTGGATTAGTTACAATACCTCATCTTAGAAATATAGACAGATATGAGATATTTACTTTTGAAAAAAAATTTTTTTTTTGTCAAACTCTTATTTATATAAATTCATTGCATCATGATTCAGTCATCAAGGTTTTTTATGATGTTATGCCACCTGTCAGGTAAGTAATATATTCTTTCTTTGATTTGGGTAAAAATATTGAAGGTTATCTTGAATTTAACTATAATTTTCTTTATTTTGATTTCCCATAATAAATCTATCTTAAAAAATGACTTTTTCCTAGCAAGAAGAGAAAGACAAACTGATTAAACACCAATTAATCAATGTCCCCCTTTCCATAAATTCATCGGAAAACCATTTTCCTAGTTTCAGAACAATTGAGTGCATGTGTAATAAAGATTTAAGTAAAATTCAAATACACTTCTAAAATTTCCTTCACATTATGCAAAATCACACTCTGAACTTTGGTAATGATTAAGAAGACAGTCAAGAATGATATTCATTTTTTTTTATAATTTCTTTCACATTAGCAGTCAGGTAGCATATATGGAACAGCTGTTTAAAACACTTGTTTTTGTCCTATAGGAAAATCCAACATGGCACTTGAATGAAATATTCAGTGAAAAATCCCATTCATCAGTAACATTTTAAACCCCTCATAAAATGCAATGTTCTCAAAGCAAACCTGTGCCAAACTGTTTTCCTGAATCTTTGATGACTTGGCTGTCCAAAAATGACAACATCAAGATGAAATAATGGAAACTGACCATGGAAAACACAATTATGTGCAACAAATTTTTCATCAATCAGTTAACTTCTAGATGTTTTCAGGCCATGTTATAGGATCTAGATGGCTATTGTTTGCACATGGAACTATTCACTGGTAATTAATCTTCAATTTGGCTGTGAAAAATGTCACTTGGAGGTTAGCATTAAAAAATTATGGCCAATTTTCTGAGAAAAATCACCTTTTTTTTTTTATGAAAAAATATTTTTTTTCACGTCAAAACAATTTTTTTTCAAACTTCAATCCCTTCTCTTTAAATTGGTGTGAACATCATTGAATAAAATGAACAAAAAAAAAACCTATATAAAGCCCTTTTTACCAATATTTCCTCTTCTTTTTTTTCACTCTTTGCTTTTATCTCGTAAGTGGTGGGATTTACAAGCTGATGACAGCTTGTTCAATGTTTATCGCTGGCTGGCTGGCTGGCCTTTGACCCAAACATCTCAAATTCAATTTGGTTTAATTTTCCTTATCACTGCTATAAATTCCTGGTTCCCGGTGGTCAGGAATTGTGGATAAATCCTTTGCCTTTTATTAAAGATTTCTGTGGCTGGGTGTCAATTTTTTTAACCCCTAGCGGCTATATAATTGAAAATTACCAATGGACTTTGTTGCATTTTGACCCCCTAGGAATACTGTTTTCCTTCAAACTCTCAATTTTATGCCTGAAATAGTTTGATTATGATTTAGGCTTTCTGATTTTCAAAAAAAAAAAAAAAAAAAAAAAAAAGTTAATTTCCATTATTAGGGAAATTTTTTGTTTAGAACTAGAAAAAAATGCAAAATTTTCACATTTTTTTCACATTTTACCCCCTGAAAAAATTTTTTGAGTCATTTACACCAACCAAATTTACTTTAAAATGAAAGAACATATTGTTTGCTTTCTAAAAATACCTAGTTTGATGGGGTTCTGATCAATTTCCTTGATATTTTGTTCAGATGATGACTAAACAGTCATTTTTCAAAATTTTACCCCTATAAAAGTATGAAAATTCATTTTTTCAGAGAAAATAAGCTGTGACAAAGTGACTTTTGCCATTTTTGTGATGATTTTTACTTGGGATAGAAAAATTTTATTATAGCAAACACAAATTGACTTTAAGTTTAGAGGGGCTATAGGAACCATCAAACAGCTGTGTTACATCAGAAATGTCTGTTCATTTTTCTTTTAACATTTTAAATCTTTAATTTTCTTTTTACTTTGATTTTTGGCCTGTATTTTTTTTTCTTGCAAAAAGATAACACTTATTGAATGAAAGACAAATTTTTCTTTGCAGCAAGTGTAATATTTCAGTTTAACATTAAAATTCTCTCCTCAAATCTGAGTTGATTCTCTGTCTGTCACACACTGCATATAACTTTGGATATATGTTATGTCTCTCTTATATATGACTAACTTATATGTGTTTGTGCTGTTTAATATATAAGCACACAAGTACAGAAATAATTTGACTAAGTTTGAAATAAGACATTCCCTTCCTACTCAATCTGTCCTTGAATTGAGCAAAAAAAAATAAAATTAAAAGTTGGAAACCAGAAAGAAAAAACTTATCAACAGCTTAATGCTCATCAAACTGACTTTGTTTACATATATGTAGTATATTGTTGAATTAAAACTCAGCTTTTTTTTTTCTGACAATCTTTTTACTATCACTGTTCCTATTATAATTGGTCAATTTGTGTCTATTTCAATCTATGTCTAGCTATATTTAAACTGAATCTATTTTCTAATAAATCTATTTTAAATGGACAAACAATTTAGATGTGAAATTTGATCACCTTGCTGTTAGAGAAGTGACAGGTACTAAATTTGGTTAAAATAAATGAGATAGTAAAAGTTGAAAGTAAGTTTTTCTTTCTCATACCTGTTTTGTATCCACTTGGTATAATTTTGATACCTTGATCCCAAAACATTCATTCTCAGCACGAAGTACTTCTGTGTACATAAATAAGGCAGATTTTGAAGAACAGTAAAGAGCCATCAATGGAACTGGAGCAAGGCCAGCATTGCTTGAAACATTGACAATTCGACCTTGACTTCTTCTGAGCAAAGGTAAAAACTTTGAACACATCAAGTAGGGTCCACGAAAGTTGACATCCATAATTCTGAGGGAGTCATTTCTGGATATCATCTCAGAGTTGCCAATGAAACAGATTCCAGCATTATTCACAAGACCCCACAACTCTACCAAAAATAATAAAAACAATGTTTTAAATAGGTGAGGTTGATTAACAATAATTTATTTAGAAGGTGAAAGTTTTTTTTTTAAAACAGTTAAAATTAGTTGTTTTTTTAATATTATAAAATCAATTTAGAATGACATTCACTTATATACGTCAGTAACAAATTAGGAGGCTCCGGGCTATAAAGTCCATTTCAAAGCTCAAGGATAAAGGCTTAAGGCAAGATGTATTTAGAAGATAAACTATCATTTAAAATAAAAATGAGTCATTGAGCTTTTGTAGCACAGAATAGTAAAAAATTGCAAATATTTTTAAACAGTTGAAGAAGGACTTTTCAAACATCTAATGTTAGTATGATAAAGTAGAAATCAATCACTTGCCAGGCGTTCATCTAATATCTCACCTGATTATCTCAAAATTAGAAAAAAAAAAAACCTTAAAATATGTGATTTTTATATATTTAATATTCACACAGCCTGATCTCTTTGAGATAAGACATTCCATTGTTATGACTACAGAAGGTATTATGCAATGTCAATATTAAAAAATGTCTCACATTTACAATATAGTCTAATGTCTCATTAATAAGTAGAGATCAGGTTAATATACTGTTTTTCTTTCTTTGCTTTCATGTTAGCTTTCTTTCGATATTTTTACTTTTAATGATTTAAAAAGAATTCTTTCTTATAAATGACAATAGATTTAACTATAAAGATAAAAATATTAGATGACTTGTGCAAAAATATAAATATAATATTATTTAAATATGGATGGAAGGAAAAATATTAAATTAACCAAAAAAATAAAAATAACTAGTTAATAATTGAAGAAACCAATACCTTCAAAAAACTGGAAATTAAATTAATGAAGTCAAATAGCATAGACATTGTCATGAAATGTGGGGAAAAGCAAAAAATCAGGATTGAAACCCAAACAGAAGAGATAGCCTGGTCTGAAAAATCGCTATGAGTTACACTTCAACTCTGACTACACTAAGCTGAAGATACACCATTATACATCCACGCATTACAATGTTTGTCTCCAAACATAAACAATAAGAAAAGTAGTGATGAAGAAGAAAACAATAAAAAAAAGGCTGAAGAATAATAAAGCATCACTTGACATTGAGGCTGAAATTTTGAAATTAGTGTATCATCTGCTCAAACTTAAAAACAAATTTTTAAATTTCATGAAGGTAGTATGAAATTGGAAGTGCATCCACAAAAAAGTGGTATGTATGACACATTAACGCACTATGAAAACAAAAAGTTAATCATCAAAACTTCACACATACACAGTGGTATCTCTTCAATTGGATCTATTATGGTGAAAGTATTAATGAACATTATATTAACTAGGCTGTCACCATTTTATGAAAATCAGCTCTTCACAACCCAATTTGGCTTTCATTCTAGTAAGGGGTGTAAAGATGGTATACATGTTACAAAATAACTCTAGAAAATTTTTTATCTCTTCAATAGAATATTGTATATCTACTATGTTGACCTCACAGCAACATATAACATCAATAAAGATTTTCTTTCCTCATCCATTAGAAACTGTCTTCCAAATTCTGAATCCACTGAATATTTATATCTGATAGAACTCAGTCCACAAAGTTGTGCATATCTGGCAAAGACACCAATACCAAAACAATCCAAACTTTATCAAGAGTAGAATAAGGAGCAAATGAGAGCCCCAATCTATTTAATCTCTTCCTGGACTATGCCCTACATTTATGCATGTAGAGATGTGAAGAAATGGGCACTGATTCCATACTCTCCAAATGCTTTCAGAAATATCTCAACTGTCATCTTTATAGAAGTCCTTTCTCTGATGGTTAAAAATGGCTTTGAATGAGTGAAGTGTGTAGGTCTCAGCAAGGTCCCTCCTTTGAATCATGTGGACTGGTATTGCAGAATTAACAAGCAGAGAACTATTATCTTGATAGTACAGGTTAACTAGTAAACTAATAATCAACACAAGAAAATATTTTTGCAGTTTCTTCTTTAGAGGTAGTCATCTCACCATGTAAGATTGTGTGTGTATATATATATATAATTAAAATAAAGAGAAAGAACAGTAAGATTTATAATCCAGTGTTCTTATTAATTATTTTTATTTTAAAAAAAACAGTGCTCAATACAATTTTGCAGAGCATAAATATTATAAATTTACAAATTTAAAAATATGGTTCCATTGCTACACAGGAATTACTATGTTTCAAAAACAGAAACTAAAAACTTCAAATTTAAAATTAGTTATATTCAGTTATATAAAAATTATTTTACCAAAATAACTGTAATTGTACTTTCATTAAATTGACCAATGATTTTAATAATACAATAATATAAATATTTAGTAAAGTCAATTATATCTAATAAACTATAAATATAAACCTTCATTAATATTAACAATTTACTTAAATAGATTTTTATACTCATTCCATCCAATAATAGAAAAACTTTGATTATATAAAAATGATCTAATACATCAATTAGTTATATGCCATGTGTGATACACGCTTAAGCGATTATATCTGACAAAGCAGAATTTTCCTGCAGTAGGTTGCCAATTCTTTCTGTGGTAGATCAGTTGCCATCCAAGGTTATAGAACCCAGTCTGTCCTGCTATTTACCCATAGTTGGGGTGGGGAGAAGAAGAGGATTCATATCTTTCCCAAGAGTATTAGCACATAAGTGAATGTAATGGATTCGATTGGAATTTGAACTCGACCATCCATTACTCCACCATGCCTCTTCCGATACATACAACTGCATAATTTCAAATTATATCATGCAAGAATAAGTTTTAAATAATTTGATCCCAAATATTAACATCATTTTTAGAGAAAATTCAACATCTTTTAAGTAATATATGATTCAATCTTACTATCTAACCCCCTGATAAGAGGATATCATCTCTATGAATCTCAGGAAGATAATTTTGAACATTTTTGTTTGTTCATTTTATATATACATATATATTATGAGAATTGCTTCAAACATTTTGTATAACAACTTTTCTACAAAGTAAATATTTTTTGGCAAATGCTCAAACTGTTAGTTTTTATCTTGTTCAAGGAATTCTCACCATAATCATTTAATTTTTCTTCAACAGCATTATATGCACCATCAACTTGTTCTGGATCTCGGACATCAAGTTGAAGAACGTGTAATTGGTCAGAACAAATTCTTTTTAAAGCTTCAGCACCATCGCCTTTATTGAATAGGCAACCAGCAAACACTTTGAAGCCCATCTGATCAAGTTTGATAGCAAGAGCATGTCCAAAGCCTCGGTCACATCCTAAAAGTAAAATAATAACCTTTGGAAATAACAAGAAATATATGAAACGTTGTTCAAAATTAAACACAGTGCTTTCTCACCAACAAAATCTCATCAAATCTAGAAATAGTATGAAAATTCAAGAGTTAAAATATTCAAATTTATAAATTATTAAAAAGAATTTTTGCCTATTCTAGTTCTTTAAACACTGTGCTTTCTCTCATTCTTTACACGGACAGGATAAATGCATTGGTCTGCACAAAAACTGGAATAGGCCTCAAGTGTATAGTCACAGGGGAACCAAGACCCACAACCAAAAATAAGTTTTTATTATTCATTTATGCTATTTCCTTTCTACTACTTCTGGACAGTGTTTGGGGTGAAGGGGTCTTTAAAGATCTTGCTTTAGGCTTTACTGCTGGTAATAAAATACCAGACTCTTCCTTCAGTCTCAAAAAAAATCATTCACATTTTCACGAGTCTTCTAAGCCATCATTCCATCCCAGTGTGCCACATATGTTGTTATTAATTATTGAGTAATGTCTATATTCCATTTTGTCATTTACGGAATTCAGTGATATTATCTTCTATTTCTCTATTTAGGAACTTTTTTCAATCTTTGCACAAATAAAAATAAAATTGTCTACACCTTACTCTTTGCATTCTCATGCTTGTAATTAAATTTTAACCAAAAGGAAATTTAAAGTATTTTAGTTCTTTATTTATTGCCTGATTCTTTATTTTTATTTTTTTGTCTACAGTTACACTGTAATTAATTCTGTTCATGTTTTATCATTTGTAAAATAATGTCAGGTCACTAGCCCATATTGGATAAAAAAAATCTTCGAAAGATGTACAGTTATAAATGTTACTACTTTTTACTACTTGTCTAAAAAAAAAAAAAAGAAAAAAAAAGTGGTCCTAATAATTGGAATAGAACGCTTTTTAAATCATGTTTTCGTTACAACTTATTCTGCAATCGGATTTCTTACCAAGAATAGAAAAAGCTTGGTCCCAAATATTTTCGACACGCAGAGAAATAAACTATTTCATCATAAAACTGAACTCTAAAATGAATAAAAGTACTTTTTTTTCACATTATTGAAAGAAATAAAATAAAGAAATTATTGTGAAAAGTTAAGGCGTCATCAGCAGGACAGAAATCAGTCCGCCGAATCGTTTGCGCCTCGTATTTTTACCAAGACGTCAAACATGGCCCCAACTGTTTTCGTCACATATAAACAAAATAAAATATGAAAAAAGGGGTGAGTACTAAGTTTAGTTGCGACAATCGACTAAAATATCATTGGCAAAAAAAGAAAAACTGAGAAAAATATTATCAGTGGCATAGTCTTCTTACGACATCCATCCAGTGCACAAATTGGACATAACGTGGAGACACCCCTTATGTGTGGGGCAGATAAAAACTGTGCCCGCAGCTTTGTATTTTATTTTTCCTCATGACTTGAAGAAATTTCACAGCAGCAAAAAACTACGTCCCATTTCTAAGTGACGATCCTTCTTTCTCCACTCAGCATCGCCTCATTCCAATCTATTTTTAGTTAAGAAGCCTCAGAAATTAGCCAAAAACTTCGCGGGGAAATTCCAAATGTTTTCTCCACCTACTTTTTTTGGTGACTCAAGAAATTCTTACCCAGTCTTTGATTTGCAATTTAAAAAACAGAAGTGCGATGGGTCGGTCAGTGGTTTGGTTAATTTCTTTTTCTGTTTACTGTCGCGAGACAAACATTCCAAATTTAATTTAAAGAGTCGATAATCGATTGTTAAAAAAAGATTTTCAAAGAAAAATACTTGGATTAAATTTAAAAACTTTTACTTTAAAAAGTTAAAGTAAACTTAAAGCTTATGTCAAATGGCAGAAAATTAGTATTATTACTTAACTATTATTTTGCATAAAATAAAATTAAATAAAAAAAAAAATCAACATTTTTTTTTTTTTTGGCATTTAATCTTTTTTAATTTTTTTCAACATAATCCAACACCGACTTCTCTGTTGATGAGAAATATGAATTATTTTCGTTCTGAAACAAGAGAATTCAATTTCAAATAAATTATTTTAAAATTCCAACAATCAAGAAGTTCGAAGAATTAGGTCAGTTTCTGTTTTACTTGGGATGGAAATGCAGGTTTTTAAAACCGACACAATGTTTAAATCACGACTCAATGCAAAGACACAAAAAAAACTTTTGTTTGTGACAAACTAACAAAATGAAAAATCTTATCACAAGACTAAGAAATATAATTTTTTTGCCAGGTCACCAAAAATAAATAAATAGAAAATTCATTTTAATTTTTATTTAAATTATCTTTTTATTTTTATTCTTATTTTTGAAAAAATTTGGGTTTTACCGTTAATTAATAATTATGAATTTTTTAGTACTTTTTTAATTTTTTATTTTTTTTTAAATGCCAAAAATGTCGTCAAATATTGTCTGTTTTCTTTTTAGTCTTATAGCCTAAACATTTGATATGAATAAGATTTGGGTGAATATTCAAAAAAAAAATATATTGCCGCTTAAATTTTTTGTGCATATCCATGCCATGCCCGATCAAGTTGTTTTATTTACAAACACTTTTTAGTTAATCCATTAAAAAAAATCCATTAAAACTAAACAACTGTTGTTTGAAATGAAATGTAAGTACATGAATGTCATTGAAAAAAAAAAAAGAAAAGTTTTTTTTTTCACTTATAAATTAAAAAACTTTTTTCTTACGTGACATGTCCTCTTTCTCACACGCTTTCTCTCTCTTACCTGTAATAATCACCGCTTTTTTGTGGACGGGTAGATGAGGAACTTGGCAGACTTCTATGGATATACACAAGAATGACACAGAAGATGAAAGTACCATAACTGTAATTTTGGTAGTGTGATCGGACCAGGAATATGATTAGAAGCTTAAATAGCCATCGCCAGCCTTTACCAGCTTGTCTGCATAGTTGGACACATAAATACAGAGTGTACACATTGATGATCAACACGTGTTTACTAGCAATAACAGAACTAAAAGAATCAGTAACACTATTATAGTAACTTTGCATCATTATGAGTGACGCTAGTTAAGTTTCAATGCCTTAATTTAAATTAATGAGAATAGCGAAAGAAAATGGTTTCAATTCGGGTGAATGAGATATTTTTAGCACATGCGTTTTTCCCCCAGATTGTTTTTAAATTCAGACTGAACCCTCCTATAGTGCCTCCCAACTAGGTTCCAATGAAGAGGCCTTTTACTACAGGATACATGCAAACAGCAATTACGATTCTAAACGCTCGTCTCATGTGACATTCAACAAGTAGGCAAAAATTTAAAAAAAAAAAAAATTATCCATGCGTCTTCTTCATCCTTCCTAATTTCTACTTTTTTTTCTAGTTGAAAATAAAAAAAGTAGTGTTAGTGTTACGAAATATTGTTTTTTTAAAAAGGATTTAAACTAAAAGTAAGTAATTTTAGTAATTTTTTTTTTAAATTACTAAAAAATAATCAAGAAACACTTGTAATTTAATTTTTAAAACATTCGAAATTTTGATTAAAAATATTATTTTTCTTGCATCAGCGAATGAACTCTAAGTCTAATTTAAATTAATTAATTTAATTAATTAGCATAGTAAATTTTAGCGTCTTTTTCGTGGTGAAAGATACATTGATTTGAAATTCTTGCAAAAAATCAAATAATTGTTAGATTTCAATGAAATTATTTTAGAAATGTATTTTAGAAAGTTTTGGTGGGTAAAAATATTTTTTTACGTCTGTTGCCCCCCCCACACACCTTAATTTTATGAAAACTCGAGAAATTGAAAGGTGTAAATGTTTCATAGATTAAGGCCTTCGACAAAGTACGCTACAAGGATCTGTTGGAACTGCTCAGCCACCTTGATATATTCAGGAAAGATATTATAATAATCAAGAACCTATACTGGCATACATGTGCATAGAGAACGAGTTCAGCAAATATACAAAAATAGAAAGAGGCATAAGGCAAAGATGTGTCTTCTCACCAGATCTGTTCAACCTATACAGTGCAGCAATTCTGAGAGAATTGGAAATCCTACCAGGATTCAACATTGGTGGCCACAATCTTAACAACATAAGATGCACAGATGACACAGTACTGATAGCAGACATGGAAAAGAAGTTATAAAATCTCCTACAGAAGGTAGCGAAAGTGAGTGAGAAAAAGGGACTAAGCATAAACTACAAGAAGACAGTAACAGTTATCAGTAAAAGGATGAGCCCAAAATGCGATTTGCAGGTCAACGACACTAAAATCAAGCAGGTGCGTAAATTTAGATATCTGGGAAGTGTTTTGACAGAGGATGGTAAGTGCAACACAGAGATCCATAGATGTATTGGGATGGCCAAGGATGCATTCAAAAAGCTGGACAGAATATTGCAAGACAGGAGAATTTCTTTGGTAACAAAGAAAATAGTACTGAGCTGTTATGTGACATCTGTTCTCCTTTATGGCAGCGTCTCCTCCAAGATGAAAAAGAGACTCAAGGCAATGGAGATGTGTTTCTACAGAAGGATGCTGAGGATATCATGAACTGAGCATGTAACCAACGATGCGGTCTTAAGATGCAAACAAAGAGGAGGCTTATACTTAACATCAGGAAGAAGCAGCTGATGTTCCTGGGGCACGTAATGAGGAAGGTGGGCTTGGAGAAGCTGATACTCACAAGTTAAATAGAGAGAAAGAGAGAGAAAGGAAAACAACATATGACATACCTAGCGGGCTTAAGTAGATGGATGAGAGAACGTGGTCTGGGGGAGGTGGCAGAGGGATGGAACTTGTTGAGAGCTGCAATAGATGGCAGGAAGTGGAGAACCATGATCGCCTACATCCTGAAAGGACACAGCACATAGAAAGAAAAGAAAATTTTTATTGATTATATTATTAACTTAAAAGCAAAAGTCTTTGAAGAATTTTTAGCCATTATTTTTTGCAAAATTGGACTAACAGTTACCAAAAATTTGCACTGAATTGTAAAATACAAAAGCAAAACCCAATAAAACATTATTTAATTAAAAAGCATTTAATTGCTTTTTTAGTCTCTTTCTTTTTAAAATAGAGGAAGGCAATTCATGAATAAGCTAATGACACATTAACATCTTTCAAACTTTATCTATTTTCCTTTTGTGTAATTTTCAGTCAGTTTTATTCTGTAATTGTTAAAAGAAATTGGACTTTGTTGTTTTTTTGTTAAAAAAATGTTATCCTACATAACTGACAAAATTCAGTATTGTAGCTTTTGAAAGAATTATAACAAAGTTTTTACTGTAAAGAGAAGCATAATTACAAGCCTATTTTTCAATTGATAATTAAAATGAAATTTTAATATCTCTGGGCTTTAAATAGTTTTAGCCACAGCCATTGTGAAAGGAATGGTTCTTTCTTTCATAACCCCTTTGATTTTACATATAGGCAAGTTACTACATTCTAAGGCTTAGAGTGTAGCAACTTGTCTATATCTAGCGAATAAAAGAGTAATCCTTCTAATTCAGTTTTGGCAAGAACTGTCAGATGTCAGGAATAAAACCTGGAGATAATATAACACAGGACTATGGAACACTGGCTATAGGGATTTATCCATGTGCTCACATTGCAAAGAATGTGACACAAGGTCAAATTTAAGATCAGAAAGATGCATAAAAATTGTTCAATCCCCTGTCAGCACTTCTTTTGTCAAGTGTTGCACACTTTCAGTAGTTTTCCCATACAACCTACACAAGAGAGCTGTTTTATCAATAGAATACTTGACAGAATTTGTTCTTAGAGCCTGCCCTTACACTGCATGGATCATCACTTTGGCTTCCTACTCCAAGAACCCATTCCTAAGTCACCTCCATGATTCCAGATCTGCTACCTCTTGGGTTTCTTGTGAAAACACCCTGTCCATAGCTTTTTCCTTCCATGCATCATCTTTCTCATCATAGATTCTCTTCCTCTTTTTTGCCAAGCTTTCTATTTCCATTCAGTGTATCTTTTACCATCCATCATTTAGCATGGATAATAAAACACTGGCTGTATATGTTAAGCAGCAGCTGCCAGCTGAATAAATAACCATCCATGGCTTTATAAGGAAAAAGTGTGGAGGATGCTGCACCTCCTCACTTTTTACTGGTACTAAAAACTAAACAGAAGATTGACTTTGCCTTTTTGTATCTACTAAATAAACCAAGTGAGAAAGTTTTTCCAGTTTTGTGTATTTTACTAGCTAGATACCAAAACCCTAAACTTTCTGCAAGTGTCCAGTATTTTCTCTGCAACACAAGATTTTGTCAAAATCTGCTGAAACTATTTATTGATATATAGCAGAATCATGTAAGTTGTGTGAACAGTGTATATGAGAAAACCTTGTCAAACATGACAGATTGGATATTGGGGTCAATTATAACCAAAAAATTAACACTGCCTACTTTCAAAGAAAATGTCAAATCAAGGAAATTGCATGAGCAAAGGAGTTTGCAGCCCAAAATATGATGGATTTGAATGTCACATGACACTTAACATAAAGCAAAATCTACAAGATTTCACCATATTTCCATTGCTTGGGTGATGATCATTTGCCAGAATTTTGTATTCTATAAAACTGAAAATGTTTTGCTGTAAAAAAAAGAATATGCCTAGCAAAACTACCATGAAATCTTAGAAGCCCTAAAATTAAGCCAAGTCAAATGTGCTTATGCTGCAAGAGGCCCACAAAGAGTTTCAGTCCTAAAACCAAGAGGAAGTTTATAAATTGTATGGGTACTATTGCAAATCCGTTATCACTGAACCAAATGTTACAAAATTGATTGTGTTAAAAAATATCTACAGGATATTTTTTAATCCTGTGTGAAACTTTCCATTGGTGCAAATGTATTTAAAGAGGTACATCCAATTTATACATTAACAACCATTTTTCTGTTGCCATTTTATGAAGAAATAATTTTTTCCCCTGATTTTCTGATGAATTATACATTTGACAAAGGCTGAAGAATGGATCAACCAAAACATTAAGCTTACAACATCAAAAACACAAAGTATGGGTTGAAACAAAATTTGGAATATTAAGAACTCTCCTCAAAATATAATAACCAACCACAGTTCATATGCAGTGACATTAAAAAAAAAACTTTGCCAGCAATTATTCTTTGTTAGTGTTTCTAATGTCTACATTTTATTGTGTTATCTATTTGTCATGTCTGATAATCAACATAATTGCCATTTTCCTTTGTTATTGTATTGAAGGTAATTATCAATGAAAGAATTGCCAATAATTTTACTTTCCCACTCTTTTCCTGTTTAGTATAACAGTGACAATAGCATAATTAAGATGATTGATGAGAAGATTTCTATTTTATCATCAATCATCTTAATTATGCAAGAAGAGCTGGATTCATGCCTTTCTCAAAAGTAATAATAATTGTAATTCAAACTGAGACCAATAGTATTTTTCACCTCATTACTTATAACCCCATTCTTATGTCACTGTCGGTTAAGGCTATCAAAAAATATCCCAGACGCATTATTTATATATAGATACACATGGTGTTTTTATACTCTAGTCACCTAAAGATCTTGAAAGAGAGAAACTTAAGTAGTGACTCAAGCAGTCCTTTGCTGAGTGTTGACATGTAAAGTGCTTTTTTCCTCTGTTTAGAGCAGTTTAATTTAATGCGTAGGTAAATGTTTGCATTTTGGTTTTTCTTGTCTACGGTATTAAAACTTAAATAACATCAAATAAACTGAGGGCTCAATGCCAAAATTGAAAGGGCTTAAATATAATGTAATATAATAATAATAATATAAAAATAAAACAAAAAGGTATAGCAAGTAATAGTGACTATGTACAAAAAATAGTATTTTGGAGTTGAAAACTTGCTCTATTCAACAGTGTTATTGTGCTCCTTGTATCTGTTGTAGTTTATGTGAAAATAAATATTTCTTTTGGAACAATTATTGTAGTATCATAGTCTAATTTTAGTAATACTATAAGAGTCATATTTGTGAGATGAAAATTGTATACATTTTCAAATAAAATGAAAAATTTTTAAATGTATAAGTAAAACTTAACTTATGTAATAAAATAAGTAATTAAAAAATGAATGATTAGTAATTAATGTCATTTCATATTTATTGCTATTGTTGTTGGTTTTTTGCAGTTAGTGATAATCATTCTACATTTTTATTATATTGTTATTTCAGGGAATTTAACCAGAAACTTAATTTAAATTTTGTTATATTTTTAGAACCTACTATTTTTTTTTTTTTTTTGGATATTGCTTATACAATACCTTATCTGGTATCAGAGTGGAACAAAATAAATGACCGTTCTTTTATTACAAACTTTAATATGTCATAAATCAACTCAAAGGCTCATTAGTCAAAGTAAGCACCATTAATACCAGCATACTGTTACTAAAAATCCTGCAGTGAATGTATTCCATCATGATACAAATGAGGGTCATGGGAGTCGACAAACTGCCAGAAGGTATTTTCAAACTGGCCTACATTGTTGTACTCCTGCTGGCACATATATGCATTAAAGGCAGATAAAGTGGTAATAGGTAGGGTCAGATTCAGTGAATAGGGAGTGTGGAGAATAATGGAATTGCCTAAATGCATAATTTATTGATGGTTGGTTAATGAAAATAAGCCCCTTTTTCTGTACCAAAACTGCTCAAAATGTTAACAATTTTTGATCAATGTATTCCAAATCAAAATAAGAGAACAATATCATAATAGTCTATCCTGGTTGCATAAGGGTGAAGATTTGGGTTGGGGAAAATTTGTAGGGGGGAGCAAGTTTTTTGGGTTTTTTTTTTAAATGAACAAACAAATTGTTAAATTGTACAATTGATCATTGAACAAATCTTGGGATATCTACTTCTGCATTTTCTTCACTTTGCCAATCTGTGCCAAATACCATTTTATTTGCTGTACCAGCTTAGCTTGGCTCCCAACGCTCAAATGTTTTTTTCTTGTTAAGTGTTTAACTCTTTGTTTATAACAACATTGATAATGTTATGATAATTATAACCAATTCTGGTCCCACTAGGAAATATTAAAGCAAAACAGACCAGGCGACAGTTTAAATAAAATAGTTATTATGTTTACCACATCTTGTATCATCTTTGTGTTGTTTCAACTTTTCAGCAGCCAGTTTTATATCATTTATTATCTTTCCACCTTAAGCCCAGCAGAACATTCTTTATGATTGAAAGGCTCTTTTGGAGATTCAAACCACCAGAAACAAAGTTTTTGAATCAATGACATTTGATCTTTTTAAAGTTAATGCCAACCCCCAAGTGCTGTTCATGTTGCTGGTGGCTTTGAGAATGCAACTTCCAAGTTTGAACTAATGAAGTGTATTATTAGGAAAATTGCATTTATTCAGCTTTGCTTCAATGTCCTATAAAACACCAAAAATAAAAGTAATAAAAACTTCAAACAACACCTAAAAGAAAAAAAGCGAATTCTTAAAATGATCTATAGATGTACATATGAATAAAATTGAATGATGTAAGCAGAAAAGCTGCCATTCATTTTGTTCCAACTTAATATTTACCTAGAATTTAGAATTGGAAACTAAAATTCAGTCCACTAAGCTGTTAGTCCGCATTTATATTGTACCAAGCAAAGATGCATTAATGTTTATGGAATATAATGAGTATGGAGTATTTCTATTTTGTTTTATTTTATTTTAAAATTATGCTCACCCTGTACAAAGCCCAAGAGCCACTTGAGGGAGAGGGTTACGAAGCCACCACATCAAGTATGGAGATAATGTCACCAAGACACAGAAATGAAAGAGAAGGAAAAGGCTTTAGAAGAAATTGGAAACCTAGCCCTAAACAGGAGACAAGGTATTAGACCTCTACTCCTGTTCAAAAGACCAGGGAAGAGTGTGAAATGCAAAATAGATATAGAGTAGATATTCATAGCAGGATGATCCTCAGGTAAAAGCATAAGTCACTATGATAGCTTCTTTTTAATATGATCTTAGATTGTTCTGTTTACACATTGAGAACTTCAGTTATTTTTATAATCTCTTGAGTAAGATTTTATGCTAATTTTTTTAGAAATATATTGTAGATATATTATAGATATATTGACATGGTTTCAATTATTTAAGACAACAAATGCTAAATTATCTGGAAAAATAAACATGTCAAATAAAATTTCTATAATTTTAAGGGGAAATAATATCACTGCAATAATTAAGAATATGAAATATTAATAGTATTTATTTTTTAAATATAGTGAAAAGTTAGCATACACCTATAGAGAAATACATACACACATATCTACACGCATTTCCACACATACACATATACTTATATATCTATACCTCCACATAAATAAATCCATATACACATATACACATACACACACAAATGTCCATATGTACATCCATACATATGCACATATATACGCATACACATATACATATACACATATAAACATACACACATATATATATATCTATATATATATATATATATATATATATATATATATATATATATATATATATATAGAGAGAGAGAGAGAGACATACACATACATGTACATACACATGTCCACACATACACCTACTTATGCCTGCATTCCAAGACCATATCAATATCAATATGTAATTACATTATGAATACACAAAATCGTATAATTTACACATATATTACTCGCTATCCCATATCTATGGCAAGACATATAAGTACCCATCTAGTTATACACATTCACACTCACAAAAAAAAGAGAAAAAAAAACAAAAAAAACGCTTGTATGCCTCTCTTTCCATATAAACGCATATACATGTATGCATCAAAAAGTATATATACATAGTCATGTGTTCGCCCTCATGCGTGCATAGTAATATTTCCAACAGCAAAAAGACCAAAGGTCATTCAATATTGTTCTTCCTATATAGCTATTTTTCAATGTATTTACTTAGGTTTAGGTTGTTCTTGTGTCTGCATTTAAAAACTAGTCCATTGTGTCTATTTAGCAATAGGTCTGGATCTTTATGTTTGATTATATTAAAGATTAGAAAAATAAAAAGGATGACTAGATATAAAATGGATTATTCTTTCAATGTACTTTCTATGATTTTTCCAACTGACTATTTCATAGAAAATACACAAAACTCCAACAAACATTTAGATTTATATCAAACTCTAACCCCCAAAGATACCCTTTAAAGTAATGCGAAATAACATCATCTAAGAAGTTGAGTGAATCCTGATTTATTATTTTATTGTTAACTGTATCTTCCACCTTTAAGTCAGACTTCTCCCTCACCCCTTACCCATCTATATCTAGATAGCATGCGTTAAGTTAAGTGACATCTAGCCTACACAGAAGGGGTTAAGGATAAGGAATTGAAAATGGTACATCTAACGCACTCATATCTTCTCTCCCACCTCACTTCTTCACTTCGTTATTTTTACATATGCTTGGTGCTGTCCGTCAAAAATGTGTAAGTTTCTTTTCATTTTTCATTTCAACTTTTGGAAGAAAAGTCTGATGATCCAGAGCCCTTTAAAAGAGTTGTGGTGAAATAACTTATTACATGGAACCTTAAAGTGGTCTGTTTTTATTCAAACATATTTGCTCTGAACTTACATTGAGCTCTCTGGATATCATCCTCCTTGGGTCTACCCATACGGATTACCTAGTTTCGCATAAACTAAATATATATATATATATATATATATTAATAAATATACATACTATCTCACACCTCAAGTACAACTCTGAGTTTCATGCACAACGTAATTTTTGGGTGCTGAGCTCAAATTGACTGTTTTAAAGTTTGGATCAAAATATATCTGGTTACCACAATGCTGATGTGGTGATGTTTGATGTTATTTTTAATATTGAACCTTAAAAATAGTAAAGTTAATAAAAATAAGTTGGAGAAAAGAAAGGAGAGAAGAAAATTATAATTATGAAAATTAAATTTTAAACTTAAAGTATGCTAAAATGGAAGAAGAAAATGGAAGAGAAAAAAATAATGGTCAATGGGGGGGGGATGCAATTAAAATGACCAAGAAACAAAGGTAAGAAAAAAGTGAAGAAGAAAAGAATTAATAAAGGTTTAAGAGCTAATCAGGTGTGTATTTAAGATGTTTACTTTTGTGTCTGGAAGTAGTTATTTATTTACTCCTCTGGTTCAATAATTTAGGGTTTGTTTTTTACAATAACTAGTTTTTCAGCTGAACAAAGACAACAATTGACATCTTTCCCATTAAAAACCTTAGCCCTAGAAACAATTTCTCAGTTATTTCCCAGATGGTGAAAGTCTCCTATTTTTCAATTGGCAGAAATAATATGTATATTATTTATAGTATGTATATGTATGCAATAGTATGTTTATAATCTACATTTTTCAAGGTCATTTTGTTATGGCAAAAATGCAATTTCCAAGGGTTGTCTGTGGAGCCAAAGTAGAATTTAACATAATTTCTGGAATTTATGTTCACTAAGTATATAATGTTGTCTGTCAAACATTGACCCTTTAGTGGGCATATCATATTTCTTCAGCAGTTGCATTTACTTACAGAGATATTAGTGTAATTATATTTGGGAAAATGTATGTTTAATATAAAATTGTTATGGTGGGAGATGGCTATGTCTGTATTATTAATGCATGAAGAGCTAATTTTAACATTGTTCAGGTTAAAGAGCTGTTTAAATATTGGTGGATAGTTAAAATTTTAATGAGAAAAATCTGCTGATATTGTAAATATATTAATATGGTTTTATTATTCTCTTTAAACATACATATATATATATATATATATATATATATATATATATACATATATATATATATATATATATATATATATATATATACATACATATATATATATATATATATATATATATATATATATAAATAACGGTAATATATATATATATATATATATATAAATACATACATATATATATATATATATAGTATATACATATATATATATATATATATATATATATATATATATATAAATATATACATACATATATATATATATATATATATATATATATATATTGCATATGATACATATATATATATATATATATATATATGCATGTGTGAATATGTGTATGGGGTGCGTGTGTGTGTGTGTGTGTGTGTGTGTGTGGGGTGTGTATATATATATTCTGGCACATATATATATATATATATATATATATAATTTATATATATATATAATGTTGTCTGTCAAACATTGACCCTTTTAGGGTGTGGGGTGTGCCATATCATATTTCTTCAGCAGTTGTAAATGCCGATAGAAACCCGAAGAAATTAATATGATGTCATACTTATAGTACTACATTTACAATACATTGATAGAGAGATATTATTGTAACAGTTTGTTTAACTGACCAATATATATATATATATATATTATATATATATATATATATATATGCTGGGGTGGTTGAAGGAAAGACTGAATGATTGAAAACAAGATAACTTTGCTAAACACATGAGTATCTTAAAGGTAGGGAATCAATGATTTAGATGGTTTCAGAATTCTTTTGGTGATGCCATTCAATATTGTATGTGTGTGTATGGGGTGTATATATATGTGTGTATATATCAGTGTCGATGTGTATATATATATATGGGGCATGTATATATGTGTTTTCGTACATGCGTATATATATCATGTCCACGTGTGTACATATCACATATATATAGTGTGTGTATATATTATATATATATATGTGTGAATGTATATGTATATATGTGGGGTGCGTATATATATGGGTATATAAATATATATGTGTATGGGGGATCGCGTGTGTATGAATATGGGGTAAGTGCAAAACATGTGTGTGTGTGTAATATATATAAATATATATATATATGGTAATAATGAGCACCACGTGTGTGAACATATATGTGTGTGTGAGCTAATTTTCTTGACTACATATATATATATATAAAGTACACATATATATATATATATATATATATATATATGCATATACACATATATATATATATATATATATAAAGCACATACATATATATATAAAAAGCACGGTGGCTAATTTTTCTTTTGACGATACATATATACAATATGTATTTTACATACATGTATATATATATATAAATATATAAGTTACATATATATATATATATATATATATATATATCAACAATATATATAAAGATGGAAACATATAAATCATATATATATTGCGATATAGGACAATAATCGGGATATGTATATATATATATATACATATTTATATATAAAAGAAAATAATATAATATATATATATATATAGACAAATTATATAAACCCAGTACATATATATATATATATATATAAAAACATATATATATATTCCCACAATATATATATATAATAGATGTATGTATATATTTTTTTATATATATATATTTAAATATATATAAAATAGAAACAAATATATATATATATATAAATATATGATAATATATATATATATATATATATATAAATAAAAATAAAGTTCATACATAATTACACATGTACATACATACATACATAGACAAAAATATTTTTATATATGCATACTGTATATGCACTGCATGTATTTACTCACACAGACTCACTAGAAAAAATTTCACTGTTAATCACTTATTGTCAAATTGCACCACTTAAAAATCAATTTGTTACCCTATGGGACATGCGCTCCATGTTGGTAACCATCAGGTTATATGGTCTCCCTTTCTAAGAGATGATTTTTATTAACATTTATGTTAATATAGTCAAAACAGACAAATTAAAAACAACAAGGAAACAAAAATCAAAGTAAGAGAAAAAGTATAATTACCATAAAATGTAATAAAGAAAAAAAAAAAAGAAAGAAAAATATTTTAAAATTGCTAACAAAACAAAAAACAATGCTTTTTGTTGCAAGTGATCACTTCCTTTGTTTTCTTCAGGTTAGAATAAAAGAAAGACAAAACTGACAAACAAAAAAGACAAACAAAAGGAAAAATGCATTGGGATCTCCGAGGATAACTGATGACCAGTTATAAAATTACCTTATCACATCCAGACCCCAGAGATGTTCTTGTGGCCTGTTTGTTATATATATATATATATATATATATATATATATATATATATATTTTAATAAACAAACAAATCCAAAATTACCTCATATGGGGAATAGCCTATTTTGGCAGACAATGATATCAGTCATCTGTCTTATCAACCTCAGTGTGGAATGAGTTCATGCCTATAAAGTTAGATGAGGCAGGAAGAAGAATTGAACTTTGAAAGCTAACAAATCAACACAAATCCAACTTACCAAAAATATCTAATACAGAGTTTACACATTTCAATATTTCAGTCAGATGAAAGGCACAAGCCAAGAGTCAGGGGGAGTGGAAAGTATCTGTCTTAAAGGGAAGAAGTTTTATTAAAATAAATCTGAATATTAACCTTATGACACCAATGTGGGGATATATGAAAAAAATGAATTTTTAATTTAAAATTAAAAAAGAAAAAATGAATCCAAAAATAAATTTAAAGTATAGAGATAAAAGGATGTAAGGGATTAATGTAAAGAGAGTTAGGGAGATATTCAAGTAGGTGAAAGTTTATAAATTATAATTAATATAGTATAAAAAGGTTTTGGGGGGATTTCAATATGGAAATTAGAATTAGTTTTTGGTTTTCTGGCAATACTTGAACAGTGATTTTGGGTAGCTAATTAATGTAAAACTATATTATGGAAATATGGTAGCTAATTAAGGTAAAACTATATTATGGAAATTTGAATTTGTTTTTATGTCAACATTTTAACACTAATTCATTCCTCTGATTCAATAGTTGGCTTTGGTTATTGTTTTTTATTTTTTTTATTTTTTCTTCTAAACATAAATCACACCTATCTCTAAGACTATTAGGAGTTCATGCAGAACCTATAATTTTCCAAACTTATATATATATATATATAAAAGGGCTGTTTGGTGTATGTTGGATTTTAACTCAGTCCACCAAGATTGGTGAGGTTTTTTTTATGTATATATTTGTACATACATACATACACACCTACCCAGGTATATACATATATTAGAGCCTTTTTCTTTCTATTTTTTGTATACTTGTTTACATATATACAAACCTACTTATATATATCTATACATACATGAATTTTGCAATATATAAATTTTACACACAGAAAACTATATATAATATTATATATATTAAATATATATATAAATATATATATATATATATATATATATATATATATATATATATATATATATAATATATATATAATATATGAAATGGAGGAAGATGGGGTAATGGATATCGGCTTGATTGTGGGAATTTCAGAGCCGAGTTCGAATCCAGGTTGAATCCACTACATTCACTTACATCTTTAATACCCTCAGGGAAAGGTTGAATCTCTTCTCCCTCCAGCTATGGGTTAAATAGCAGGACAGACTGTTCTATAGCCTTGGATGGCAACTGGTCTAGGAGAAGGACAACTCTGTATTCAAACATGAGGGGGTTGTTTGGGACCTTGTGGCATGTAGTGCACCAGGTCTCTCTATTTGGCCCTTCAAAAGTGTGGATGGTCAAAACAAAAAAGTTCACCACTATAATTGAATTATATGTGCCGGTGTGCATTTGAAAGTTTCCTGGAAACCGATCAGCATGACCCTCATACGACGAACCTGACGGGAGAATCGATTTTATATATATATATATATATATATATATATTAGAGCCATTTTTTTTAATTTGTGGTATGCACTGTATTTTCCTGATAATATGAAGCATATTGGAATGCCTGGTTTGTTTGCTTGTTTTTTAAATATTGTTATGATGATCAAACTTACTATCCATAGATATTCCATGTTCACTGACCCAAAGTTGCCCATAAGCTATAGTCATGAAGAGTAAGCGTTCTCAAAGCAAATTTGTGGCTTTCACAACACAAAGAAAGAAAATCACTTGTAACGCGTCAGGAAAATAACTCACGAACGCCGTAGCCAAAACTTAATAGAATTTTCCTTCCCCGAGTCGAAAACACCAAAACACCAACTGCTTTTATCGGCAGAACCTATTTTTTCCATTCGTCGACAGCCGGGATAGGATGCTCCGTAATTTGCATATTAATATACTCTTATAGCGACTCCTGCGACGGACTTGTTTTTTTCGTCACAGAATACACGCGACGCGCTTTGTCGCTTGGGTTGACGAATATAAGAGTTTTGCTGACTTTCTGTTTTTTGGCAATCCCTCCCCGGCAGATCGCACACAAAACACGAAATTTTTTCAGGGGTACTTGATTATCCGTTCACTACATTCCCCCCTGTCACATAAGTGACACTCATGGGCGGGCCTCTTTATTCTTAAGCTTCTCCGGAGCGGGGCGACTGTTGGAGGAGATTGTGTGTTATATTCTGAGGTTTCTTCTGATCTGACAACCTCATGCGCAGAGTCTTCATCATCTGAAGAATGTTCTGAAGATTCTTCTTCTGAGGATTCTTCTGGTCTGACAACCTCACGTACAGAGTCTTCACCATCTGAAGAGGTGCTAGCCCTACCTCCGATGGTAATTATTTGTTCACTTTCTGAGCACTAACTGCTAGTGTCACTTGTTGCCGTATCTGTACCTACATAGTGACGCAAGTCCTTTATGTGTCTTGGTATGCCATCAACCAGCACAGAACGCGAGTTACTTAGTCCAGTGACATGCCCCACCCGGTACCGGGTTGTACACCGGCTATGTGGAGATTTCACCCACACGCGATCGCCCAAGTCATACGGCGTTCGTGAGTTATTTTCCTGACGCGTTACAAGTGATTTTCTTTCTTTGTGTTGTGAAAGCCACAAATTTGCTTTGAGAACGCTTACTCTTCATGCTATTTCGGCATTTACTTTGTCTCTTGCAAGATGGTAAAAAAAGACCATTCGATATAAAACTGATCCCCGAATTCAGTGGTGATACTTGTGGACAGTCTGTGGTTGAATGGATCGAAAAAGGTGGAACTGGTCTTCGAATTATGAGATATCGAAGATTGATCGGATTCTTCCTCTGCGATTGAATGGCGGTGCCCTTGCTGTGTATAGGCAGCTGAGTAAAGAACAGAAAAGTGACATTGAGCAAATAAAAGCACGCTCTACTAACTGCGTTTGGAACTGACCGGTTTTGTGGCCTACGACCAATTCCAGGCACGGCGTCTGCGACCTGGCGAGACAGTAGACGATATTTGGCAGAATTAAAGAAGCTCGCCGTTCAATCGCACCGCTTCCTGAAGAATGGATGACATGTGCCTTCGTTTCTGGATTGCCCAGTCATGTTAAGCAGATACTCCGCGCATCATCCAGAATGGAAGACCTGACGCTCAATCAATTATTGACCAGGGCCCGTGCTGTCACTTCCGGCTGGGATGACACAACAAATGATGCCCCCCTTAGACACATGATAGCGGAAGTCATTACTAGGATGCGTCAAGACGACCCCGTACGTGGTAAATGGTGCGTTGACGGATGTGAATTTAACGTCTGGGTCGACGCGAGCTCCTGCAACAGGAGTGTCTCTTGAAGTAGGTGACACTGTCGTGGAAGATGCGTGTTGGTTGCGTTATGAGAAGGATACGCAACATATCAACCTGTCAGAATTAGACGCCGTTATCAGGGGAGTCACCGCGGCCTTCAATGGAATGCAAAGGTATTGCATTTATTCACGGATTCCGCATGCGTGTATAAGTGGATATCAGACACCCTTACAGGGAAGGCTAGGATACGTACAAGGCTGCGAGCGAGATGCTCATTCGAAGGAGGCTAGACACACTGGGAAAGTTGGTAAGGGAATACCACTTATCCGTAGACATACAGCTGGTCAGACAGCAGAACAAGGCCGATACTTTAACAAGGGTACCCCAAAATGGCTTGACGCTATTAAGAAAGAGGTAGAGCCGGTAGAACATGTCTGTGTAACATCAGCGAGCAACTATAACTCAGATTTACTAAAATCTGTGCATTGCCAAAGCGGACATCCCGGTGTAAAACGGACCTTATATTTCGTGAGGCAGATTTATCCCTCCGTATCCAAAGTTGCTATCAGGGCAGTGGTCAGAGGATGCAAGGAGTGTCAGTCCATCGACCCAGCACCTGTGCAATGGCAAAAAAGACAAGTGAGTGTAAGCAAGGTGTGGCACCGTGTTGGAATGGACATCACCCATTATAACGGACATCACTATTTAACCCTGATTGACTGTGGCCCAACCCGGTTCACTATTTGGCGGTGTCTGCGTCGACAGGATTCCGCAAGCGTCATTGACCACTTGGGGTCATTGTTCTTTGAACGTGGAGGAGATTGTGTGTTATATTCTGAGGTTTCTTCTGATCTGACAACCTCATGCGCAGAGTCTTCATCATCTGAAGAATGTTCTGAAGATTCTTCTTCTGAGGATTCTTCTGGTCTGACAACCTCACGCACAGAGTCTTCACCATCTGAAGAGGTGCTAGCCCTACCTCCGATGGTAATTATTTGTTCACTTTCTGAGCACTCACTGCTAGTGTCACTTGTTGCCGTATCTGTACCTACATAGTGACGCAAGTCCTTTATGTGTCTTGGTATGCCATCAACCAGCACAGAACGCGAGTTACTTAGTCCAGTGACATGCCCCACCCGGTACCGGGTTGTACACCGGCTATGTGGAGATTTCACCCACACGCGATCGCCTGAGTCATAAGGCGTTCGTGAGTTTATTTTCCTGACGCGTTACAAGTGATTTTCTTTCTTTGTGTTGGGGAGAGCAAATAAGCTTGAAGAGAAAAGCGTTCTCAAAGCAAATTTGTGGCTTTTCACAACACAAAGAAAAAAAATCACTGGTAACGCGTCAGGAAAATAACTCACGAAACGCCGTAGCCAAAACTGCCTGAATTTTCCTTCTCCGAGTCGAGCTGCAAAACACCAACTGCTTTTATCGGCAGAACCTATTTTTTCCATTCGTCGACAGCCGGGATAGGATGCTCCGTAATTTGCATATTAATATACTCTTATAGCGACTCCTGCGACGGACTTGTTTCTTTTTTTCGTCACAGAATACACGCGACGCGCTGTCGCTTGGGTTGACGAGGTAAGTCGCTATAAGAGTTTTGCTGACTACTTTTTGGCAATCCCTCCCCGGCAGATCGCACACAAAACACGAACTTTTTTCCGGGGTACTTGATTATCTCGTTCACTACAAGTTATAGCTCACGTTATGCTAATTACCTATTACATAACCATTCCCATTACATCTACCTGAATCTTTTGAGTTTCATGCATGGATCTATGGCTTCTCCTAAATTTGCATTATGAGATTCACCTTTTCTGGCTTGTTTTCTTTATTTCTTTTATATATCACCAGGTGTTCTTCCTGGGACAAAATTGCTGATTCAAACTAGCTACTCGCATCTGTGGTTAATGTAACATCCTTTTTAGGGAAAAAATATTGACCACAAGTTTTTAAATAGAGCTTCTTTTAATTTAATGAAGGCTGTTTGGTGTGTACTAGTCCATTCAAATACTTTATTCTTCTTTTGCAACTCAGAAAATGGTTCACTATTTTGACAAGAATTTGCTATAAAAATTGGCTAATCCGAGAAATGATTACAATTCTTTTTTATTAGTTGGAGAAGATACATTTAATATTTTTTGTATTAATGTCAGGTCTGGAGAAGTACTATTTTCTGAAATTTGGTAACCCAAGAATTCTTTGCGATTAAATATACACTTATCTTTGTTTATCATCATTCCTGCCTTCCTCAACGTATCTATTACAAATTTAGTTTTTTAAGTTCTTCTTCAATGGCCACACCTAAACATATATCATCCTAATAAATTATCAGATTTTCTACTTTCCCTGCTAACAAATTTTCCATGGCTTTTTGAAAAATGAAGCTGGCTGTCTTAATTCAAAATGGTAAGCAGGACCATCTATATAAGCCTATGGGGGAGTTTATTTTTGTGATTCCCTTAAATTCATCATCTATTTGAATTTGGTGGTATGCATTTTTTAAATCAATTTTCATAAAATATTTCATTCGTGCCAGAGAATGTAGTATGTTTTCTATGTTTGGAATAGGGCAGGAATCCAAATCTTCTTTGTAATCTCTGCAGATTCTAAAATCATTGTTAGGTTTTCTCAAAACCACAATAGGCGATGCCTATTTGATACCTTTGGGTTCTACATATTGAAGAATGCCTTTTTCTACCATTTTCTACAGCTTATCAACTAACTGCTTTTATATGAATGGGAAGCCTACAGCTTGCAAAATACAATGGATTGATATTTCTTTTAACTTAAGGCTCGCTTTATAGTTTTTTAATGTCTCAGTTTTGGGACTTCCCATATTCATAGCATTCATTAAGTGCTATTAATATTTATCAAATCAGTTCCTAATAAATCGTACGTTTTTGTACAGTCTACAAGCATAATAGTGACAGTTTCAAATCTATTTTTTGTTTCAAAAGTGCCTTGAAAGAACCCTAATATTTTTATACACATTTCCTCAAACTGTCTTAATCTTACTAAACTTATTTTTTAATTGGTTTTAATAGTTGTTCCCAAAAATTCTTGAAAATAAGGGTCACTTTGCTTCCAGTGTCAACGTGCATTTTTAAGTCTACACCATTTAAGTTAATATTTGTGAAGGTGTTCTTTTTGTTTCTCCTTTCTATTAAAAACACATTTGTTTAACTTTTTGAACATTTCTCTCTTTGATTCATGTTTATAGTTGCAATATCTGCATTTTATCATTGTTCTTTTTATTACACATGTGTCCATAAGCTCAGGTTGGTTTTCATTTGTATTAAATTTTTCAATTAACTGTTCTTGCATGAAGTCAATACAAGCTTCTAAAGTTATTTGGTTTGCATGTAAGTACCCTAAAATTTTTAATCAATGAGAGGTGCTGTACAATCCTTCTACAAATCAGAATTGAATTAATTTTTACTCTGTGCTTATTCCTTGTTGTCCTAGTTCATGAAATTCACAATATCTGCTGGTATCTCTTAACCTTCTTAGATATTTCCTTATAGGCTTCCCAAATTCTTGTCTCAATACTAAGAATTTGGTTCATTCAACTATTACCAATTTTTTCTTTGGTTGAATATTTCTCAATATTATTTCTTTGACTTCCTTAAATATAAAAGTTTTCAAGTTCAGCTGGGTAAGTCATTAACAGAATCTGCCTAATGGCTTTGCATCTCTTGATGGCCAAAAAATAGATCTGTGATTTCTTTCTGTCCTTCATTTTTTTGGTCATCTCATACCTTCTTTATTCTGGCATGTGCCTCAAAGCATTTCATCAATTCTCTACATTTTAGGTTCTTCTGTCTGACAATTTCATTTTTTATAATCAAACTTAATAGCTGTAGATATTTTACATACACTGACTCAAAGTTGCTTGTGACCTATAGTTATAGCTCTCTTTATGCTAATTACCTGTTAGCTAAAAACCAATATATATATATATATATATATATATATATATATATATATATATATATATATTTACAGCCATTTTTCTTGGTTTTTAAATCAGCTGACTCCAAGTAGATCTTTGTTTCTTTTTCTACTGTATACTATATTGTGCTATTATTGTGTTTGAGATGATCGGTGACATAACGTATGGTCCTGGTCTTAAATTTACTGTTAAGAATTGTGAAATGAGCACACTCTCAATGCATTCTGATCTGACTGACATTTTTTAAGTCAAAACTGTAGTTGGATTATTATGGTGAATCACCAGTGCATTTAGATTGTTGTTATGCAGAATATCTCTCTGGTGTTCATATAATATTTTTGAGGTTTCTGGATGTTTCACCAATGTACATCAGTGGGCATTTTGTGCAGTCTATATTGTATATTCCTGCCTCTATTCTCTTGTTATTGCTGTCTCACTTGACATTAACTATATCACTTATTCTGGTGATGTTAATGAATTTTATGTCAAGGTTGGATAAGTTTTTTTTCGTAGATTGCTGTTATAGAGTTATTAGGTAGGATTGTGTTTAATTTTGTTATGCTTGTCAGGATTATTATTATTTGTGGATTTTTTTATTTTTCTTCTATGGATTTTGTAGGTTTTGTGTTCAGCATTGTACACAAAATAATTTGGTTATTGTAGAAGTTTAAAGGTGTCTCTCTTCTTCAGGTAGGAATAAGGACTACAGATTTTAAGGACACTTAAATAAAAGCCTATGATTACTCCAGATTTTATTTTATTATTGTGGTGGGAGTAAAAGTGTATAAGATTGTTATTATCTGTTGGTTTTCAGTAGACCTTCATTGTATACCCTTGTGTGTATTATATGATGTCAAGATATGGAAAAGTGTAGTTTGCTTCTGTTTTATAAGCGAAATCAATTCTATGTTCCATTCTGTTTAACCTATCAATAATCTCTGGTAGCACTGTGTCATGCGGTTATATTAATAGAGCATCATTAACATATTGGAAATATGTTGCGTCTTTTTGGAGAATATGCTAAAAAAGTGGCAGATTTCTAAAATGGCTCTAATATATATCTCTATATTGTATGTCTGTGTGTATATATGCATGGGTATATAAGAGGGGGCTCATATACATCTATATGTGTGTACAGGTATATATTAATATAAAAATATGTACATATATGTTTCTTCCAGATAAGCTTTTGCTTCTCTTGGTGAACTGCTGATGTATTAACAATTATTGCTGAAAGAGTCTCTTAAACTTCAAATAAGAATGGCAAAGACTGTTGCTTTAGACATCTCAAAGATATTTGGCAGGGTTTGGCATACCAGACTTCTTCATAAGTTGAAAGGTTATGGTATTTTTGGACAAATTTTTGAACTGATTCAATCTTTCTTATCAGATCATGAAATGAAAGTTATCTTGAATGGCCACTCTTCTAGATCTTTTGCCATTAATGCAGGGGTACCCCAGGGCTCTCTACCCTTGGACTTACAATGTTCCAAATTTTCATCAATGACTTTCTTGGGAGTTTTAGCTCTCAACTCCTACCCAATATAACTGTTAGGGTAATACAATAGACATTATTACCCATAATGCACTATTGGCTATCATATATAAATAGTCGAACCAAAACACAACACACATGGTCTGAAGATTTGCGTTCAAGCATAAAACAGACTGTCACCCCTTCATGTTGACCTCAGTGTCTGCTTTTATATTATATGTATATATAAATGTAAATAAGCAAATAAAATTCTGGCCCCAAAGTCACTCCTCATGCTTACAGAGGAAAAGCTGTAGGGATTTGATCTATATCATTTCTGGAATTTTTAAATAGAATTCTGTAAGTACTTTATTCAAAATACGAAACATATCTTTGCTATGGGATAAAGTACTTTTTAATTGCAATAATAAAATTCTCTATACACAGAAAAATATTTTATTCATATTATAAAATGTTTTAGCCTTTGATATTTTAACATTTTTATTTTGAGAAGAAAATGCAATCAAAAAGTTTTCAAATGTTATATTTTTATATATAAAAATCTAAACTGTATATAAAAAAGGAATTTTTTTTTTATTTCTATTTTTTCCTGGAACATAGTCACACCTATTTAAGATTACCCAATTAAAAAGAATTTAAAAAATTTACTTCTGTTTAATTTTTTTAAACTCTCCTAGTTCCTCCCACTGAATTATGAGTAAATAATGTAAGTAATAATTAAGCAGTATGCATTAGTCATTTTCACTCTGATATAACCAAACGTTATAATTATTAAACCATAACCAGATAGGTGATTTAAGAAGACATTATCTTCTGTTTTTAATTGTAAATTTTGTGCTCCCTTTATATCCATTATTTGACCAAATTTTAAACTCTCTAAGTTGCCCTAAATTGATCATCATTTTTATATTTCTAATGTATGAACCAGAATAATTCTGGTTTAGCTTTGCAAAAATATAAGCATAGATCACAGCCAAATTACAAGCAGCCATCTATACTATTCAACATACATAATTTTAATAGCAGTAAAAATTAGCTGCTTTCTCTATGTAGTTTAGATTTCAATTTTGCCTATTTATTTTATTAGTACGAACATTTATGCTATATTATTAAAACAATCCATTAGTTTAATAATTACTCTTATTTTATTGCTAGAATCAACAACATACAAATAATTCTGAAAATTTTAAAACTGAATAAAAAAGAGTGATAGAAAACGGGAAGAAAATGGTGACAGTGGTGGTGTTAATGCAGTTCTTTCTATTGCACACACACACACACACACACACACACACACAATCAAAAGCCACAGAAATATTTCTTTTAAGAGATTTTTTTCATTAAATTTTTCTTCTTTTCCTACAAGTGTTTTTACTAATTTTCAATGTTATACATGTATTTCTCCATATTATTTGTCCAAGTACTTTTAGTCACTTTGGCCTTCATTAAAAAATAAAGTTATTTTCAATAGGGGTATTTACTTTCTCTGGAATATTATTTTGATAGTTTTTAGCATTATATTTTGAATTTTAAATTTTATGAGATTTTTGAATTGCTTCACAAGTGATAATTCTATGTTACTGTTTTATTTTTTGTTAAAATACTTGTTTCTATGTTAAATGATATTTTGTTTATTGCAAGTTGTTTTTCGTCTTCTAAGATATATTTATTAATGTTAATGTTGTATAATATTTTTATACTTTTCATGAGTACATTGTTTAGAGTAAGATTTTATCTTTTTGTTGTAGTGCTGTTTAGTAGTACATATTTTTATGAAGCTAATACCAGTTATGGTATGTTAGTCAATGTGGTAACATCGTAGTTGTATGACCAATATATAGAGTATATGTTTTTTTTCTTTCTTTTTAGTAGTAGTATTAGAGATACAATCTCCTAATGGGCATGAAAGTTCAAATAGTACATTGATTTTATTTAAACTGGATTTTTGAGTGTTTGCTTTATTGGTGACAGTATCATTCAATGTAAGAATCAAACAGTATTTTAAATATCTTTAGTAAAAAAATTAAACAAAATTAGCATCCTCATGAAACTATTCACACATTCGATGATAAAAATTAAAGCTAAAATCTAAAAATCTAAATAAATTAGATAAAATTCAAATTCATAATCTAACACTAAAAGAGAAACGAATCCTTTTATGTCATTATTCATATGATTTAACATGATATCAAGAAAAGGTAATGTATTTCTTTGTTTCTGTTTCATAAGTAATTTCTATCATCTGTTTAATTTTTAGTTTATCTACAATGTCAGGTCATGTTATTTTGCAGGGATATATTAATAAAGCATCATTAATATATTAGAAATATGTTGATTGTTTGGGTAAAATACTTTGGAAAGAACCAGATTCAATCAACCGTAAGAACAGACAAACTAAAACTCTATTAAGAGACAATCTCATTGGTAATCCAATTTTTATTTTTATCAATTTGTGATGAGTCAGCAATTTTTTAGGATTTTCTGTTGGTAGAGAGAAGTTTATTTTTACTCAATGTTTGTTTGCTTTTTCTTTTTGTTTTTAATTTAAACCTTTGCTAACAGGAATGTTAGTCTATAGGGATTTGGCATCTAAACTAGCCGCAAGTTTATCTGTCATATTTATTCCACTTAGCTTTTCAACCATGTTGCCTGAATTGATCTGTGATGGACTGATTGTTCCAATGAGTAATGTTAAAATTTTTGTTCCATTTTTTGATAGTCTGTGAGGAGTGCAACCAATTTCTGATATAATTAGTTACAGTGGAATGTCTGCTTTGTTTTAGATAGACCGATAAACTCTGCATATTTTAGGATGGTATTCTATTAATGATTTGTCCTCATTACTCATTAACTAAGCAATCAGAAAATTAGATAATAGAAAACTGGAAAAACATTGTCTGGTCTGATGAGTCTCAATTTCTGCTGCACCATTTGGATGATAGGGACAGAATCTGATATAAGAAACCAGAAAATAGAACTAGCCTGCCTTGAATCAACAGTTCAGCATGGTATCATGGTATGAGGAATATTTTCTTCATATACATTATGACACTTGATACCAATAAAAGATTGGGAAAACATGGACCTTTGTGCCTGCAAATAATGGCGTGTGTCAGAAGGACAGTTTTCCCATGACACCCACTTTTATTTTAACTACTTTTACTCTTCAGCTGTGTTTATTGCTTTGGTTAGAATTGTAATAAAACTTAAACATATGATGAAAGTGAATTTATGCTTATATTTTTGTTCTTAAGAATATACAACAAAATATTAAACACTATTAGATTATTTATTTACAAGAATAATATATTTACAACATTCTAAAACCTAATATTAAGACTAATGCAATGTTCATCATTTACCAATTTATAAAGAAATAAATATAAAAATAATTATTTATACATAAATTTATAAACATTTACTAATTATTAAAATATGTAAACCAACTATAAGAAATCCTTATTATTTACTATTTATAAAGTTTGAATCAATTGGTAATTAGCTGTTGTTTTGCTAACCATTCCCATAAACAGTATAATAAATAGTGTAAATAAACAATAAGGTTTGTTTTTGTTTTTAATTCTCAAGAACAAAAAAAATGTATAAATTCAATTTCATATGTTTAGGTTTTATTACACTTCTAATCATTGCTTTTTAAAAAAAAATGAACATTGCTAAGGAGTGAAGGTAGTTATGTAATCATACAACACCCTAGCCAGTCTTCCAAGACTTCTGACACCACAGCTGGTTGCTGAAGTGAATGCTTCAATCCAGAGCTACCCTATCCCACGTTGTGACTTTTAGATCATAAGGCAGCCAAGATCGAATCATCTTCATGTTGGTTGGGCTGGTCCAAGCAGGGCGATGACATATAGAGAAAAAAATAACACTCAAATAAATTGAACAAAAGTAAATACTATTTTTATATCAGTCTCCATACAATAATTGGTTTATATCAGAGTTCAAATGCAATTAATTATCAACCTGCATCTAAATCAGAAGTGATACTATCATCGACCTGGCAAAAATCTGGTTTGCTGCTGTTGGTAAAGTTTGGCACAAGGCTGAAGTCGGAGGCTTCTCTTTGGCAGGCAGTCACGTGGACCTCTCCTATACTCCAGCTCTCTTCTCTTCTATTTGTGAATTCGCTTCATGCATTTGTATTAATTGACATAATTTAGGAGAATTCCCTTCTCCCAATCTCTTATATCAATATCTCTCACTAAACCGCCTCATTGAGCATGGGTGATTTCTCCAACCCCCTCCTGTCTCAAATCAATTTCACCCAGAAGAATCAACTCCAAATTTGTTGTTTAGCAAAAATGAAATTTTCGCTTTACAGCTTGCATCTGCAGCTGTGTATCAATCAACATTGCCCCTTAAGTTTGGGTCACTTGTCCATTGTTCAAACTGCTCAACATACAATTCAAGTCACTTATGTGTGAATTAAATTCTCACATCTTCCCACAGGTTTTTGGTATTAACACTTCTCATTTCAATGTCTCTTAGCACATAACACTTTCTTATATTGTAACAAAACGTTTTTCCATTTTACTGTGGCAATGACAAATAATGTCACAGTTAAAATAAAAGTGGTGTTATGGGAAAAATAAAGTTCCATGTTTGTCAAAGATTGTTTAAATGCCACAGCCTATCTAGGTACTGTGATGGACCATGTAACTCAATTTAAGACCACAGTGCACCCATCCTCTTGGCCATTTTCAGCTTGATAACACACTGTGTCATAAATAAGAAATAGTGGCAGATTGTTTCATGGAACACATTGAGTTTTCCGTGTTAAAGTGGCTTCCACAGTCATTATATCTCAATCCCACAGAGCATATTTGGGATGTGATGTAAAAGGGAGATTAAAACCCTGTCAAACAATTTAGAAGAATTGTAAGATACAATAATAGCAGCAGGGACCAAAATTTTAAAAGGGTGCATCCAGAACATTGTTAAATCCATGCCAAGAATTGAGGTAATTTTAAAAGCAAAAAGAGTTCCAATCTTCTACTACAAGAGTAAGTAAAAAATTATCCATACTTCTTTACGTTTGTCACTCTGCCTTCTGCTCACATGTGCTTATAGTTGGTATTATTGGAGTCATCTGATCAAAGTTGGAGCTTGATCATACCAGTTTTCTTGCTGCTGTTGAGGTGTAAACATGACTACACTGCTAACAGTGTGCATCATGGAGAAACAAAGACCAATGTTCCAATTTCTCTGGTTGGAATGTGTGTCAGACTGAAATTCATTGGATATTTTTAACACAATACAGTGCCAGTGCACTACCATGTAGAAATGTGTATGAATGGATTGAGAAGTTTAAAAGTGGCCAGACAAATGTGATGCACAAAGAAAGAGCAGGACGCTTGTCAACTTCCACCATTGACAAGAAGATTCATCAAGCTTGAGAGATGGTAATTGCGAACTAGCAAGTTAGCATGTTCTCTGCAGATTATTCATGGTTCTGCCTATCAAATCATTCACAACAAGCTTGAATTCCATAAAGTCCATATGAGATAGGTGTCAAGAAAGCTTACTGCAGAGCACAATTGCAAATGTGTTGAGATTTGTCAATGTTTACTTGTCCACTAGAACAAGGAAGGCAAAGAACTTTTGAGCAGAATAATCAGATAGAGTATGGAATGGAAACATCCTGACTCACCAGTGACAAAGAAATTCAAGACTCAATCTTCAGTGGGAAAAGTGAGGCTAAACATTTATTTGGAACCTATACTGGAAGTTTACCTGGAAAAGAGGTGTACAATCAACAGTCCAAAATACAGTGTTTTGCTGGCCAACAATCTGAAATCAGCAATTCACACCAAACACTAAAGCCTATTGTCAAAGAAATTTGCTGCATGACAATGAATGGCCACATATGGTTGGTCAAACTATTGAATGCATTAACCAATTGGATTTTGAGATGCTGGAATGCTCTGCTTACAGTCCAGATCTCTTGCCTTCCAACTATCAACTCTTTGAACCACTCAATTATTCTTTACATGGTTGTCAATCTCCTATGGATAAAGAAGTGCAGGAAGCAAAAAACCCCATTCTTGGAGGGAATAAGCAAGGCTGTGGAAGGTTGGATCAAGTGCATCAAAAAGGAACTGCCCTCTGCTTTGTGTAAACAAATTAAAAACCAAGAGTACAGATAATTTTTTACTTTCCTTGTACAAAGAGTGTACTTAATAAAAGGACTACTGAGATTGTTGCATATATATATATATATATATATATATATATATATATATATATATATATATATATATATATATATATATCATATCATATCCAAATATGTATGTGTTGTGTTTGTATACATTTCTGTTTAAAATGTTGTAATTTCTGCGTTTCTGAGTCGTACATAAAGTTTTGCTTTTGGAAATCATCAAAATTGCTAAAATCCAAAGTCTTAGCTGAGTTCCATCACATCTGGTTTTCTCTGGCAAATGCCTATGGGTCAGTGAAGTACATGATAGAAAAGACAATGAAGATTTTTATATTTTAGAGGCTACATTAAATATACATATATGAAAAAAGAATGAGAATTATTCTACTGTATAGCAAACACAATATTTCACTATAGAGCTTCAATAATATAACAGGTTGTATATACATCATTGCTTTTCATATTAGCAATGAAGTTGTTATTATACAATGTAAAGAATAATATAATGAATTATGGAAAAAACAATTTTGTTCTTCCAATTAATGTTTTTAATATCCATTTCAGAATTTAAATTCCACATGAAAAAATTCCTGATCTATTTATAAGATCTCTTTAATTGAACAAAGATAAGATAAAGAGAGCAATTAAAGCAATTAAAATTCTCTATCAAAAAACAAAGAAAATTATGAAAGACCTCAGTTATTTCTCTTCTCTGCATCTTATTGGTCCTCATTATAAAGGGACAATGAAACAATTAAAAGATGACTTACTATAAAAGATAAAAGCACATCTACATGAGTGTCTAGTGTCACATTCTGAGTGTAGAATTTGAAGATTGTTGTATGGATTGCAGATGCTCTGGATCTTTTCTAATAAGCTCTTAATATAAGGAAGACAGATCATAGCAATTTTCTGGTGTTCCTCTTAACCTTTCTGTTTCGGCCTGCAGCAGCTGATGCAGGGTAGTTGTTATTCTGAAGGGTACATTCAATAATGTTTATTTCTTGTTGGCATGTGTCTGGGTTACCATTTACAATTTTTGAATCTGTTTTAGGTATTTGACAATCCTTTTTTTATATACTATATGGATAGTGGGAATTGAAGTTAGGGTGAAGGTTGGCTTATGATATATAGATGTCTTAAACTCATTCTCTGTGTGAGTTATTAGTCTATCCAATAAGGCTAGCTGATTAATATCTTCTTCCTCCATTGTGAACTGGATTGAAGGTAGTATTTGTACAGCTTCCTGTTGAGGTCAGAGTATGTTATTGTCATTTACATAACCTCAAACATACTGTTGGCTTCAGTGGTGTCATTCCTAAAACTATTTCCTCAAAGTATTTCATTTATATGTTCAGCATCACTGGTGGTAACAGTGAACCCATAGTTAAGACTTCTTCCTGTTGGTATATGCCAAACTCTAGTTGGAAGAATGTCAACATTTCCATCAGGTTTTCTACTGGAATACTAGTACATTCTCCAAGAGAGGGGTCTGATTCCAATCAGTTTCAAACCCAAAGTGTTTGGAGTTCTTATTATTGAATGAGGACTTCCCTGCTAGTGGGATGACTATATCCACTAAGAATCTGCTCATTGGTTGGCATGCTGAGCCTCAGCAGCTGGCTATAGGCATCAAGAGATTGGGACTCTTTGGGACGGGAGGCTGTATATATGTGACAGCTTGGTGTATTGTTCAGTAAACTGTTAAGTAGTCCTTGTTCTTATTTCAAAACTGTAACAGTTTCCTCTTGGTTTTTAGGATCAGATTCTTTTTCACCTTGCTATAGTTACCATTCCCAATTAAGCTTGCCAATTTCTTGGAGTATTTCAACTTGTCCATTACCACTGGACCATTAGCTTTGACAGATTTCTGTCAAGGCAATGTCTCTTCTCTTGTGATGCTTGATTTGGGTGGCTCACCATTTTTTGCTATTTTGTAAAAGAACATCAAATGATGAAATCCTTCTCATTTTCCTTCATTTTCACTTTTAATGTAAAAACATTTAAAATTCACAATCTATGCACGTGAATCATATAGAAATAGATATGAAACATAAATTTAAAATGAAACAAAATCTTTTGTTTAAAACATCACCTATTGAAAAATCCAGCAAACTTTAGTTTTAACTCAAAAAATTTATTTAAAAATACTACCAAAAATTTAATTTAAAAATTCAAAAATAATTCTATTATAAACCAGCAATCATAAAAGGCATTGTCATATCCTGATAACAATTGGGATGAAGTAATATTTGATGCTTAGTGAAATGAATTAACAAAATACCTCATCTTATATTTTCACAATACTTATTAAAATTCTCATTTTTTTTAACAGAAATTCAGATTCTTGTAAGAATTAAAGTTCTGTGTTTCATTCTTATAAATTTAGTCATAAAATAACTAAATGATATTATGCATTTTGTTATTGTTCAATTGATTCAATTTTGCTTGAAGTGCAGATTTTTGCTTCTTTCCAAAAATGCTTTTATTTATCTATATTTTTTAAAACACTTTTATTCTATTAGCATTTTAGAAACATTTTAATTTTTTACACAGCTCCAAAGCTAATTTCATGTACACATCTCAAGATATTACAATATTAAAATTATATGTATCACATCATCATTAATACTATTCTGATATAACTTTTGTTTCAGATGTTATAATAGCAGTGTTATGATTCTGGCAATTTTAGAGCCTTAAACTGAACCTCAAGGACACTAAATTCTGTTAGCAGAAGACAGTAAGTGGCATGAAATGAAGCTGTATTTTACTGTACATTCTAAAACTTGTTTAAGCATTTTAAGGCTAATGATTTGTCCCTTAAAATAAAATCCACAAGTAGAGGATCATTGGTTGTAGATTATAGAGAAGTACCTGAAAAACCAAAACTGGAAAACATTCAGAAAAACAAGGATCATTCAAAGATCATATGGAATACATTTTATATACTTTGGGGGGTGGGGGGATCTTTAAAGTAATAAAAATATATTTCACAATTGAATACATGGTAGGTGATACTCAACTTTTGTGCATATACATGTTTGTGTGGACATACTTACTAGAGATGGTGATACATGTGTTTTATTTTGGAGTTTTGTTGAAGTTATATATTGGAATACAGTTTCATGATTTTAAAACATTGTAGGATATTATATGGATTTAAATCATAAAAGAGTTTTTTCATATTGGTTGCTTGAGTTTGTTTAGTGGCATATTGACCTCTATGGGTTATTTAATTTCAAAATGTAAATATTTTGAATGCAACTGTATGCCTTCAACTACAGAAAATGTAATGTTGGTCATTTTGCTATAAAATGTATTGTTGTTAATTCTACTATAAATATGTATTGTCAGTAATTTTACTATAAATATATTTTCATCCTTTTTAGAATTTTGTTTTTGTTTGGGGATTCACTATTTGCCCATAGCTGGGACCTTACCTAGTGCTACCACCCCAGGTTAGGGTGAAGCTGGGAACAACATTAATTAGAGGTGCTTCCATGCTTTTCAAAACCACCAATCTCCTGAACAAAGGACTTGCTGCCAGATGTAGTTTATTGTCTTACTGAGGACTTTGCTGATTAAAAAGCAAAAATGTTTTTGATATACCCCAACATTTTTTAAGCAGCAACAATGATTATTATTCATCTGCTTATATAAAATTACCATCTTGTTTTATAAATTAATAGGTTTATGAAAACATTTCAAGTTCTTTTTTTAAAAAACAGAAAATAAATACACAGTTGAAAATCAGTTTTTCAGTGAAAATTTTGTACACACCTAATAATTAATATAGAGACGACTACATTCTGAATATTTTCACCATTAAAACTTCTCACTGTTAAGTTGTGGTTGTTGTGGTTGTGATTTAATCTGTTTCAACAACTATTTCCCTTGAGAATAGATTGTATCAGATTTCATGACCTAAAAAAAAATAATAATAATAAAACACCATATTTTTGTAACCTAAAAAAAAAAAAAGCAAGATAAAAACACTGTGAGTAAGAGATTTTATTTTCCAAATCAGGACTGAAAACTGAACAGGATAAACATTTAGTGGGATATGCTGCTTATAACCAAAACTCATGAATTTTTTATTAAATGAAACAAAAGAATCTGCATGCATGTGTGTAAATGAAATCTTGCCCCCTCAATGCCAAATAAAAAAAATAAAAAAATAAAAGGCTGCATGAGGATATTGTGATTTAAAATGAAAAGCATCAGAGCTTTTTTCTGCAGTATGATCAAAAGTTGTAAGCCATCATGTAATGGAAACTTATATTGCTAAAATGTTACCTCCAAGATAAAAATAACTGAAAAATATACTTACACGTCATCAATATTTGAATTACAAAATAATGTCTTTCATATTTAGATGTTTTTCACATCATTCCCAATACAGTATAAAGTCATATCAATCATTAAAACATTAAATTTTAGTAGTTTACATTAATTCTTTGCTTTAAATTTATCAACACAAATATATGCCAGTTGATGCCCTAACCATAAAGCCAAATGGTTAGATATAAAATATTTACTAATTACTGAATTGCTCTCTTTTGATCATCATAGAAAAACTTTTTTGCATTATATCAGCATGGCTGATGCTAACCTCTAGGAAAGTGATATATTGCATCTTCTTGAGCTAACATTTTCCACTGATGTGAAGTAAAATGATTATATTGAATGAATTGCTAGATATGCTACTAGGAAATTTGGTTCACTGAATGACTCTACAAAAATTTTTTCTCGCCAGAATCTATTTTGCATCTTTATAAGTCTTTCATTCATTGAATATGTCTGCCACAACTGGTTTGGTGCTTCTGATATATATATCTAGAGATTCTTGACAGAATTAAAAGAATCCACAATGTTATCAGTTCTGACCTAGCATTTTGGCTTCAGTCACTTTCTCACTGTTGCTATTTCTATAAATATTTTCATGGTAATTGTTATGAAGAGCTTTCTTTGGTTCCTCAAATTTAGAAATTTAAGCACAGTATTAGATTGGCAGCTAGGTCTCATCATTTTATAGTTGAAATGTAACCATAAGTTCTATGCTAAAATGTTTTTCTCTCACACTTCTACTTGTGAAATTCTCCTCCACCTTCTTGCACACAAATTTAAGCTTCAAAAATTTAAACACAATGTCATCCATTATCATCTCCCGTTCTTTTATTGGTCTCTCTTCTTAATAATGATTTTTCTCATATTCCTTGATGCTTTTTTGAATTGCTTTAAGTGAAATGATAAAAAAAAATGAACTAAATGTTAAATTCTCTCTGTAAACATGCCTGTATTTCCTTTTCTCCTGTAAATGGTGAATAATGACATTTGCTAAAATGTATGGTTGAAATAATTTAAGAAATGATTTTGTCCAATAAAACTTCTCATGCCTAAAAGAAAAAAATCTTTTAGAGCCAAGGGTAACCTATAAGTAAGCAAAAAATTTGTTCTCATCAAGTGACTTTCTTCAGTTGCCACACAGATTATATCAGTTTTCTCTCAAATTGTTAACCTTCATTCTTATACCATACAAGCTACACTTATTTTAGTATCATTTAAATTTATAAATATTAACATTTATCTTACTCTCTTTTTTCCAAAATGATTTATCATTTAAGATTTCCAAAGTTGCACAAAAATGTTATGTTATTGCTTAAATATAAAGTAAAATTGATTATAATAAATGTTTAATATGAAATGTTTTATAGATAAGATGAAGGTTGGAGGGCACACTGACCGAAACGTTGTAATAACAACAACAAAAATGAGGACAATATTCCACATGTAAATAGTGTAAATATTGATAACTGCTCATTCCAGAAATTTAGACAATGTTTTGTTTAAAAATTAATCTTGTACCTTATTTCGAATGTCTCACTTTTATCAAATCTCTGTTATCAGCAGCAGCTCAACATGAAAGATCTTCCTCCCCACTTCCTTATAGTTGTTTGTCCCACAACATATCTCTACTGAAAACAACTCTTCTGCTATGTTAACCTTTGACCTTGAACATGCTCAAACTGCAACAACCAACTGTAATGTTAATTGCTATAGATTCAACTGTCTGAACTATGTTTTTGTATGATGCACAAAGACTATGCAGTTCCCATTATGCAATGAAGATATGTTTGAACCAGTATCCATAATTTTTATTAAAAGGAGTTGCATTTACTAAACCTTTAGAATTTGTGATAAGAATTAAAAAAAAACAATTACTTTTTTAAAACTTAGTTTAAAGCAGAAATGGTTTAACTAGATTTTGATTTGAGAAATATCCAAGTGTATTACTACAATATTGTATTTAGTAAATGACATCAAACTTAGTTTAACAAACCAATTGTGGGAGAACTGTGTTATTTTTGTTGATGATAGATTTGACCAAGCCATTTATAATTCAAAAGGATTTATTACTATGTTTGGTGTGCATTATATTTATAAAATATAAATAAATAAAAGTCCTCACTACCCACACATTTTTACATATTAATTATGATATATACAGGGCATGACTGGTAATTAAGAACAATTTGAATAGAAAGAAAAACATATTCAAAAGAAAAAATCAGTATTTTTTTTTAATTACATATGTTCAAGTTAGAAAAACAAAGTTGATTCAATAAAGCCACCTCCAGCCTCAAGGACTGCCTAGGAAGTGACTGTTTATCTGGATCAGGCAGTTATCATTAATGTTAGCCATTATGTCATAAATGGTGTCCTTCAGCATGTTCTTGGTACTGTGGAGACACTAGTTGGTCTCTCTATCAACAATAAACCAGACATACAAATGATTCAATTAGGAAAACTAGGAATGATCTCCACTTGTGGTATGAAATGTCATGATCATGAAATTTCTAGACCAGCTACTCTTGAATCACATCGGTTATGTGAATCCTGATAGAACACATATAGCCTACCTTTGTTCACCTTCTCAATCCAGAACTTGACAACTATGCCCTGCACCAAGATGTCAGTGGTGACATTGTGTCTTAGACTTTGCTGGAAGAATTGGCCTCATTCCTCACAATTCCTCCAAGATCTTACATTTACTTGAATTTGTGTATTACTGCACTTGTCATTCCTTTTGTCTACTTGGCCTAATCTTGGCCTAAGTGAAGAATGTTACTTGAGTTTGTTCAACAAATACTTAAACTTAATCATAAGATGCTTCCAGGTCTTGTCAGAAATAAAATGCTCTCTTCTCTTTGTTACCTGATGTCCACATCTACCACACATCTAGTAATGAACTCCACCACCTTCAGTTGCTTGACTATGGTACTCATTGACCTGATTAATGATTTCTTGCACCTGATTGGAAGCTACCAGTTTGATATTAGCTTTATATTTTAATATCTGTAAAAGAAATGAGAAGGTTAAGATTGCCATGTAACATTGTTTAGATATCTTTAATTTATAGCCTGCTAAACATGTATTCTCAAATACCTGACATACCCTATATACATAAAAAGCTAAATAAATAAAATAAAGAACAAATAATAAATAAGTTAAGTAAATAATAAATTAACACAGTACAAATGTACACATAAACACAAGTAAATGTAATAGTAATAAACAACAAATAATTATATGATGAATAATAAATAATGAGTAAAAAATTAACGAATAACACTATAAAATAGCTACAAATAGCTGTATTTGGACCAACAAATGTTTCTACTCAATAGCCTCTAGAATAATAACCATTACTGTCTACCCAATAAGTCTTAGGATAATATAATAGACCTTGCTACCGATAATGCACTAATATAGTCAAGACAAAACACAACACACATGATCTGAAGATTGTGTTCAAACATGAAACAGATTGTTGCAGCTCAGTGTTAACCTCAATGTCCACTTTTATATTTATATACACTCTATCCCTGATACGGCATATCTTAAAAATATTTTATGATATATATATCTAGTGTGTGTGTGTGTGTAAAAATTCAGATATAGATAAAATATATCTGTAAAGACAATATAAATAAGAAACAAAAGGAAAGCTTTTCTTTACCAACACATTGTATCCTTTGAGGAACTTTATTTATCTTGATAAAGTTCTTCAAGGGACAAGACAAAATGTGTTGATAAAAAAATGTTTTCCTTTTATAAGGAATAAATATATATATATATATATATATATATATATATATATGGTGTGTGAGATTTACAACATGCTAAGGCCACTTGACATATGCTTACCTAGATCATCTGAAACAGCTTGTAGAACATGTTCTTCATTATTAGACATATGAGCAGATCTTGGTCTCTCTCAATCTATATTAATAAAATATAAATAATATAATAGTAAAAATTAATAAAATATTAACATTTCCAGAAGAATCTAAGATGGTGATTACAATCATAATTATTCCCATGATAATATATAGAATCTTTAACTGGAATTCTTTCATAGATAAAATACCAATCAAATACCAGCAAAACCAATCACTCCTAATGAGTAGCCATAATTTGGATTTATATTGTTTCAAATAATTTGAATCAACAGTTGATAGCCAAGCACAAGGCAGAGGAGATGGTATAAATGCATTTTTAGTCTAAGGGCAAATCCTTGTTGCTGAGTGTCCTGTTGGAATTTTGTTTCTTTGAACTTTTAAAAATTACACTATACATCCTTATATTGGGATAATGATAAAGACATTTAAGTATGATTTATAAATTAGAACCAAGATTATTTAGACTTACAAATCAGGCAGGGGATATAATGTTATTTCTGAATGATTTACTTTCTCTAAATCAACTCTTTGAAGTATCTATGGAATTTAGAAAGTTGCATGTGTGTGTATTTTAGGTGGGTGCATGTTTACATATGATAAACATAGGAGAAACATACAAAATCGTTTATTCTTTTTTATAGTAACTGTAGTAAAACAAAGTTCTCAATATCTCTTGGGTATGTCCATTCTTTTTTTTTGCAGGGGAGGTGGTGGTGGTCAGAAGTAAGTTATGATAAGTAAGGATAAGAATGCAAAGGTCCCTTGACTTTGCTAAAAAAGCAACCATTCATGTGAAAAAAATATTTGGATTCAATCTCAACCAAATTTATGCCTTATGTAGTTAATTAAGTAATGGCAACAATTGGGTCAAAAAGTAAAAGCTTAGTACCACATGTTACACGTCACAGTGGGAGGAGTAGATGAATTATTGGGGTAGAAAACAGCATGGTGCCATTTGAAGCACATCAAAATCAAACACAGCTTGGAAGTGAAGAAGGTGGCTATATTGACAATATTTATGTAAGTGAAAAAATTTTCTGTCCTGAAATATATATATAATGACATAAATACTGTTAATATCCAGCTTCAAGTAACTACAAAAATGCATGTAGCTGAAATTGTCACTACCATGCAGAAGAATAGTATATAAAATGGTGTGAATGACTGACCACTTTTGTAACTGTATGAAGTGACTTCACTATGCAACTGTCATGTGACCCATGTGATTATTTTGACCAAAAAGATATAATTGCCTTTTGTTTCCTTACATCAACAAAAATGAGACTCCTTATCAATGATGATAACATTCTATCAACAGGGTATATCAAAAATACTTTTACAAAAAAATGACAAAAGTTTGTATAAACATATGTCCACAAATCCTTCATTTTTGAGGTATTAAGTTTAAAGAAAGTTTATGGTAGATGGCGTTTTGTTGCCATATAGACTAGGTTTCATTTGTCATTCATGTACATTTGTGGCTAGTCTTTCTTCAATGTTTAACATGTGTAGTAGTGAGTTAACTGAGAAGTGTTTTGTTTAACAATAGCAGGATATTCATATCATGAGCAAGCAGATATGATTTTTATATACAGCTGCATGAATGCTAATTAATGCAAGGTTGCATGGTTGTATCAGGAAGTCTGAAGGCAGTTGCATCATCCAACCTTTGCTGCTATTTATTGTCATGTTGCTGAGACAGGATCCATGGCAATATACATTAATATTTAATATACATTATTTATACATGAAAAGTTATAATTTTCTTGTATCATTCATTTTTGACATCATTTTAAAAATTTTGTTTTGTTAAATATACATAGAAGAAAGTTATTCTTGTGTATACATTCACCTAATACTTATATCTGCCCTCACCTAATCTAAAACCCAGTTGCAGCAATATTTAAAATTTAATTTTCCATAAAGATACTACCACTGTCAATAATTCCATATATATATATATATATATATATATATGAAAGAGAGTGATCAAAATAAAAGTTAGTTTTTAAATTTGTTCACATACCATCAGATCAACCCAAATATCAGATATCAAATATGCATTATGGGATTCTATACTACATCATTTTAAGAAAATATTCCATAAACATAGCAATAACAAAATAAGCAAATCATATCTCACTTGTAACCATTCACTATAATAAAATAAACATTTTCAACACTAAAGCTGAATGAGTTGAATAAAGCTTCATAAGCTTCTACTTAGAGTTGTTACTACATTACACATATTGTGACTAAACATCTTTGTAAACCATTTTTTATATACTTAACAATATGCACAACCTGAAAACGTCTATAATGCTAATTCTGTATTGTTCATGTTCACAAATTTCTCATTGTTAGTTGTTAGAAAATGAATAACCTGTAAAGTCTGTGGTATTTTTTTCATGGCTGACCCTCTACAAGAAAGCTATTTCTATTAAGCCAATGATGGCATTGTTATTTTGCCTTATTGTACTCTAGTCAATTTGACAGCTCTCTTTTGTTAGTTTCTGAATAACCAATTATACAATTGTGTATTTTTTTTTACAGATAATAATAACTGGCAATAAAATTCAGTTTAATTGATGGGCCATTTTCATGAAAGTGAAACCAATGAGCATTTTTAAAATTTTCAAAAGATCTTCATAAATTTACCAAAAAGGTTAAGGTGATGTTGAAACTTCACTTTTTTATAGTTACATTAAGTATTCATTTAATTTATGCATATTTTTATTTTTGTATTGAATGTTTTTGATATTTTATTTTGAAAAAGATATTAAGACAAAAGATAATGAAGATATTACATTTAAAATTTGAAAATCAAATCTGACTGGAAAGCAAGAAGCTGGAAGAGAAAATGTTAGAATAGAACTTACAGTGACATCTAGCAATTTTAACAGTAAAATGATGAGACCTAGCTGCCAATCTAGTACTGCACTTAAATTCATAAAGTCAAAGTACCAAAGAGAAAACCTTTTAGAACAATTACCATGGAAACATTTATAGAAAAGATATAGGGAAGGTATGTTACAGTGGGGGAAAGGGACTGAAGTTGAGATGCCAGGTCAGGATCAATAACAGATGCAGATTATTTTTGGATTTTATCAAGAATTTCTAGATAAATAGCAGAAGCAACAGACCAAATGTGGCAGCAATATTAAATGCATGGATAAATGGTAGATAGATAAAGTGTAAGATAGATTACTTTGCATTAATGACCTTGAGAAAGGCATGAACCCATCTCTACTCCTTAAAATAAAGGGTTAAATAACAGAGTAGGTTGGACTCTCTAACTTTAAATGGAAGCCAGTCTAGGGGAAGGACTACTCTGAATTTGAAACAGGGGAATGCAATGTGAAACCACTCCATCACTCTCAAGAAGTCATGACAATTCACAGATAATAAAAAGAAGGAAACTGTGGAGAGCCATAATTGTATATGTTCTAAAGGGACATGTCATTAAAAAATATGAACATATAGTAAGATTTATGTTTCCTAAATTTGAAAGTAAAGTTTTCAATTTGGCAAATCAGGAGAGAAGATGGCTAGCAATTTCAGATATTGAATAAAGATTCAAAAACTGGTTTCAATTATTTTAGAATGATTGTCAAAAAAAAAAAGAAAAAATTTTATAAATCTGTTTCATTTGATGTAATTGAATAGCAAGATCAGTTGAAAGCTTTTATTATTCAGGTTCAATAATATAATATTAATGTATTTTTGCATTGTATCATTACTCGTGTTGAAAAATCCATATTATTTCTTAATAACCAAAGAAAATTTGCATGCTTGATGTATATTAAAAGGTGAAAAACTGAAATTATCATAACTAATAGGTTATAGCAAGTATTTGGGATAACGAGAGTGATGCGGTATAGCTTCTTTCAAAGTGGACAATTGATGCACATAAGCCAACTTGAAATAGTGCATTCAGAGAAACTAATTTTGTCAACAGAAAGGGGACCATTGTTTACTATTCACCTAACCTCACTTCTATAGAGTATTATTTTCTACAACACTTAGACCAATTCATTTTGAAAACATATTTTCTTCAATTAGAATTAAACTTTCACTGAATTTATTGATTCTTTGAATTAATCTAGAAACAACTGACAGTTTGCTGCTCAAGTGAAATAAAAGTATAGACGTTGAGAGGAATATTTTGAATGAATGATTTTTTTTTTAAATGTTAATTATTAATATTCCCAATTTTGTTCAGACAACTCCCTTTTCATATTGTTAAGGTGCATAATCTGTAAGAAAAGAGGTAAAAATCTTATTTTTTCATAAAATGGTTACAAAAAAATAAGTGATCATTAATATATGAACAGGATCAAACCATTTCAGCAGTGCTACATACATTTTTCTGTGAATTGGCAATTTCATGTTAAAAAAGCTAATATTCATTCTGATATTATCTAATATTTATTATTGAAATCATTAGTTGAAGAAGAAAGATATTTTTCCTTTGTCTTCTTTTACAGTTTTCATATTATTTTACCTCTGACATATCATACCAGAAATAATTTGAATATAAAGATAAAAAAACTGAAAATAGCAGTTGTACCTTTCCAAGATTACTGAATGTTTTATTAGAATAAGGATATTAGGATAATAAAAATACACTCAATAGATTTGTAGGAAATTCTGTTGTCCAGGTTTTTTATATTAAAAATTCGAACACTTGGATTCCAAATACTAATAAAATAAACATTTTAAAAAAATAGGTCTGCCTGTTAAATAAATCATTTCTATTTACAAATAGATGTATACTATTAAATGTATGTATGTATGTTATACTATTTAATCAAGATCTCCTTCTGATTCACAAATACATTTCACCAGACATGTCAGCTGGATGTGAGCAATAAGAAAGCAAAACACAAAATAAAAATGTCATCTGGGCATCATATCTGATCCATAAAACAAATCTCAACACAAATGTAATAGCTAATCCCAAACAATTCCCACAAAAAACAAATGTCCCTGGGAGCCTACACCTGTTGAAACAAAGATATAAAAACAGAACTCAATGCCAACAAGTACTTCAGCTTCAACCCTTCAACCTTGTCACATGATTGTGATATCATCAAATGTCTCACCACAGGCCTCTCTCCTGACATCAACTGTGGCCTCAGCCAACCAACCAAAGAGATTTGTCAACTCCTGGCAACACCCTTATGCCAAATTGCTTTCCTTACTAACAGCAACTTATGAACAATTTTTGCCACCTTTCACACAACTATATACATATTTTGAATTTTTACCAACAGACATTATTGAAATCTTAATCCTTGTTTATTCTTTTCCTTTGCAAACAAATGCTCATTATAACATGTACATGAATTCAAAAGAACCAAAATGAGTAAAAATAGTCTTTAGTGGAGTTAAAATTTTGGGGTAGTTGGTTCATGGAAAAGGCTGTAGTTTAGAAAAACTTTTAGTAGTTGGTTCACACTAAAAAGCTGTGGGTGAGAAAAGACTGATCATCAGCAAAGATTCACTGACTATCCTGGCTGTTGTTGTTGGAGATAATGCATTTGAAATCGTCAATACATGTTTCTTTAAGCACACATTGGAGTGAAAAGGAAAAAAGCTAGGTAACCATATCTTTTGTGTTTGAATGGCTTAGAGGTAGTTACATCTGTGCTGGTGAAAGTCAAAATCTGTTGATTTTTATGAGAAAATTTTTCCAAAAGTATGCTTGAGAAAAATAGGGTTTTAGCTTTCTCTTATTGGTCATATATTCCACATGGTGATGTTAATTTCTAAACAATAGACACTGATTTAAACAGCATGTGTTGTACTGTGGAATATTTTTGACATGTTTATAAATCATACTTATTATAAAACTCACATTGTGTGTGTGTCTGTTTCGTTTATATATTGGATCGGATTTCCTACATTTTTCAACAAAATTTCACAGGACTATGTAAAATTACCTTGCGGTGGTTCTGACAGCACCAAAAATTGGAAAAACACAATTGTTTTTGCACGAAATCAATTTGAAAACACAATTAAGAGGCATCGCTGTCACGAGAATGAAAGAGAGACAACTCATATCGAGTTGTACTTCTTAGAAAACCCAGGTTGTTTGTGTGTCTGTGTCCGTTTATATATGGGATTGGATTTCCTACATTTTTCAACCGATTTCAACAAAACTTCACTTTTTTTGGCAGGTAGTGTTTCTTATTGTCTTGCACACTTTTTTCTTTATTTTTACATTCAGAATGCTTTAAAAATTCCATTTACAAGACAATTGTTTATAATAAAATTCTATTCAATCCGTAGAGACTCATAACGATTGAAAACAATGTTTTTTGTTTGAGTTTGGGTTTGACCAATTCGTAAAAAAAAAAAACAAAAAAAAAAAAACTAATTAAGTCATGCGTGTCCGTCAACCTTAAACAATAATCTTTGTCAATTTTATTTTTCAGTCTTTATGATGGTGGATACTTGATCTATCTCTTACTGTTACATCCCCGGGCAACGCCAGGCTCTACTGTTAGTATTGTCTATTACTGAGTAGAAAAAGTTTGGGTCTGCTTTAATATCGTATGTATGTGGGTATGTAAATGTGTTGGAAATAGGGTTTATTTTCTGTAGATTTCTTAAATGACCAAGAAAGTAAAAATTAACTATGAAATAAAAATTAAAGAACAATTTTGAATTATTTTTTTTATTTGGATGACTGAATAATCCAATTAAAATTAATATTTTACTGAGAATAATTAAAAAAATATTCTCATTAAATTCCAATGTATGTGAATAATATTTAGAAATTTTCTCTTATTGTCATTATTTATTTTTAATCTCATCATAAGACAAATATAAGCTAAACCCTGCCAAGAACTAAATTTTAATATTTTCTAAAGGAAGTGGATGATGGTGTATTTTATTTCCATTTTAGGAAGCTCTATTAACAGTGCAGGAACTCATGTTTTGTAAAATTATACAGCCATCATTTCTTTCTTTCTTTCTTTCTCTCTCTCTCTCTCTCTATACACACATTTGGATGTAAAATAATATTCTTAATTTGGGAATAAGTTGATTTTGTCCTTTTTTTTTAAACTCCAACAATACATGTTTTGAAGTGGCCCATTTCCAAGAATTACGCAATAAAACATTTTCTCAACTTACCATATCTCTACTCAAGCTGTTCTCTTCTTTATTCCATTTTTTAGTTTTGTTTTCAGCTTTTTTATTCATTTTTTCTTCTGTTTCACCTTTTTTTAACCAATCTTTTTCAGTATCTCCTGTTCATTTTCATATATTTCCTTTTCATTTTATAACTTATAATTTTTTCTCATCTGTTTTTGGTTTGTTTTATATTTCTCAGTGTTTTCCAACACATTTTAACTCAAGTATGAGAGTAATATTTGTCAAACAAAAAGCAAAAAAAAATATCTTAACTACAAGATGAAAGTTACAAATAACATAAAATAATATAATTACATTTTTAACAAAATGATGAATAAAATTGCTACATTTCTTCATCTGTATTCTAATAAATCATTCTTCTCCAATACAAATTTCTTTTTTAGAAGAGATACATTTAAAAATTAGAAAATTAATTATTATTATTTCAAGTTATCTATTCATATGAGTTTAAGCAAACTGATTTAAAATAAACATTATCATCTGGATGTTAGAAATTATAAAATAAGTAGCTTTAGAATTTCATTATTTGAAATCTAAAAGAAATTAATGCATTCACACACACACACACACACACACACACACGCATCACTACCAGTCATCCATCAGAGTAATTTTTGATGAAATTTTCAACTGGCTCAATTAAACATCATTTAAGATTATTTAAAATAAAATACATGTTAGTTTTAATGGGATACCCATAATAGAAAAAGACAACATACCACAAAGATGGATCAAATATATTGGAGAGTTCTTTAATGACAACAAAAGAGTGAAATCTACGTAAAAGCATGAAATGTTCAGAGGTATTAAAATTTGAGGTTAGAGTGGCACTGGCACAAGGAAACCAAAGATTAGCATTAATTTTAGTGTCTTTTTGCAGTGAAAAACATTGATAATGAAATTATTTTAGAAATGTTTCTTTTTTAGAAAATCTTGATAAAAATTTTTTTCTTTTTATCTCTTTCCCCCTGCTTATCTAATTTTATGAAATTTCAAGAAATTAATTTTTGTACCACTTAATGTTTATATTAGTTATACACAGAAAACCTTGGAGAATTTAATTCATCAATTCCCCAGTTACCAAAAATCTACTCTGAAATAAAATAAAAAATTCAATAAAACTAAGACATCATTAGAAAAGATTTTAATTGCTTTTATAAATAAGATATATTATGGATGCTGTCTTAAAAAAAAGTTGTTTTTTTAATTGATATTGTTATTAATTAAAACAATATTTACTAATCCTAAATAGAAAGGCTTACTACAATACAGCACCCCCACCACCCAATATTGTAAAGAGAAATGAATTTTTTTTTGTGTATAAAGTGCTGATTTTTAGATGACATGTGTATGTGTGAATAAAGACAAAAGGATAATTATCTTGGTCTTTTGTCTTTATTCATATTGTCCTTTTACGGATATACTCTGACATTTTTACATATATATAACATTGTTACTAGACTTTATTTCAAACTTCTAACTAGCACTTGAAACTACTTTATAAAATGAATGACCTTTCTTACAGCATGATTTCACCATCTAATTCATAATTAGCTAGACTGTTGCAAAGCAGAGATAATAGTTCAGTATCCTTTAGCATGCAAAATTATTTTCTATTTTCAAATGTTTAGTTCCTGTTTGTAATGACAACACAAGCCTTTTGACCAGGTTGCATTGAATATGAATCCAAAATGAAAAGATAAAATTATAGGAAATAAACCCTCAGGACATACTTGTGTATAAGTGCCAGGGAGGAGGTCAGGAGAGACAGAAAGGAATGTTTAAGGAGAGTTTAGTTTAAATTGTTTATAATCTATAGTTATGTATGGTTTTACAAGCCAGAATATATTTATCAAGAACTAAAAATCCAGCTGTTTAATTAACTTGTTTTGTAAATAACCCAGTATAAAATAATTCAATGACAATGCCATTTCTTTCCCTATCATTGTATTTTATTATCATCTTAAATGATTCATTAGAGATTATAGACAGAGTGCGATGGATAAATTGTCGTCTAAATTATGCAGAAATAAGACTGACATTTCATTTTAACCAAATATTTACAAAAATTACACAAAAATATCTTGAAATACAAAAGTGTAAATAAAATTGCCATTGACTTCAATCACGGTCTTCAGACGACTTCGGAATCTGCAACTCTTCTGGATGGTCTCCTTGTTTAAGTTAGTGAATGCTGCCATAATCTTTGCCTTCAGTTCATCTTTGGTGTTACAAGGAATTTTGTGGACCTCTTGCTCAAATGCATATAATAATCAAGGAGGTTACAGTCTGGGGAGTTAGGTGGCCAGATGTTGTTGAAAAAATTGTGTGACAGCCATGACTGGGTTCCCTTGCTTGTGTGGCATGGTGCAGAGTCCTGTTTCCAGACATAGGGTCTTCCAGCAGCCACCCCCTTGACTCAGGGCAGCACTACCTCCTCAAGCCATGATGTAGACCTCCATGTTGAGTCTGAGGCCCTGTGGAAAGATGAATGGAGGCATAACATCACCATCACAAGTGACCACTCCAAACACTTTTATAATCACCATTAAAATCTTCTGCACTGTTTGTATTGGAGCTTCCAGCACGAATGCCAAGCAGTACAGTATGTTGTTTCCAAATTTCTCATAGAGTGAATTGCATCATGGTGTTCTTTTTCTCACTGCCCAACTGACCCTACTATACTGTGCAGTCAACAAAAACAAATAATGTACATGTGCGGAATTAAAAATATAAAATGGCGACAAATCACAGCCTGTATAAGAAATATCCATTAGTCACTTCTGCCATTAACAGGAATTGGAATTGTTTTGCACTTGAATAAAGAATATTATCTATATATATCTAATGTACATCTAGACTGCAATTTAGACTATTCATTTTTTCTTTGTTCAAGGAAATCTCTTTAAGGGATTCCACCAGTTACAGCTGAAGGAATTCAGTTATTTTTTTTAATTCTGCTTAAGTAAACCTATTAAAATTCCCAAGATGGCTACTAGCTGGTATTAAGGTTTTGAATGTTTCTATCCTCAAATAAAAACAAACCCATTTCCTCAATCGCTTGGGAAAAATTTATGAATGAACATATAAACATGCCCAGTGAATATTAATAAAAAAAAAAAAAAGCATAAACACAACACTTTCAAGGATGATATTTTTCTTGTAGTTTATATAACACATTTGTTTTTGTTTAATGACAAGTCCAACTTGAACTAAAGCCATTTAGCATAAACGTACTCAGTTAAAACAAAAGAATAATTCACTTTGAACTTACTGTGTGTGTATGTATATATATATATATATATATATATATATATTCATATTCATACATGTTTCATTAAATAATATAGACAAGTGTTGTCTATTTATTTTATGTAAATTCTTTTCATATTGTCTGATAAGCTTAATAACATTATCATTAAACGAAGAAAGAAAATCACAATATTGATACATATTTTTTAATCCTATCTAAACTTTCAGCTTACATAAGCCATTATCAAAGATGACAATTACATTACAATATATTAAGCAATACACGGACAAGAATGTGATGATAGTCTGTTTCTGTTTACATGGATGATTTCCAAGCAATGATAAACACATGCATATAAGATGCTGGAGGCGAAAATCACACCGCAGCTCATGATGTCACATATGACCATGCGAGAGTGAATTCGAGAAGCATTAAGTATGGGAATTATAGGCATTTAAGAATATTCATGGAGATTTCATAGTTTATTTTGTTCAGGTTAGGTTTCAATTGTTTTATTTATATAGCTTCAAGAATTTTTAGTTTTTGTTTATTGTTTTCATGTTTAAGTATAGTTGTGTGTAATGATAATTGGAATGAAAATATTCTCCCACCTGATCGCGAATGGCAATGTATATGTCCCGCGTGCAAGGTTTATCTTTGACCGGAAAAAGAAACATGGCCACCCCCAGCAAGCTTGTATTGTGAATGGTCACGTATCCTCACGCGGACAGTCTCGTAAAGCCATGGAAAGTGAATTCACGCATGCAAATGAAGGAAGGCAGAAAAGGAGATAAAAACGGTGAACACCGGCATCTGTGCAGTTAGAAAAATGGACTCTCTTTTGTAACATGGAAGGAGAATCGTGTAAAGGAGAAAGCAGAGGTGCAGAAGAAGATTATTGAGAAGATTGAAGGAGTTTATCAGTCATTGCAGTTTTACACCAGGCGTATCAAGAAAATATTGTGTTTTTGTTCAGGAAGTTTTGTCAGACGTCGCAGATTGCAACAACAACAACACACAATATTAAACACCATGTAATAGCAATAAATTTGATAAAAGATTTGGAAACTGCTCAAACACATACAAATACTTTTATATTTTCCATGGGTTGGCAGCAGATGGTAAAGATTAGAGTAATTAAATTGTGCCTTTTTAAAACAGTTGGAAGATCTAAGCTGAAATATTTTAACATTCAGACATTCAAAGGGCTGTAAACTGAAGACCATTAACATATAGATGTTCTTCCAAAAGTGAATTACTTAGCATAACACCTAATTGCTTCATACATCCCAATATCAACAGCGAACTTTTTTCCAGCCCAATTTACAAAATATGAATGAGACAGAACCCACAACCAGATCCCTTTGTTGCAGAGAACCATTTGTCTGTTAGATTATCCCCACAAACATTAAAATGGTAGAAATGACACGTCAAATACAAGAATAACTAGAATGAGGTGATTAGATTAATAATAATGCCAAATTTCTTTATTGGCAAAAATTAAAGATAAACGAAAAGGTTTAGTGTTTTGAATTGCTTTGGTTGGTTGTGTTGGAAGTCATCATTGGTTTGAGCTGAGCCAATAGTTAGTAGGCTGGTGATGTAACTGAAGTTGCAAGCGTGGTGGTAAATAGTCTTGGAAGCAAAAATTATTTCATCCTCTTCACCCAGACCAGGCAAATTGTGATATTTACCAAAGACTCCCCACTTAGTTTTGGATGCGACACAAGGTCAGTTATTTAACATTGGAAACCCAAGTGCATACACTCGGGCCACTGTTCAAAATTTACCCAGCCCCACCTCACTTATGTGGGATCGAGCATAAAGCTTGTCTTACCAGGCATACCATTCTTCATTCTGTCTTTGTGTGTTGATTTTATGATGAGGGAGCATTAATACATTTACAGGTTTTGAGGCTACGTCTGATTGCCAATGAATGGTCATAAAGTAACTTTAATTCACAATATATATAATGTAACTGAACATCACACAACAAAGAGTAGGAAGGAAAAAGTATTTGCCTTGGGTTACCATTGAACCACATTGCCAAAATGAACCTCAAAATTACTGTTCTTGATTATGCTGTTTTAGGTCACACCGAAGAGTTCCATTTGCCAAAACAGATGTATCAATTAATCTATATAATAAATGTGAATGTCGGTGTGTCAGTGTGCTACACTTTTTCAATTAAAGGAACACAACTCAGACCCACAATCCTGAAATTTTGGATTCCCAAATTTTCATTATTGCAATTGATTTTTTTATGTGATTTTTGTGACGACTTTTTTGTACAATAACAATTTTTATAACTTGGAAATAAATTTGGGAATAATCAAAATTAATTGTGAAATCTAGTGAAAATCACCCATGAAATAAAAATAATTGTTTGTACAGAAAGTAAGGACCTACATACACCAAATTGTCTTGAAATTAAGTAGAGGCAGAAGAATTATCATTGAATGTTTAAAAGGTAAGCTTAGATATTAATGCAATATTTAAATATAGCGATCAATTTCAAGTTCTTCTGTAATCTGTCATTGTCTATAGCATTTACTCCTTTTTTATCTATTGTGATAAAAGTCCAATCAAACTGACAGTTCAGGTCATGAAACATTTGAAGAATTTTGAAATGAAAATACACATATTTTTAAATTTTATTCGCATAAAATATTTTTTTAATCAGATTAACTTAAAAATATCTTTAATATGCCAAAAATACTTTTAAATCATATTTTCTTGAATTTTTTTAAAAATAATTAAAATATTGTCTGTTTAAAGACAGCTGAAATATAAATAATTATTCTAAAAACAACTGGACAAAACAGCAAAGTGTGGTCTCTTTATGTCTGTCTTTAACTTAAAAATATTTTAATTAAAAAATTGTCCATTTGAAGAAGGTTAAAATAAAAAAGCTTACTGTATAAACAACTTGTATTTTTAAATCTTATTCATTTAAAATATTTTTTAAAATCAAATTAACTTAAATCATTATGCATGGGATGCATGTAATCACAGACTTTTAGTAGATTGTGGAGGTATATTCACTCACACCATGTGGCCCTAAGATGGGGCTTGTGTTCACAAAGAAAAACAGAACAAACAAACATACATACATAACAATATAATAAAAATCATGCTAAATTGTATGGTAGTTTCATACAAATTTATTTATGTATTTGTGCTTGTAACACAAACACAAATTGTGATAATGTTTATGTTATAGAAGGGAATAAGTCACTCCATAATATCACAAGTCCTATCATGGTGGGGAGTTATACACATGTTGTCATCATGACAGTCTTTGGGTGAAGAGATTGAATCTCATATCTCTTGGTGGGATGTTCATATTTCCACCAGGAACTGTCCCTGTTGCATGCTGGGAATAATTTTATTATTTTTATTTATTTATTTTAAATGAGGTGTAAATTTTATTTTATTTATAATTTTCATCCTTATTATTTTATATTTTATTTTCCTACAAGATAGATTAATAAAAAATGCAGTATTTATTCATGAGATAATCATATCATATCTAATAATAAAATATTATTAGATAATTATTATAAAAAAAATTAATAATTATAGAAAACTTAAATATAAATTTTATAATTTTTTTATTTAATGTATTTTGTTTGTGTTTTTTATTTATTTAATTCATTTTGCTTTTATCCATTTTTTTCAACTTCCAACAGCAACTTTTTTAATTTTAAGATTAATATAAAACAAAAAACACTGCAGTCTCTATTTGGAAATTTCATCATAACATTGTATGTGATATTTTCACCGAGTGGGTAGGTTCTTAGTTGTATCTTTTTAAGACAAAGTTTCAGTTCAAAGAGCCATGCTGATGTCAGGTGCAACACAGAAGACTAATGACGTGGTTAACACCTGTTAAAAAAAAATCACATATTTGGACAGAAAAAAAGACCCCAGAATGACATAAAACTCTGCAAATTTTTTTCATCCTTTAATAGTCAGTTGTGCTTAGTTTAATTTGTAATGTAATATAGGCAGAAAAAAATCAAATGTTGATAAGATAGCGAAGGTCACAAAGCACTGCCTGGGACCACCAATCAAGCTTTCCCCTAGTTGGGGGTTTCAGGGGTAGTAAGCTCTGTATCTTTCCCTAAACACAACACTACCAATATTCTTGTAATATATGTGGTGCCTCTATGTGCCTAATGACTTGTGATGTCAGATAAAGCATATTATTTCAGTGAGTTACTTCAATTTTCACCCCCTGCCATCAAATATTAACCTGTTTTTAGATTGTCTTCCTGGTCATTGACAGCAGTTGTGATATTTTACTCAATCAAAATGTTGGACTTTTGCTGATTTATAAAATGATGAGGGCTCTCAGCTCCAGATGAAATGCCTCAGTAAGTGATGACTGCACACACAACACGCACCTTTTAGTTTTGTGTGTGTATATTTCCTTGAAATACAACAAAATTGCTCTGTCTATATTTCTGAGATTAGGTATTGTAATTATTTACACTATTTACATTGTTCAGAGTGTTGCCCTCATCTTTGTTGACATATTCACAACATTTTAGCTATTGAATGCTCCAGCCTTCTTCATGTTATTGGAATTTCAAACTGAACCCTTTATTTCCACCACCAGAGTAGATTGTTCTCATTTCATGTGCCTCTTCTGGATATCACAATATCAGTTATCTCCCTTTTAACTCAACTCTCCAAGTTTTTTTCACCTCTGCTGTAACCAGGTATTGAACTCAAAACTCTTTGGTTCAAGCCACTGGATTCAACCAACGCTTTTACCCACTGAGCCATGTGTAAAACAATCCAAATGTAAATAGTGTAAATAATAACAAAACTAATGTATTTAACATTAAATTTCCAACAATAATTTTGTTTATAATATCTAATCTAATCTAATTTATATGGTTGTGAATGCTGGACAATTTCCTCACAGATAAAGAAACTTTAAATGACAGATATGTTGTTTTACCAATAAATGCGAGAGATTACCATGGACAAAACATATGAGCAATGAGGAAAAAGCCTATGTAGTAGGAATGGTTGATTCATTAGTATGCATCCACTGCAGTGATATGAAGGAGTAGGTCTTCTCTTATTGTACAACCTTGTGTTTTCTGTGCAAGTTTCTTGAAGACCACATGGTCTGCATATGTCAAAGAAAGATTTTTATCTTGTAAGCCAGTTTTATCTTTAACAATATGAGCCTGTTGCATAATAAGAAGAAACATTACATCTTTGTTTACTTGGTAAAGGTGATATGGGAGTAATGAATAAAGAACAGTCACAGCAATTTGTCTTTTTCTCCCCATCATTTTATGACCTTCCTCAAGTCTCAGATTATGGTTACATTCAGGATAAAGAAAATGAACCTATCTTTGGTGAACTTTGTCAAAAGGTGGATGAATGTTGTTATGACTGTGTCATGTCTGAGGAACTAATTTAAAGTGACATCTTGAAGTAACTAGTAAGAAAAAATTTCTGTTCTGTTGAGTCATATGTTAGGCCAGCCCAAATTAAAATAGAGTAGTGTCATTTTACTTTTGTTAGGTTAGTTTAATTTAACAAGGAAATGTATAATTATTGTTGCTTTTAATTTTGTATTTTTTTATGTTTATACTGTCTAAAAATACCACAGTCATAAAGCATCTTTTCTAACCAATCAGAAAAAGTCCCATGGGGTTTTCCCAGCCACCATTTCTGAGCTACTGACTGACTATAGTATCAACATTGGTTTCCCCCAGAAAGACAAATTTGACCAGGCTGACATTAACTACAGTCCCTCATAACTACACAACTTCCCAGGCCCTTAGCTGTCACACCAAAGTGTTTCCATTAACAAGCAATGCTTTCAGTCAGTGATGACACCAGTTTATCTCACTTGACTATATGCGTGTTGATTTTCTCCACATGTCTATCTTGACTACTACCTTGGGTTATACCCTGAATGATCTCTCTCTCACATAACTGATATTGTGGTAGTCTTTAATGTGGATGTTACCAAAATAGGGGTTTACTTGTTTACAGGTGGTTTCTTTAGATAACATACTTAATCCAAATATACACCAATATATGGTCTTTGAAAATGCATGCAAAGATAATTAATACAAAGATACATATTGCATCTACTGATAAAAATTTATCTCTCTTAAAATATACAACATTCAAAGAGTTCATAAGTTCCTATCAGAAAGTTCTTGTGTTGAACATCTAAGTTCTTTAGTATATAATAGAGAGAGAGAGAAAGAAAGAAAGAAAAGAGTCCTTGAAATCTGTATGTATGTATGTATGTATGTATGTATGTATTTCTTCATAGTAGTAATCCTTTCTACACTCTGTGGGATTTTTAGGTGTCTGAAAATTTAGGGCATGAGACATGTAACTGCCATCTTCTTTTTTTCATCTAAAAAAAGTGAACAAATCTGCTATTTCTTGTTCTTTTAGTCACAAACAATGTTTAGTGTTTTGCATTGATCCGTCATTTAATACAAACCATTAGCAGACCAGTCCAAATCTGTAATTATTAAAAATATCACAGATTGCATAAAAATGAGTATTTAAAATCAAAATTGGAATTTACTATGGCCTAAATTAAGTAAGACTGTAAAGTTCAAATAACTTCATTTAAAAGATTAATAAACAGAACTCATGTTATATAGCAATATTATTATAATTTTTAATTTCTTAGATGATACACTGTCAATTATTCTTGAATTTTAACTATTATTTCTTTCACCCAGTTTGTCTTGTAATTCTCAATCCTCACTCTATCATTATTAGGAAGAAGCATGGATCAGAAAGAACACAAGTATGACTCTTTGCGGACTAATTCTTAATTTCTAATCTACAATGCTTGCTAACAACAGTTTCTATTAAAAAGCTTGAATGGAATTTGATGAAAGAAATATTAATCAAAATTAAGAAAAAAGAAATACTAATCAAAATTAAGAAAAAAGAAATATTAATCAAAATTAAGAAAAAGAAAATTTATCAAAATTAAGAAAAAAGAAATATTAATCAAAATTAAGAAAAAAGAAATATTAATCAAAATTAAGAGAGTCCATTTGTCTTAACATTAGGACAGTAAAAATAAGAGATGAGTAGATAATGTAAAAGAAAATAAAAAAAATTGTGTCTGCCTTTTTTGATAAAAACTTTTGCAATTCATTTCTAATTTTTAAATGGATTTTTAAAAATTCAACACTACTTCTTAATTCAAATTTATTTGTAATTTATTTGATTAACAAAAACAGCTAACAATAGTTTCAGAAATTTTTAGACACAATGCTAAGGAACTTTGCTGATTGAAATATATAAATAAAACACAATTTTTATAAGAAGTTTAAATCAAGTTAATTTCTCAACTGCAAAAAGGTAAGAAAGTTCAAGGTAAACATTTTATTTATCACCAATTATTGATTGTTAAACTATAAACAAATGATATTGACTTCTGCACTGAGATGTGAATGGGCCAAGAAAAAGAGTATCACAAACAGTTCTTCTAATTTGATTTGAAAGAAAAAACACATGGTAATAGGATATGTATAATAAGATAATCAGATAAATGTTAAGTCTATTGTTGATAAGTTTGTGTATTATCTGTACACACACACACATATGCGATAAAAGAGATATAGAAACACACATTTATACACATATACTGTTTGAAATCTGTACATAGATTTCCAGTAATTTTTAGATATCTTTAGGTTTTATTTCTGTACTTACCCTCTTGTTACTGTGTGGTTGAGAATTTTCTATTCAGGAGTTTCCGTATGGACATATTTTCCCTTTAACTTTTTGCTGCCCAACAGCCTTTTTATGAAAATGACATACAAGACTTTAATAATCAGAAAATACAATCTAAATTAATAATAAGAATTGTTTAGTCTTTATAGAATTGTTGATTAATGCCAATAGAATGGAAAGAAAATCTTTTAGTTCAGATTATGGAATAATGCTAATTCTATTTCTTTGAATTTTAAACTAGGATTTAAAATCTTAAAAAAACTGAAAAGATTTTTTGTTAATAATTGTAAAAAAATTACTTTCCTATCAAGTTCTTGTGCCAGACACAAAAGTAAAACCTAGTTGGTAGAAACAGCAAGTCACAATAATAGGCGCAAAATTAAGAAACAAGATGACTGCTGTGTAAAATTTTAAAAGGGAAAAACATTTATTTTACAATTTACAAAAATGAAAAGGTAAAATACAAGGGTTGCACAAAAAGTGCATCTATTTTGGCAGGATAACAATTTTCTGAGGAAAAAGGAAATTACCCACAGAAAGAAGTAAAAATGTTACAATTTGTTTGATAAAGACATGGATTCAAAAACAAAAAAAATTAAACACTTTAGTTTAGAAATAGAAAAAGGGGAAAAACTTGAAGTAAGCAATAACAAAATTGCACAAGGCAAATTTTCAAAATGTACCCACTTCCATTCTTAACAGAATATTTAAACATGACATCACAGCACAAAGGAGTTTCATGTTTTCAAATTGTTTTCCTGAGGGCCTTTTGAATTTTGCCGCAAAGTTCGCTTGAATGTTCTTCGGTCTGAAATCTGCCTTGAGTCTATCGTGTTGATTTATGACCTCCTTCACTGGACCAATCCTTTGAAGTGTGGGTGCTAAATGTCTTCTTCCTCTTCCATTAAATGCTTCCATGTCAACGGCTCATTTTTATCTTCTCTTCTGATCTTATCCACTCATAGCAGTCCTTTTTATTGAAAAAGCTGGGTCATGCCGGCTCCGGCCAGAATTTCACAAGGGCCCGAAAAACTCGTTTCTCATTGGCCAATATACGTAATAAAACGCTTCTCCAAGTATTCAAAGAAATGAATCTGCAACAGATCAAACAATTTTGGCGGTATCAACTGCTTGAGCCAACAAAGCCATAAAAAATGCAACAACTTTCATACTAACCGTCTGACCTTTAAGAATACACTTCTCTCAAAAAACGTGTATTAAAAAAACCTAGACAATTATACATTTACAATCTAACATTTTTAAAATAATAAAATAAAATTTGTATACTCTTGCCTCAACAAAACAAATTTAGTTTATTGCAAGTTTTTTTTATTAATTTTTTTTTTATAGGAACACCTTTATTGAAAAATTTTTTTTATACAAAAAGCATGAATTTAAAAATTTTATACACAAAAGGGTAAATTAATTTATTGCAATTTTTTTTGATGGGAACATATAAAATAGTTTTGTTTTTACTCATCTGTTTCATAGTTAGCAGATGAATCAATTTAAAAATGTGTTATTTAACAACTTATTCCCTCATTGTTTTGTCAATTTCTCTTACTCTGAAGCCTAAAACTTTCTCTAACTCACAACCATGTTAAATAAAACTTCCATCTTTCATCACCTGAGTCTTATTACTCTTACAATCACCATTGCAAGTTCTCAAATTAAAGTTTCCCTCATTCATTTTTTCTATTGATTCTTGATAAAGATACAATAACCTTTCAGAAGATTTACTAGTTTTCTCCAAGTTAAAATAAAAATTCTTTAACATTTCACTGTATTCATCTTCCAGGAATTTATTGATATGATGGACAATCACACAATTCAATAATATAAATTGACAAGCAAACAAAGCCACATATTAAGGTAGTGGAAAGATAACAAATCAAACAAAATCTATCCTTATCTTCTTCAGCCTTAAGTGTCATCATTAAAGAAAACCTTAATGTCTGATAGAAGTTGTGTCAGAAGCTCATTTCAGGAAAATAAATCAAATTTTAAAAGTTCATAGTTTTACCAAATTGTCATGAAGAGAAAATGTTCATGCAACAGATTTAATGATCTGACACAAAATAATATTAAAAATGTTTAAGACAAATGTAAAGGAGTTCATTGCTCCCAGAAAGGGATATGTGTTTGCATACATTCAAAAATAAATGAAAAGACATAGTTTGAAATACATAGCTTTCTCGGATTGTTGGAAGAAAGTTCTTTGAAGTATTGGCAGCAGAATTGAGAGTGAATTTCTTCAATGATGAAATGTGTTGGTAAAGAGAATTATCTCCCTACTCTTTAATAGGGTCATTATTTAAATTAAAATCAAAATATTGTAATTCAAACAAATTAGTTAATGCAAATTTTATTTTGCTATAAACCATTCACAGGATATGCTAATTCATAATTTATATAGACTTTGTGCTTACAAATACAGGAAAGTGATAAAAATGGATAGACAGAACTTTTTATCATATCCTTGTACATGCCAAAATAGATGTTGGCATACTAGTAATGGGGGTATAGATTTTTTGTTGTTGTTTTTATAGTATTATTCGTCCCATATTAAAGAGACTCCTCCTTCCATGTTATCTTAGTTTTAAAATTTTTTAAAAATGTTTGTTGTGGTGTAAGCATTATAATCACTGCATTAGTGAAAGCAAAAACAATTGCTCAGCAGGTAATGATAAAAATGACATAAAATATTCTCATACACTTCATGAGAAAATATCTCACTATATGACCTTGGGATTAATGGAAATTATAAGTTGTTATATTAGTTGTAAAATGAAATCTGGGAGTCTCCAATTAAGAAAGGACACACAAAAAATTTACACCACCCAAGTACAGACATTAGATTTAATGCTCCAAATTCATACCTCATGGCCATGTGAGTTAAAGCATTGATTACAGTATATTTGGTACCCAGGCAGTTATGAGTTCAGTCCCTAAATTGGGCAGTGTTGAAAAGTCATATAACCAAGTATAGTGGAAGAGACAGGCAAGAGAATATTAACTGACGCCAGATATCTATTAATCATAGAAAGCTGAATGAAAACAATTTATCTCTGTGGAATGAATAAAGGATTGTTTCAAAATTCTGAGAAAATTATCAAGTACAACAGATACTTAAAGAATTGAAGAAGGCCAGAGGGTTCCAGTGGTTTTCAATAATATCTATCTATCTATCTATCTATCTATATATATATATATATATATATATATATATATATATATATGATGCGATGAGAATGAAAATAATATATAAATTCCAATGTTCACAGCATTAATCCAAAAGAGGGCTCGATACTGATAGTAGAGCAATAATTATTTATTTATTATAATTTTATCATATAGACAAAACCATTTTACTCACTACAAAGATGCATCTTTGTTTCAGTGCATTTCAACTGCACTTCGATGGGTGAGAATTGAAAATGGTTATGAACAATCCTGCGGAGTTGCATCTTTGTAGTGAGTAAAATGGTTTTGTCTATATGATAAAATTATAATAAATAAATAATATATATATATATATATATAATGAGTGACTCTCTCATGATCTTGAGCATATGAAGATGATGGGATGGTCCAACAGTTCAGATGAGGCTGAACACATTTGCCCTTTTTGTAAAAATTTAATACAGAGAACTGGTACACTTAGAGTACCACAAGGATCCTGAATAACCATATTCAGATTTTGAATTCAGAGTTGTCTTTCTATTAGACTTGTTTCTAACCAAGGCTAAAGAGACCAGTCTGATCTACTATTTAATCCATATATGGGGAAAGAAAATATTCATATGTTTCCCAAAGCACCACCTGCACATTCATATGAGTGTGTATATGTGCATGCTTAAAATCCATTAAATTTTACACATTTCATGAGGAATTGTAACAATGCTAATGTCTATGAGCTCCTATTTGTATAAAAAAGCAATATGAAAATTGCATAAGGATACATATGAAGATGGTTTGATTTTTATTCATAATATATAAGCATTTTCTATTTAGTAATTCATATCAGCTGTCCTTTAAGATTTGTAGACATGTGTGATTAATATAAACACTCTATATGTTGAATAAAATCTTGGCCCACAGGCTAATAGCTTTCTTCTGTTGAGTGAATTGAAACTTAGTAATTTTCTTATGTAAAGTGACATATTAAACATTATAAAAAATTTACAGCACATCAAGATAAGAAAATTCAATTCAAACTGAAATTATTTTTGTGAATTACACCCAGAGGCTACAACAAGATGGGGACACTCTCATGATGAGTGCCCAAATGACCAAAAAGCAGTAAGTATGCAGTCAACTTCCAATTGAAATCATATTCTTACATTCAATATTTTTCAATTACATTCACTTAATATTTAGTTTTTTTTCCAATCCTAATCATTTCTGGAAATTTCATTTCTCAGTCACTTGGAACAGATGAATTCAGGCAAAAGCAGAATTTTCACCAGTTGAAGACCAAGGTATCACAGCACCAGTTTAAAAATACACTCTTGAAAGGCTGCACTTCAAGTAACCATGATGCCAAATACAGAGTTTTATTAATCTTTCTTTCTCTCATATGCATAAAAGTAAATACTACATTTTCCCTTGTCAACATTCTGTTACTCACATACAAATATATATTTATGAGTTTCAGTAGATTATTAGGAGTTCAGCATCCATCATGCCTTGATAAGCTTATTTGAGAATGGCTGTCTCTCACACATTTTGAATGGACAAAGTTTGATGCTGATGTATCTCTGTTAGATTTTGTTCTTTTCTCTTTTGCCATTTCATCTCCATTGGTTAAATGTCCCTTCAAATTTGAAGAGGCCATTTCACATTGACTGCATCCAGGATAATTGTTCAAAAGCTACAGATTCCCACATGTCTGGCTTAATGCCTGCCTAGGGTGCTCAGGTCCCTTTTACAGATGACTTTGTAGAGTAGTTGGGAGTCTGTCTACAGAGTGCTTTGCTTGAGTCAGCTCTCTATAGAGGAGGTTCCTGGGTATGCAACCATCATCCATTTGCATGACTTGTCTGAACCTGTACAAGTGTCTTTGTGTTAAGAGCCTGTACATACTGGGAATCCCACCCATCTCAAGGATAGTGTTGTTGGTGGAAGTTGTCTTGCCAAGAAATGTTCAGGGTGTATCAATTTGGGATAGTGCATGTAGAAGCTGTTGAGCTTCCATTCCTGTACAGTACACAATGTCCTAATTTCACTGCCAAACAAGAGGGTACTCACAACACAAAATTTGTTGATTAAGTTGGGGTCTGTCAACTCAAAAATATGAACTCATTTACACAAATTCACACCAAGCAAATCTCATTACCTAAAATGACAAGTTAAAAGCTATAGATAAAAATATCACTGTTAAGTGTGACCATATGCCAGCTTCTCTAAGTCAGTAAGGTTATACTTCCTTTTCTTCAGTAAACTGCATTAAAAATAATTTTATCTGAAAAGTACAATATCTAATTGGATATTTAAAAAGGATTATATTGAATAATAATCAGTTGTTTATCTCTCCAGTTGTTGATTCTCATACTCTTAAGTATAAATATCTAGTAAATTTTAGCCTAGCACAAATAGTGGATTTCCAAGGAGATACACATTACAGGTAGGTCTTTATTAAAGTAAATGCACAAAATAATTGTCAACAATGAGATTTTAACATTGTTACTGAAAAACCCCAATAATAATTCAGTTACAGACAATCTATAACATTAGGATTTTCTATGTTGTAGAATACAAATCTATATGTTAAAGAAAGAGGCAATACTTATGCCAGAACTTTAGATATATTAAAATTTAAAATTTAAAAATTTCTAATAGGTCATGATGATAAGCATTAAGCACTTATGTATTTTTTTGGAAATGTAATTTTTAATCTAAATGAAAGCTCCTTTATACATTTTTGTTTTAGAAATATGAGTATATTGGTTTACAAAATTGAAGTTATTTTGTCTTCTTTAATTTATAAATCCTTTAAAGCAGGAGTCCTCAACATGGGTAGAACTATCCACTATAGCTTTTTAACTTTGACTTAAGAAATTTTAACTTTGAATTTAGTCACTTTTGCAATAATGTATTTTTGTTACTGTATATTTTGTATTTCAAAATTTTGTTTTCCTTTCAAATATTCAAATAATGGGAAGATCTTAAAAGATCTATAATGCGAATAACTGAATAAATCCTTTTTAGCTGCTAATTTTTTTTTGAAAAAATTTTTGAGTTGTAATTTGTGACACCTGGGTTGAATTCAGTGGTCACAGTACCAATATGTGACACCAGCTGTTGGCTCATGGTCAACTCTCAGTCACAGCGCAAAGCTGTAATGTTTCTTCTACCGGCATTTTGGGGTTGACTCTTTGTCGCTGCCACCAGTCTGTGTCCTAGTCGATTGGTGGTCCTCACTACTCAGCGAAATTCCCTGGTCAGGATACTAATATGGGACAATAGCCTGTCCATGGTCAAAGTCTGGTCGTCGATGTTAACGGCTTCATCAGCTGTTCCAGTTCAATACCAACTCTATCGTTTCCAGCTCACTTGCAATGTTTGGTTACTGGAGTAACTGCTTCGATCTCAAGTCTAACCTACCCATGTTGTGACTTTGATCTTAGGTAGATGAGATCAATCAGGCGTTGGGCCATAGTGTAAGCTGAGTCCAGATTGAAGGTGGTATCACACAAGTGCAAGGAAGAAAAAAAATAAATAAAGAAAAACCCAAGAGATAACAAATTAACTTTATCCTTCTCTTATGTACAGGAGTGTGTTTTTCTCCCAGCCCGTTTCCAATGAAATGTGACACTTTTACGCTTCTTAGGCAAGTTCTGGTCCTCTAAGTCAACTGGTTTAGTTTTTAGGTGTTGGCTTGGCTTCATTCATCAGTATAACTTGATATTCGTAGGTCATGGAATCTCTCGGTCAGCTTCTGCAAGGCAACACTCTGGTTAGCTCCAACTGCAACTTCATTCGAACTCAACTGGAACTAACTGCTGAACAACTACAGGATATTTGTTTATATGGGTACTGACCAAAACCTGGTGTGGGCCAGATACGGCCTGGGGTTCTCGGTAAATCTCGATTTCTAGCAAGAAATCTCTTTGTTGTCAGACCAGGAAAATTAATTACTTCCCATTTTTGGAAAATTAATCACTTTCCATTTTGGGAGGTTCTCCATCGTCTGTGAGGGAAGGTCGGAGGAGAGTTATCCTCCTAGACTCTTTCTCTCTCACATTGATATCTCATACCAATCCCTTCAGTGAGCATTAACAACTTCTCTGCCTTTCTCATCCATTCACCTCCGCCTATCACCCATGCTACCACTAGACCAATGGCATTCCAGCAGTGTGGGTGTGGCTAAGCTGGCCTTCTTAAAATTATAATCTAGAATTTTTGTTTACAAAATTCTCCTTTCCCATCAGCCAAAATTTTTACGAATTCCACATTACCAATTAAATTTTTATCATATCTTCTCTTTTTCCTGGGCCACCCAAAAGTCACTCTTAGCATCTCCATCAATCACTGTCAAAGTTTGCCATCTGGTCTCTTAGTGAAGTTAGCTTTATAATGGAATCTTTGGCTTGTTGAGAAATTAAATTCTTTTATCTTGCCAAATCTCAATTCTCCACTCTAGTTTCTGTCTCATGCCAAAATTTTATAATTGCCATATTGCTATTCAATGTCTCAGTGTCTGAATCAACATGTTGATACAATGCCAAAATTTTATAATTGCCACATTGCTATTCGTCTTAGCATCTGTTGGTAAAGTAAATGATAACAATCCTCTCACCTATGTTGAGACAATGCCAAAATTTTATAGCTGCCACATTGCTTCTCTCTTGCTGGTGGCCAAGGAAAAAAAAAATGATATCTTGGAAAGATAATTAACATTGATTACCCATGCCTGTATCGGCATTCATCTCAAGCCAAAATTTTTATGACCACCATGGTCTTACCAATATCTTAATATTTGCCTTTCTTTCTATCTCCCTCAGCGAGACATAAATCAACCTGACGGACCTCACTCATGGTGTCTTCCATGGCATTTACTGTCTTTTGTGAAAAGTATCTTTTTTTCGTAAATAGAATTAAAATCTTTTTTTTTCATTAATCAGTCTGTCTTTTGAGATAGCTCTTTTTCGCTTTAAGAATGTCTACTTTCACTTTTAATTTCTATGGTTGATTAGTTAGCCAATTACCATAGCTAAATAGTGTCAGAATTTTTTCTTATTGTGTATTTGATGTCATTTGTACTTTAGGCCAAGAAATAATTCAAATAAAAATAAAATGTACAATAGGCACTGTAACCAGAAATTGTTTTTTCATATAACTCACTCCAGATCATGAATAGCCAATTTTTTAAATTCAATTTTATAAAACTTAATCCAGTTTGTAATGTAAATCCATTTCCCCTGCAAAAGTCAAAATAAAAAAGTCATTCATGCCATGTGAATTTTTTAAATTAAAAAAATTTGAAATTCATAATCTGGAGTTTTGTTTTTCATATATTACTATCAATTAAGCATACTCTTGATTACAAATTAAAAAAAATTTTTTTGTTAAGATTTTAAGAAATCATGTCATATGAATATTACTTGCAGGTGTATATGTTTAATCTTCATTGGTTAAAAACTCAAAATTAACTATCCAAAATTAACTATGCAACTTAAACTTAGTGGGTTTTGACATCAAACTTGGGCCTCTTTTTCACTTTTTATTCATGTTTTTTATAAACCAACTGGCTACACTTTGGCAGTTTCTTTTTTAAAGTACTATCTTAACAATATTCTAATTTTCTTATTTTTTATAAAATTTTAGTATCTTTTTTTTATTATAAATACTTGTCATTTTAAATTTTATAAATGGTCACTTATTTCATAACAAGTGTAAATATAACATTTTCTTTAAAAGTCTTGATTAAAAAATTATTTGAAAAAATCATACATTTGTTTTAAACAAGAAAATTTCCAGCTTGATTTTTACTATATTTAGTTTTGAAAAAATTAAAAACATTCATTTTAACTAACCTGACAGACAAAATAATGGCCCAGTTAATCATTATATTTGTAAATTGAATTTCTCATTAAAAGCTTAAGAGTTTTTGAATTCCAAAAACAAATGCTCTAGAGTTTCATTAGTAAGCCAAGGTGATTGGGTGGCCATAGCTCTAATTGTACACAATTTATATGGCAATAAACAGACAAAAAATGGTAGTTGGTGAATTGTAGTATTTGTTGGAGTCCATCTACCCAGGTTTTTTGTTGCTGAGTGTTGAGATTCTAAACATTTAACAACAACATCTTTTAAATGAAACATAAAAGATGGTTTGAGTTTGTAGACAAAAAGCTTTGTTGGTAGTTAATCTCTTCTACTGTGTGTGTGAACAAGGCCTTAGTTGGTGGCTGTTGGTTTTCGTATCTTCCAATGTGTGCATGTGCATATAGATCAAACTGACCTCTGAAATTGTTTTGAGCCTAGAAAAGCAATATGCTTCTATTTTTATATATGTCAGGGAGATCCAAAATTTAATTTCAAATAGAGGTGTGATCTTTTTGAATACAAGGTTTTCATTGACTAGAAAATAATTTCACAATGGCTCACAAAAATCTTTTTGTCAAATTTGCAGGATTGGTGAAGGGAGTTATTATTGCTATTTTCTAAATGGCCTAAAAATAACTCATGGTAGGTGTACAAATATATTTGCAAATATTTTGCCAGTATTTTCCTTGTAATGATTGTTTATCCAACAAACCTTCTGATGGAATATGGTTGAAAAATATAATTCCAATGTATTCTTTAAATATAAAATTTTTTTTTTTTTAAATAATTAAAATACCTCACATGATTTAGATTTTTAATCAAATTTAAACCTAAAATGAAAAAATAAAAAAAAGCACTTAAATATTTAAATTTAATTTCTACCTAAAAATAGCTACTTGCATTTTGGTTTCTCAAACATTTGAACATTGATAAGATATGGAATTTTATGAGAAAGGTTTATGCACATGTATAATAAAAATAAACAATGTTTTCTTTTTTATTGGTCACATTACCAGGGTATTGTATAAGGTAAAGAGGGAAAGAGAGAAGATGAACAAGAACAAAATCTTTCCTGTTATAATTTGGGCTGAAAGGTTCTGGATTCTGGAAAATCAGAAAAAGAAAGTAAATACTTCAAGTTTACCTTTATATATGCTCTGCACTCTCTTTTGATGGAAAATATTGTCATCTGTAATGTGTCATGTAATCTATTCACCACTATATTATGAAAAAAGAGGATCACAATATGGCTGATGTTTCTAAAGAGCAACATTGGGTGCTGATGTGGATTTGGTCAGATAACACACACAAAAGTAACTCATAAAAATTTATGTCCATATGCACACTCAAATTTTTCTTCTCTGTATTTTTATGTAGTCAAACAATTTAAGATAAGGAAGACTTGTTTCTTGTGTAATGTCTTTTTCTCTCTATATCTGTATAAAGTAATGGCTGTTATCAACCACAGAATACTGAGTTGTGCTTTTTCTCACAACTCCAACTATCATAATGACAGAAAATCCTCAAGAGTTCACTAGTGTTGCCATGATGCAAGAATTAAGCAACATACTTTTGTTTATTGCAAATCTGTACAGAAGATTGTAGCAGCAAAATCCAGTTTAGATGACAATTTATATTATGACTTATTCATGTTACAGTTTAATTTCCATCATGTCACACAACTGAATAAGTTACAAAAGGTTTTGATTTCCAAAACTGTTTGATTAAAAGAATACATTGAAGTAAATGTCAAACTCTGATACTTGATCCAATGAACTTCAGTTTATAGTAATTTTTTAACAAAATAATTTTCTTTGTTAATTTAAATTTCAGCGAAATGACCATGAAGTGTTTCTTTTCTCTGTTGCTGTTTTTATTTATTGCAAGTAGTATAGAAGGTAAGTCAAACATTTTGGTGTTGCTATAAAATATCTTTTTATCAAGAAAATAAGTCAATAGCATGTTTAAAAAAATGTAACATTTTCATAAAGTGGAAACCACACATCAAAGGGACTAACATAACCAAGTTGGGACAAATGATTTTCACTGTTTGATTTGAATATTTTTAATATGTTGGCTATCTTCTGATATTGATTAATCTCAAATAATGTCTTGATTTGATTATTTTCAACCTCAACTGATCAATTCAACCATTATTTACCAAGCAATCTCTATCATGAATCTGCAAACCACTTTTGATATGTTTGATTATTTGCAATACTCTCTTCATGAACCACACAAACCTTTTTTTTTGCATTTGAATCACATTTGTACTTTTCTTGAATAAAACTGCATAATAGGCTGAAAAATGTTGCTTATTTTCTTCAATTTTCAATATTAGAATAAATGAAGAAAAATACACAAATTCAAAAAAACAATCTTTTTAAATGAAGTTAGAACTAAACACTGATGCCATTTAATGATAAAACTGAACAAAACTTGACCAACACAATATATTTGCATTAATGCCTTTCAAAAAATGTACTGTCTCTTATATTCCATTATCAATCACAGACTCAGTTACTGGAAAATGAATGAGGGTGATGCTGAGTAGACCTCCATCATTATCACTCAATCCCTATAATGAATACTGATGTTGTAGTGAGGACACGGTGATAGGTCTGACACCAATGCATACATATGTATATTGAATATATATTAATAAGCAAATATAAGTAACTAGTAAACAAATTAACTGTTTTTAGTTTTAAGAAGTTCATATCCTTGAAAAATTATGATTTATACTATTTACATTTACTTGAAAATTAATTTGGAACATATAATTTACTTATAGACTTTTTCTTTAATGATGTTTTTGTAATAAATTTTGTAAAAGAAAATTCTAGAGTGAAAATGTTCTTACTATTAATAAAGCCAATCAATGCATACTCAAATAACTTCCTCCAACCCTTATGGAAGACAAACTTTGCGATACTTCTATTTCAGCTTGGGATGTTTCCTGTGGTTGTTTTTAAGAAACTTTGTTGAGGGTTATCTACAATCTTGGCAACGTTGTTTAATCACTGCCTGAAGGAGAAATGTTTCTCAAATCTATGGATGGTGTCAGCTGTGTGTCTTAAATTACAAGAATGCAATATTTTACCCCATCAGCCTCCTGAGTGTCATTAGCAAACTTTTTGGGGCTATCAACAAAAAGGTTGTCATGCAACTCAAGAGAAACAACCTCCTGAGCAACAAACAGTATGGATTTCACTTCTCAAGGTCTACCACTGTTTGTTGTCTTAACTGTCATTACACATAGAATCAATGAAGTACTTGATAATAAATCCATCACAAATGTGATCCCTCAGATATCTCAAAATCTTTTGACAAGGTATAGGGAGCTGCTCTATAATCTCTCCAGCTATAGAATTTCTTGAAAAGTCTTCTCACTTATCAAGTCTTTCCTATCAGGTAGGTACATGAAGGTTGTTGTTAATGGCCACTCCTCTGAAGTATATGAGATCAAGGAAAGCATCTTACCAATGCTCTCCTTTTTTGCTTTATTATTAATGATCTGCCAAAGAACATTTTAGAGCACTGCTTCTCAAACTATCTGATGTGGAGTAGCAGCAGGTTCTTTTTTTAATGAGTGAGGGACTGGTGAGTGAAGCTTTCCAATCCAACTAGAGGGAGGGGATTCAGGGGGCACTGTCATCGTTTTTTTTAGATATATCTTATTTCAGGGTCATTTTAAGATTATCTGTACTAAACACGAGGACATGATGTCTTATTCATTCTAAGGCTGGTCATCATTGATGTAACAAGTCTTCATCATGTGCCAGGGACCAGTACCATATTTGTTCCATATAATTATAAAATAATGATTTGAGAAAATATTATTTGAACATTAGTATTATTCATTTAAACCGGAAATGTGAAAAAAAAATGGTGTGGAATGTGACTACTGTTTCTTTGTTTCCTGGAAACTCTCCATAAATCGGCAGCCAATAGCTGAAGTACTAGTTCCAGTATGGAGAAGGAACTGGCTTGTAATATTTAATATCTCTAAAACTAAGCTAGTAACATTTCATCACCACAGGGCAGATCTTGAGTTTTCTACTGTCATGAGGAACAGTGGTACTCTTAATGAAACTCCTTGTCTGGAACATCTACTGGGCCACAAGGTCACTCCAAACCTCAAGTGAAACTTGTATATAAAATCCATCATAAAGATGCTAGAAAAATGGCTGGTTCTTTGTACTGCTTCAGAAAGTGTCCAACTCCTTTGGCCATTTTCTATCTTTATAAGGGCCAAATTAGACCAAAAATGAAGTATTTCTGTCTTATCAAGCCTGGAGCTGCCCCGTCTTTACTTTCCAGCCTTGACAGAGTATGTGGCCTTGTGTGTGTGTGATAAATTATTCTCCTACCTCTAACCCCTTTCCCACAGACAAAACAATGCTAGCCTCTCACTATTCTGTTGCAATTATCATGGCAGATATTCAATCTATCTACATTACTTAGTTCCATCAGTTCAGAGCTTCACAGTTAAGACTTCCCCTGTCATATACACTAAGTCAGCTCATCTTCATTCTGTTCATATTTCACTTGTAAGGAAGATGTTCCACTTAGAAAGCTTCTTCCTCAAAACTGTTAAATTGCGAAGCAGCTTCCTGAAGGATGCTTCCCTACAAGTCTTGGGACAACCATGATCTATCCTACATATACACATGATATGGATCTTGTACACCTTTACCTTGTTTAGCTCACCATTTATCTCGTGTGGTTTTTGAGCTTTGGCTTAGGTGAATAATAGTATTAAAAAATGATTAAATGAAGCTGAATATACCATTTCCAATATATTTTCGTAAAAACTTTTCTTTTCCAGAAAAAAATAATCTTTCATACAAATGTCTGAGATTTTAGATTTATGGATATTGATTAAAATAGCTTACGTTTCATATAAAATATAATTTTTATTAATTTCAGAGACAAGGTATCATTACTTTAATGAATGAATTGACTTGAACTGTGTTCCTTATTTTAATTTTATATTTTATCTATTATACATTTTAAATATCCACTCAATTACATTCTTTTGACCTTTTTAAGCAATTCTAGATCCTACTTTTTAACACTATACTCATCTTTTGAAATTTTAAATTAATCATATTAATATTTATTGTTAGATATTATTCTTTATTTATTACAGCTTCACGCCGGTGGTGCTTCTATACAAACTGGGCTCAGTATCGAAAAGGTGGTGCTAGATTTCTTCCCAAAGATATTGATGCAAGTTTTTGCACCCACATCTCTTATGCTTTTGCTACATTGAAGAATGGTGAATTAGCACCTTTTGAATGGAATGATGATGACACACCTTATGCAGAAGGAATGTAAGTATCATTTTGTTGTTGTATTCTCTTTAAAAGTATATATATATATATGTATATATATATATATATACAGTAAATAATGGAATTATTTATACACCCATCAATTTTAAATATTTTAACCCATTTCTCAGAATCTAATGCCCATATGATGCCAGATTTTTTATATGTTGATAAGCACAAAAAAGGAATATAAAACTTAATTTTCAGAACAATAGGTTAAATACAACAAATTTGACAGGTGAATTATGCAAAATAAGAAAAGACAAAATTATTCCTACAATATGAAAAATATAAAAAATTGAAGAATTTTCACAATATTAATAGTCAATAGCATGACCACCCATCTTTATAACTTGTTGCAATCATTTCCTAAAGTTTTTGATAAGATTTGAACAAGTCTTTTCTAGGATTTTCTTCCATTCTTCAATTTTTATGCATTCTAATTCTTGAAGGTTTTTTGGTGACTGACTATTTATTTGAACTTTCAATTCTTGCCATAGATTTTCAATAGGATTCAAGTCAGGATTCATTAAAGGCTATAGCGAAACTAATCTTTTTTTTTCTGAAGCCACACAATCACTGATTTAGATGTATATATTATCTTGCTGGAATGTAAATTGCCAACTTAGATGAAGATTTTGTGCTGATAGTTGTAGATTTTCATCCAGAATTTTGATATAGTCTACAGATGTCATTGTTCCTCTTATTTCAATTAATTAACTGAGCTAAAATAACCCTAAAACATTATCAAGCCACCTCCATGTTTTAATGTTGCCACTGTGTTGTTTGGGAGGAAAGCATCACCTTTCTTGCTCTAAATATTCTGTACATCATTATGTCCAGGAAGCTCAATTTTTGTTTCATTACTCCATAGTACTTTCTCCCAAAAGCAATTTTCTTTGTTTAAGAATGTTTTGGCAAAATTAAACCAAGCAACAATATGACATGATTTGTGAAGAGAAAAAAATATATATATCATAAAATCTCTTATTATCTATCTACCTGTATACCACTTTAACAATACCAGAAGAAAAGTGAGGCATTTTCCAATTATATGTTATTTCAAACTATTATTCACATCTTGACTATTATAGACACAGTATTTTGGCCAAGTACCCTGTGGCTATCTTCAGGTGTGCATTATTTGGCTGATATGGGATATCTGTGTTATAGACAAGCGTATGGTTGCAAGAAAGAAATACGACAACAGTAGAAATAGATTTACGTGGTTTATTTCAACAGGAACGTAGGGTTTAGGACAGCTACCTTGGTGTGGTAAAGTTCATAAGCCGGTTTCTGATCTCTCATAGTAGTTCACACATGTTGACGGTGGTTGACGCTCCCCTGCTGTCAGCAGCTGGACATGACAGGTCTCTATCCTGGGCACCTGTGGACTGACTGTTGAACTTCCGTGACTTAGCGTTTCTTTTTTGGCTTAACAGGCTCGAGAAACGAAGCGAGTATAATTAGGAGAGAAGCATTTTTATTGGACGAAAAATAGAGCACTTTAATTATTATTTTATTTTTCGACCGGAACATTGTTTGGAAACATTTGTAAAGAAAGTTAATGGTCATTTTGTGATTTTGTCCATCACATCCGGTTCTCGCTCTTGGGTGTTTGCCTGTAAATCAGCAGAGATATGTCTTATTTTATTTTATAACATCTGTTTATTATTATATTATTTTGTCTATGTGATGTCAGTTATTGTTCATTCCTGCTGAATCAGTATATATTGTTTCACTACTTGATTCACAGCAATACATGACAGCAATACATGTATAACCAACTCTTATATCCACTATATGCTTAGTGTATCAAAAGACATCAATGGTGTATTTTAGGAGCATTTATATTCAGTGTCAGATGGTTCTGACATGTAGGAATCATGGCAGGCTTGTATTGCTTTTGAGATTTTTACATTTCATTTATGAAATAAGGAAACATCAATATACTTTAATTATTTCAAACAATTGTTCTGATTACAATTTTTATAGATGCTATGATAGACACAACATTTCATCTAAGTACTCACTAACCATCTTCAAGTGTCTATACTTTAGCTGATATCAGATATCATATTTACTCTTTCTCTTTTTCCTTTTACTTTCTATTTTCATATTCCTATGTATTCTGTTTGCCTTCATCACTTCTATGACATCTATTTTCTTGGTCTGTTTTCTCATCTATGTTGATTTCTTTCTCTCTCATACAATTAACTCTAGCCCCTAGCATTGCTTTTTCTGTTGATCTTTGTGCATTTTTGAGTTTTTTAAATGGGATTTTGTTAGTTTACATGTTTTAAAACCCATACATACACACAGATGTGTGTGTATATATATATATGAAAACATTCTTTTAACCCGTAGAGAAGACAATATTTATGAAAAAAAATGACAATAGGAAAATTTGTGTGTGGACTTTATCAAAGTAAAATACGAATATATATATATATATATATATATATATATATATATATATATATATATATATCTCACTGCAAACATTTTTGTAATGGACACATCTTATTTGAAATAATACAAAAATTTTGCTTTTTTAACTCCAAGTTTTTGTGCCAGGCACAAAACTTAGTTGGTAGAAACAGCAACTCTCGTGAATAGGCACAACTTAAAAAACAAGACGACCACTGTGTAAAATTTTAAAAGTAACAACACATTTATTTAAAATTACAAAGAAAAGTACAAAACAAGGATTGCACAAAAATTTCCTTTAGTGCACCTCTTTGGACTAATTTTGTGGACTTTAAAAAGATTACACTCAGAAACAGGAAAAAGTACAAGTCACCAAAAATGTTGATAAGACCAGTGGATTCATATGCAAAATATATCCATTCAAAAATACAAAAATAAGGAAAAAGTTGGAGTAAGTTCAATATGGGGTACAATCTTTTAAAAGACACCAACTTCTGGAAATTTCACCTCTCTGCTTGAAGGAAATTTTCTTGTAGGTTCTTAAGAATCTGATTTGATTTGTCACGTCAAATTTATAACCTCTCACTGAACTGTTCTTTTATGTGATGTCTTGTAAAAATTGCCCCATCTGGAGTTGACACTCTCCAACTGCTGATAGCAATCCTTTTTATTCTCAATGGGGTCATAAAATTTGGCTCCAGCCAAAATTTTTAGGTGCTAGAAAAACTTGATTCTCATTGGCCAATCAATATATGTAAAATGCCCTTCTGAGTATTCAAAAAAAGCAGATTCACGAGATCTTGGCGCTTCACTGCTTGAGCCTAAAAGGCCATAAAAATGCACAAAATTTAACTTTTTTTGCAACAAAATAAAATTTTTATACTAGATTCTCCATTATCATTTATTAAATTATTTCAAATAAGAATTGTCCACTATAATAACGTTTAAAGTAATTAAAATGTCAGATAAAAAATAAACCAATATATATATATATAATTGTTATAGTGGAACACACCTATTCTATAGTTAATAGACTCTCCCACCTATAATAAGTAGGAGTAGTAGGAGTCGCACAGTGTGTTGGTCAGTCAGTCTGAGTTCAGTCTGAAGTCGGACGACCGGCTGACCGGTTGAACTCTCTGCCTTCGGGTGGAGAGGAACCCGAACGAGGCTACGCCGAAGTGCGAAGTCTCTTTCGGGGAGGTAAACCGACCCTGAACCCGTTTATAAGGGTTCCAAGGGCATATTTTTGGCCAAGCCCACTGGCTCGAAGATCCCACGGGCTCGGAGATCCTACATTAAACCGGCCTTGTGCCACATGATGCCCTCGTGGGGAGGGGTGTGACTAAATATCGTTGGTCAGTCAGTCGATGTCGGGCGACCGTTAGTCGGATACTAAAAGTATCAGCGACCACCACTAGATTTCACTGCATCATTACCTATTATATCAAGTTCCTAACGTTTTGTACGTCAAACCTATTTTAGGACCGACTTAGTACAAATACAAGCTTCCACTGTGAAACCTCTCTACAACACTTGACGACGAGGATTCGAACTCATACGGAGAAAAAAAAATTGTTTGCCATATACAACACCTGGCAATGACGATTTGAACTCATATGGAGGAAGAAAAATTCTTGTTCACCATAACACACTTGGCCACGTGGATTCAAACTCATTCGGAGAAGAAAAAAAATTGCATTCGCTACAGTGAAGGGATTTGAAATTCATACGGTGAAAGAAAAAAAAAATTGCTCGCCACATTATTTGGTGAAGAAATTCGTATTCATACGGAGGAAAAAGAAAAAAAAAACTTGCTCGTCACAATTTTCAGCAACAATATCTCGGATTCACATTTAAAAAAAAAAAAGCTTGGAAAAGTTTTTTGAAAGACAAGACGTCAACTTAGTGATGAAAAAATCTGTCGTATTCTCAACTGAGAAAAGAATTTTTTTTTCTCGATAACACAGTTTGCCACGAAATTAGGTCACTAATTGTAAATTCATTAGGACACCCTCTACAATATTTAAGCATTGTGTAAACTTTTTGCAAAGATGGAGGAATGCAAAAATATATTCCAGGAATTTTTTAAGTTCCAGACGGAACAACAGATGACAATATTAGAGCAACAGAAAACAACTACAGGAGGAAACTTTTAATAGAAAGATGCAGTTTCATCGAGAAATGGAACAATTGCATAAGGAGTTTCAAAACAAAATTCTGGAAATAACTGAGAAGAAGGAAGAGAAAAATCTACAAAATGATTATTTCCCAGAGAATACAATATGGAATTCAATTGAAATATTCACGTACAGTCCAGATGAAGAGATAACTTTTGAAGAGTATTATAAAAAATATACGGACGTATATAACGAGGACTGTCATTCGTGGTCTGATGGAAAGAAGGTTAGACTTCTTTTAAGCAAGTTAGGAACTGCTGAGCATAACAAATTGGTAAACTACATTTTACCAAAAAAAAACTAGCAAGTTGACATTTACCGAGGCGGTAAATATATTAAGTGAATTATTTAGTAAAAAGACATCTTTGTTTCACAAGAGGTGAAAATTAGGTAGAAAATTAGTACTGACAAAATTGGAAAACCAACCAAGGATTTCGATACAGAGGTTGGCAGAAGACTGCACAAGATATGTTAGCGTAAAGAAAGATCAAAATGATAGAACAGCGCATGTAAGGTAAAAGAAAAAAAAAAAGATACCAAAAAAGAGTCTAAAATTACGGATTATCAAACAAAAAGTGAAATACCAGAGAAAAATAAACAAAAACTCCTGAAGCCATATTTTGTTTGTGGTGAACTTCACTGGTACAGATATTGCAATTTTAGGAATAAAAAATGTTTCAACTGTAAAAGAGTGGGTCATAAAAGCTCGCATTGCTGGTCAAAAAATAAAGACAATAAAATAAGAAAATTAAAGTCTGACGAGGTGAACGATGGAATAACCAGAAAATTTGTTACCGTCGAAATAAGTAATAAAAAAAATAAAAATGCAACTTGACACTGGTTCCGACCTATCTATCATAAATTTGCATACATGGAAGAAGTTGGGGAAACCAACTTTAATGAAAACAAATAAAATTGTGAGGTCAGTGACGGGAGAAAAAATACAATTTATTGGCGAATTTGTTACAAACGTCACGTTAAATAAAAAAATGCGAAAAGCTAAACTATTTGTCATAGAAAATACCACGAACTTACTTGGTATGAATTGGATAACAGAATTTCAATTATGGGATCTACCGATAAATTCTTTCTATTACAAGGTTGAAAATTTAAAACTGCGAAGCCCAAAAATTAGTAAGGAAACTTAAAGAAATATTTCCTACTGTTTTTTCTCCAGGTTTGGGAATGTGTACCAAGATGGAGGCAAAATTCCAGCCAAAAGAAAACGCTCAGGTGGTATTCAAAAAGAAAAGGAATGTGCTGTTTGCTTCAATCAAACAGATAGATAAAGAACTGGACAGATTAGAGAAAACCGGTGTATTTAAAAAAGTTGAATGGGTAACACCAATGATATATGTAAAAAACAAGCTCCAGAAAGTAAAGATGAAGCCGACACCAAGAAAAACTGGGGAGCAAGTTACCCACAACCAAGGACATGCAGTATTATTAAATGATTTAAGTCAACTGAAGTCACTACAGAAAACGTTAAGCACAAGATCAACAAAAGGGAAACTAGTGGCTAAACAAATAGAACCACAAGAAGAACCTACAGAAACTGTGACTCCATCCTTAAGAAGCTCAAAGCGAAAGGTTGTTTCTGGTAACACTATGGAGGTATATAAAAAAAAAATAGAAAAGCGGATTGGCTATATGATGTACTTGGTGAAAGGCGAAAAATTCACGTGCAGTAACCAGATCACACAACGTTTTTCAGATGTGGTTGACAGCGGTCCCACGGAAAAAACGCCGATGGAGGTGATTTTCAATACGTTTGATCTAACAACGCCTGCAATAATTTTATCTGAGATCCAGAAGAAAAAGAAAGGCCAACCAAAAAAAAAAAAAATGAATTTTTTTTTGTTTTTTCTTCATATTCCTGTAAAAATGAAAATAAAGAAACTGTTTCTCCCTAAAAGTAAAGTTTAGGGGGATGTTATAGTGGAAAACCTATTCTATAGGACTCTCCCACCTATAATAATACGCTCAGGAGTTGGTTAGTCAGTCAATACTTGGCGACTGTTGTTAGAAAAAAATGAACCTATTATATTTTTTTGTACATTTTTAGGACCAACTTCATAAATATTTCCTAGGTGTAGATTGATAAAAATGTTAAAATATTAAAAAAATATCTTTCTTCCTACGGACTTATTTTATCTTCATTGCCATATTTATAAATTTTGTCCATTTTCCAGCTTTTATGGGGGAATGGAGAATTATGGAGTAAAGGGTTTTGAACAACACCTAGGCCTTCTATGAATATAGCAATGAAGATGAGGATAACAGTCTGAATAATGTAAATAATGTAAGAGCCAAAGTTGTTCAGGTATCCAAAAATAGCATACTTGAGGTTATGTATATTCTTAAAGGAAAAAGTGTGACAAAGTGAAAAAGTTTTTCATCCTTTAGGACTTCATCAAACTGAGTTTATGTTTAATTGATAGAACTAGACATGTTTATGAATGAAAGTGCTGAGCAATTTTAAAATATTTTTTTTGGTTTTTAAAATATGTGCATAATCTAGCCAATTTAATTTAGATTCTATTTGTTTTTGTTTGTGTTTTCATCATTTTTGTTATTAAATATCCCACATTGTGGTAATAGATCTGCTAAGAACAGTGGATGCAATCAATTAAAGCAATTTCTAGATATTTTTGTCTTAGTGAACTGTTTTCTCTTTTAATTGGAGTAGCATTTTTAAATAAAAAAGTTGTCAGTCTCATTACGGTCAGCATTTTATGTTTTGTTTTGTAAAAGATTTTGTGATCATATAATCTTTTATTTAAATTTCTTGAGGTTTCTCAGATATATTCCTTGTGGCAATTATTACAGGTAATAAAGTAAATTCTTCCTTCAAGTATTAGCTTATTATTTTGTTTTGTATTAATTAAATATTTTAATGTTTTAAATACAAGTTGTAACCTTTTTTTTAATTGAAGTTGTCCACTGTAGGAAACAATGTATTTTTGATTCATTGGGTTTGTTAGGAGGGGCCACTTTTTTATTTTAGAATATTTTATGACCTTTTTGTTTTGCATTGAATAGTTAGAGTATTAGAGGAGCCTGAAGGTATTTCTCCTCTTCATGTTAATATTGAGTTCTGCAAATTTTGAGTGCTCTTAAGTAAAATCAAATGATTATTCTGGATTTTATTTTATTCTGAGAGTTATTGATGTAGCATGATATCTATGAAAAACCAAATGTAAATTTTATTGTATATTAGACTTTATTTTAGTTTATCTACAGGATCAGGTAAATCAACATCATGGGGATATTATTCATCATATTGATTGAAAATATATCGAATGTTTAGGTAAAATATTTTGGAAAGGACCAGATTTGAGAAATTCAAGAAAATACAAACCATCACTTTTCAGAATGATTCCATTTTGTCCATTGATTGATGATGAAATGGCAGATTTTATTATTTTGTTATTGCTAGGGGAGATTTATCTTTTATTGTGTTAGATGCTTATTTAATAGATTTAGGGAGATGTTGGGAGAATCTAGACTACCCATGAGTTTGTGGATGAAATAAACTGGGTTTGGCTTTTCAGTTTGTGGGGAGTGCTGTCTATACCTGAAATAATGGGGTGCATCGGGATGCCTGTTTTGTGGGTTTTATGGGGACTGTAAAATTTGGGTATTCTAGGATGATATTCTATATTATGATTTGTTTTCATTTTTAATTAGTTTCCTAATTGCCTTATTAAATTTTTGTATTTCAGTAATTATTTTCTGTTTTTTTTTTCAAATTGACAAACCCAACAAATCAAAAAATATATTGTTCTACTCACTAAGTCTATCACAACTACAACTGGCGTGAATTTATCTAAAATCAACATAAAATTTGTTGCAACTACATCAAAAACAATAAAAGACCGTCTGTATGTGTAATTGCATCAATGTAAACATAAACTTAGTCTGATAAAAAGTTCTAAAGGATAAAATGTATCACACAAAAACTTTCCACATTGTCATACTTCTTTTCCCTAAAATTATTTTTGATATATAAAACTTATATATCATTATTTCATATATTTTAAGCATAAGAACAGAAAATATTTTATTTAACATTTAAAAATATCATTCATCATATTGTTAGATTTAAGACATGAAATAAATCTCTTTTACAACTGAAAAAAAAAAAAAAAAAAAGATGAAAAGCAGAAATTCAAGAAGACTGTAAAAGAAATTAGAATGTTCTTATGACGAAAGAATTGATTAATGTAAGGGAGATAACTATATATATTAATAGCCCACAAGTTTATAAGATGTAAGATAAAAATTTTTAAAAAGTACTCACTATTAAAACTGATCATATTGAATAGATAAATAATATGGCAATTTACCAACTATCACATGTTCACCTGTGAATCTTCATACTTGTAAGTCCCAGAATATTCTGTCATTTACAAACCTGAAGACCCACTTGTATTATCTACTAATGCCCAAATCCTATATAACATTCATTCTCAGAAAAGACACAAATAATAGAAGATATTATTACACAGAATGTGGCAGAAATACCTCTTAGATATATCTTTCACATCTCTGTAGCTAATGTCCTATCATTATGTGGGAGGTATTTCTGCTGCAGACTGTACAAAAGAAAGAATTCACATCTTTCATCACAGGAAACACTATCTTGAAGTGTCTGTAAAATATTTAATATGTGTATAAAATAATAATATTTTAAACTTTTCAGGTCTTTCTTCACTTTAACCAGTACACATGTCTTTGGACTGATTCAAATTTCATTTATGTAAAAATGCCAGGATGTAGCGAAAAAATCTTGCCTCCCACTCTGACAATTAATAGTTCTTGATAATGACTGAGATGGTTAAAAGTACTTGAACAAAACAGAAAAAAACATGAACTTTGGACAGTTTATTCATAATTTCGATTCAAATGTTCAATATCTTATTTGAAAACTAATAAAATGAGATAAGAAATTAAACAGACCTTGTCAGTTGAATAAGTTAAATTTAACAAAACTTTTTTATAGGAATACTTGCTGCTTATATATACCTTAAATATATATCCATATAAAATAAATTGTAATTTTTAAGAAAAATCTCCTGCATGGAAATTAACCTTGCTTAAAGTATTGGTTTTGCAAACTGAACAATGTGATTTACTTAAAAGTTTGGAAAAATCAATCATTGTATCTCAGAAATGGACATTTATATTGATTTTAGACAGTGTCGCAGTTCTTTAAAAAGAGGTTTTGTTTTTATTTCTATTTTCTTTTCCTGGCATGAGAAATGTAAACCCAAATAAATAATCCCTTCCTTAAATGACTGATGTAGACATGTTAAAACTTGATACGTTTAAACTGTATGCTTATTGAATGATCAAACACACACCTGAAAAAGTACTAACATGTAGAGCTTAGAGGTTAAACATTTGATTGAAAGGTACTCCATCCAAAGGCCTGACCCTGCAAGACTTATCCAGAAGAACAAATTATGTTCAATGAAGGCTAACTTATAAAATAATTTAGAGTTATAAGTAAGAAATAATTCATTAAATTTATAGTAATTTGTTGGTGATGTTCATATATAATAATAAATTGGTGATATTTATATTACACTTACTTAAATGAAGACAAATTTTGGTAAATGCCTTATTTGCAGACATGACAAATAAATATATAAACATATTCAAATATCTTTTTACTTTACTGACTCTTTATAAACCCAATTTTATTTTAAACATTTAAACTTTAATCTATGGACATTGTTCATTGTATTTTCTTTTAAAAAAATCGCAACACAAATACAAATTTGTGATTGAGTACAGCTGATTTGAAAAGATAAGAAACAGACTTTCTATTGAAAATAGCACTAAATGTACAAAGGATCTTGACTACAATAAATTATGCATAAGTTTTATTTGACTCACCTGCAAATTGAAAAAAATGACCTTGATTTCACATCATATAATTCTGCTTGTTCCTCTGTTAGTAAATTACCTCAGATAAATAATAGACCCTTCCATTTTGATTGCAAAGAAAGATGGAAGAAAAAGATATATCAGAGATGCTGTTTTGTTTTAGTGAGAAATAATAAGAAGGAGACACTTTGCCATGGGGTAATGGTTAGCAAGCGTGTCTTGCTAGATCAATTATGACTGAATAGTGAGTTTGATCCTCATTGGGTGCCCCATACTTTTGGCCTTGTGCCACATCTAAACCAAACTTAGAAAATCATCATAATAATAAGAAGGAAGAAATAATAACTTCTATGTGTTTAATGTCTGCTTCAGTGAAATAGTGAAACCTTGTTACTTTTGAATCTTTTTTTTTTTAATCTCTTCAGCCATATATCTGCATCCATATTATGATTGTTATTTTAATATTTTGTTGAATTTGTTAAGCTCAAATATTTAAAGATGAAATAAGGAAATTTCCACAGATATTTTATAGTCATGAAACTCAAAAGCAGCTTATTCAATTATTAAATTAAGAATTATGATCCATCAGAAAATTCAAAGAGGAAAATCATTAAATTTTCACAAGTCAAGATAAATCCTTGGTTTCAAATTCTATTGCTTGGTTGAAGGGATATCCAAATATTCCAAATAAAGCCAATTTTTATTGCAAATAGATATTTTTAATAGATTATTATATAATTTGAATACCTAATTTGATAAAAAAAGTTGATTTTATTCTAGTTTTGTAAATGCTTTCAATCATTACATCAGGTATAAACGAGTGAATAGTCTGAAGAAACAAAATCCTGGTTTGAAGACTCTTCTCGCAATTGGTGGCTGGAATATGGGTTCAAAGTTATTTACTGATATGGTTGCTACAAAACAAACTCGCCAAAAGTTCATTACGTCAGCTATATCATTCTTGAGCTCAAGAAACTTTGATGGTTTGGACATTTGCTGGGAATATCCAACTAAGAGAGGCAGCCCACCCCAAGACAAAGAAAGGTTTGGACTTCTTCTAAAGGTCAGTTACTAATTATTATGACACAATTTCAGTTTGTATTACAAAGCAGACAAATCTATCATTTTTAAGTTTTGTTACTTGGTTTTACAGGAGTTATGACATCATGGATTTTATAAATATGCAAATATACTTATACTAGTAAGCATGAATTTAATCCAAACTTTGATTGGAATTTTAACAAAAAAAAAAAAAGTTAAAATATATTTCAAAATATTATAATGCTTCTAGCAAATTTGCTGTATTATTTCTATGTAATTATTTACATTATTTAAATGCAAACAGTTGTCCTTATCTTTGTTGTTGTTATTGCAACATTTCGGTCATTGTGCTCTCTGGCCTACCTCAGGTGCTTGTCAATCTGGGTAACTTCAGAGAATTTTGAACTGAAATCTTTTTGAGAGTAGAATATCCACGTACACACTGCCCAGCCCAGGAACTGAACTCACAATTACTATGTCACCAAATTCCTAAACCAATGATTTAATCCACTTGTCTATATATTTACATAGTGCAGTAACATTTTCACTATGTCAAGAAAAATTACTTTAAAAGATATTGAAGTATTTTAGAAATGTTCCGATTATTTATTTTTTTGGTTTTTAAGATTGTCTCTCTAAATGTTTATGTCAACCCAGATTAACAATAAAGGCAGATGTTTCTTATCTAGAAAGTATTCATTATTTTGTTTATTTATTGAGGATTAATTAATTGATCATTAAAATTGAAAATTTTAGCTTTAAAATGGAATTTTGATTAAATACTATGTACAAATCTCAGTGCATAGTAAACAGATTTACTTATGATGAGAAAAAACATGAATTTAGTACCACAGTTATATGTCTAATAGAGTGTTGAAAAGTTTTTGGTGCAACGAATAAAGCATTCAAAAAAAAAAAACAAAGATTATGCTTAGTCCTTTACTTGGACTGAGAACTTTTCAGCACTCCTTTTGCATACAAAATGCTATTCTATCTGAAAGTTGAATTATACATTTTTCAAGATATATATTTATTCATTCAATAAAAGAAAACTCATAATAATTTTACAAATTTAAAACAAGTTGTAGCTTTGTATTTAAATTTAATTTGGCTTTTTATACAAATTGGATAGCATTTAAATTTGTTTGCAATAACTTTACAAAATAGAGAATTTAAAGAAACTAGCAGTACTTATTTGATAAGATTTGTAAAAATATATTTTTAATTATTTCAGGAATTAAGAAGTGCATTTGATGAGAATGCCAAAAAAGGTTTGTCAGAACTTCTCCTTGGAATAGTTGTGGGTTCAGATGAAAATTTGATTGAAAATGCTTATGACATTGATGCTATTAAATCGTAAGTATAAACTTATTAACTACCTAACATGATTTTTTTTAATTTCTGGGCTGAGGTGTTATCATTATTTATATTCAGGCTATTGTCTTCATCTTTGTTGTTGTAAGGAGCATGCCTTGCATACACAAAATTATAGAGGGTATTTTAGAGTAATTAGTTGAAATAAAATTCATAAATTAATTTTTTGATGGTTAGGTAAGGAATGTTAAATAACAGTTTCAGACTATTATTTTTTAGTGTCAATGTATTTGGCTCAGAACTTCAGTGGATGACTTTGGTCTCAGATGTTAGACAAAATAGAGATGTAGATTTTGATTGGCCGAGTCAAATGTGGAAATGTTAGACAGTGTTTTCAGGGAGTTAAGATTTGCATGTTGCACAATGTGAATGTGTTAAAATCATGTCTCCTGGTTTCTTATAAAATTATTAGATGAAGTTCTTATATGACAGTCTTACAGGTTTTTTTAATGTTTGATTTAATGTCAACATGGTTTCTTTTAACTTCAGATAAAAGACAAACCTATACAACATGTTCATTCTTATTTGAAAATTTCTTTAAAACTCTTTTCCTAATACTCAATAAGGGAGGGGGAGGGAGGGAGAGTGAAAGCAATATATACATGTGTAATATCTTAATAAAAATTTATTTGTTTTACAGATCAGTAGATGCTGTGTCCCTTTTGTCCTATGATTTCTACAGTGTAATATCAACTGACTCTGCTGTTCATACCAGTGCTCTTTATGCAAGTAATGTAACTAAAGGTTCAGATGGTAAAAAGAATGTTGTAAGTGATTTTTAATAAACCATGTTTATTATTCAATGTTTTGTTTAGAAGATCTATAAAATGAATAAAAATTTTCTTCACAACACAAAAGAATTTTTTTAATCCTGTTAAGAAAAATGGAAATTTAAATGAGCTCCCTAGGATATTTTGTATAGAAAATCTGTTGAAAGAAATAGAATATTTCACATTTTGTTTCAGTGACCAGATTTTATTTAAAAATATACATAAATGATGGACAGTATATTTCATGATAATAATTAATTAGCTTAAACTTGAAAACAAAGTACAACAATGATACAGAAATATATATATCCATATATATGGAATATTTTTTTTTTGCAAAGAATTTTATTTCTCACTAAAATTTGTTTAAAATTAAGTAGTTTACTTTTAACATTATATGAATTTGATAATGGTATTTCCTCCCTGACAATTGAAATTTAATCATTCATATTTGTTATAGACATGTATGGTTGCACAAGAGAACAAATAAAATAACAAGGTAATTCCAGTGAGGTAGGAAAGAAAAGAAGGCAAGAATTGTTAAGATAAAATTCTTATAATTGCTGATATAGAAAAACAAGGTGGAATGTCTCTTCATTGATGAAGGAAGCAACTTGGAGGATGGGGAGAGTTGGTAGGGGCTGGAGTTAATGCATGTGTTGGGTTGGTTGACCAAGGTCACAGGTGGTGATATTGACAGCTTGCTTGTGACTGCCAGCAGCATTATGAGCAATGTTCTTTAAAGCAAGCAGAGTGAATCATTTTTTGTCATGACTTTTGCTTTAGTGGCAATCTTTGTAACTGGCTCCTTTTATAGTATATGTATATTTTTGATGGAAGGGATTTATTTTGTGAGACAGATGTAATATTCATAGCAAGACTTTTATTTTTAGTTTCATTTTTTTAGCACTAACATCTGGCTGAAAGTTTTTCATGTAGAGTGAATCAGACAGAAAGAGATCTAATTTTAAAGTAGAGTATAGTACATATAAGATTGTCTCATGTGTATTCTCAATAACAAAGAATTGGCAAAAGAAGTGTAGCATCTTCAGTGTTCAGCATCATAAAATGGCAAGAATTAAGGATCTATGAAAGGAACAAAAAGCCATCATTCATTTGGTGTAGGAAGTTGGCAAAATTCAAAAGGAGATAGCTGTTGAGATGGAATTTTTTCAATCTGCTGTCTTATGTTTCAAAGGATAATAAAAGGTATTTAGTTAAGTTGGAAAAACCTGGGCATTAACTTAAACGTAATTAGATGGAATTATAAGACAAAAATGAGAATGAATTAAGATTATTGTTAGGTATGAATGTATAATCATTATTTCCCTAGATATATATCCCTAGGTCACTTCTTCAACCGGTAATCTTATATGTATTGGTAAGTGACCCTTTAAAAACTACCAATTAAATTTATATGTTAATTAGAAAGCCTTATGATGATAGTAAAATTTGATTACTTAAGTTTGGATATACTGAATGGTATATTATAATTATATATATATATATATATATATATATATATATATATATATACATACATGTGTGTATGTCTCCATGCGCATACCTACACATACAACCATATACATATATACATACATCCACATATACTCCAGCACACACATATATACGCATATGCATCCAAATTTAGGAACTCATTTAATCTTCCAAAAAATGTTATTACATGATATTTAATTAGCTTAAAGATTATCTAATTATTTATTATTATATCTTAACCCATTTGGTGGAGATTTAATACCTACACGTATTGAGTATCAAAGATAATTCAATAGATAAACTCAATGATAAGAAACAGAAACAGTATATAAATAATTTTAGGAAAACTGAAGTAAAGAGAAGGTGAAAATTTTGTGTGGATATTATTGATAGTCATCAAGAATTATTAATGATTTAGTGATGGAGGAGGGATATGTATATGAATGGAAGCTGATGGGAAATTGGTAAGGGTATAAAAAGAGGGGAGGAGAAATTAGATGTGCAATATGACAGCTAATTGATCAGTTCATTTTCTTGTTAAGGGATAATAGTTCAATTGAATTCAGTCTGGACTGGGGAGGAGCAGACATTACCAGGTGAATGTCCTCCTACGACAGTTCATGCTAATTCGATGGGAATCTAGGTAAGCTCAAATCTACTGCAGTGACGGCATTTAGAAATTATTTTGTTCCTTTGGCTTAAGAGTTTCTTTTGATATTCAAATTTGATGATTCTAATTTTCTCCTGTAGACATAGACTGCATTTACCTTTAAAGCTATTAGGAGTGTGGACAAACCCTATTATTTTCCAGTCAATCTGAGGGTTTTGTCTTTTCTCCCTCAATTCCCAAAATGTTTTGGAAAGTGTAGTTTGGCACTTTAATTTGGGGTTGGAAAATGAGTGCCAGTGGGTATATAGATGCTGCTTCCATTCTCCTGCGGTAATGCCAATATAGCCAAAGTTGATGTCTTTGTTCACTTTGGGGTAGATTGTTGTCTGGTAAATTACATCAGGTACCCTACATTTCCCATCTATTGGGCAAAGATCTCAGTTCCTACAGTTACATGGGGTACCATACTAGGTGAATTATTGCTGTCATAAATTAAATTTATTAAGAATAGTTTTATTATGGGAATTGATAATTTTCAATATATTATTTGTGCAGGAATAGCTAATTTTGACTGTTCTTCTTTTGAAGACTTTCCTTAGGGTGTGGTTATTTTCAAAATGTTTATTTATTAGTTTTAGGAACCCTTGATCAATGTTAATTTTTGATAACCTACAGAAGGGGTGGGGGTTGAACCATATATTTCTTTTTCTATTCTTGTGCTTATTATTACTCTTATATGCATTAGTGTTACTTATGGTGTTTAAGTATGAAAGTTTATTCTTAAAGCCACTTTTTTGGAATGTCTTCTTGTACAGTCCTTTGTTTTTATTAAAGATATATTTATTGGAGGATAATCCTAGTACCAACAGTGTTGGGTACCTGCTTTAAGATATTATTGGGGTGGTTTGAGTCTACATTAATGTAGTTCAGAGTTTCATGATGTTTATGGTAAGGTTTAAAGGTGTTGGTGTTTAGGTCAAAGGTGATATCTAAATAATCTACAATTTTTTGGATAAATGAGATCTCTCTATCTTGAACCCCAGGAACTTGAAAGCTCTAATAATTTTTTCTGTAGTTTCATAGTTAGTGGACCATTGCTATTTGGAATATAAATTAGTCTATCATCTCTATATAAACTTATCTGCTTTGGATCTATGATTCTACTAAGGATTTCAAGAATGTAAATGCCCACTATGTTAGCTACCTGGACTGAATCATATGCTCCCCTAGGAATGTCAAAATCCTCATTCTTGCACTTCATCCAGGTGGAATTGTTGAGTGATAAGAGTGATTTTCTGGCAGCAAGAATGATATTGAATTCACTATCCATTATATCCATGTAGTTCTTTGCAAAGTTAATCGAGTCAATTAATAGATCTCTAGAAATGGACGAATAGAAATCAACAATATCAAACTTAATGAATAAAGGTGGCTTTCTTATTGTCACTAATGTTATTGAACCATTTAATGGTATCAGAGGAATCTTTCGAAAGATTGGCCCCAGTAGCCTTACCCATTGGAGTAATTTTCTTAATTATATTTTTAGAGATTAAGCCAAGGGTCTGCTTTTAGTAGTAATGCATTATTCATTTTATATATTTCTACTTCTTTGTCAGAATATTAACAAAATAACTGAGCTTATAAAAAGTTTTACTAATTTTCAAATTTACTAAAGATTCTAATATTTTAGGGTCAGAGCCTTTAGGTTAATGAAATTATGGGCCCCCTCTCTGACAGAGTCACTCTCTAACTTGCCTATGCCCATCTTGAATATTTTTTCTTACTTGTGATATATTTTAGCAACATTTACATAGCTTGAAGTAAACTTATTGCAAATTCTTTAAATAAACTAGAATAGCTATCTTTTTGTTTTCAATAAAAATATTCTTTGAGAAATATCAGTAGCTTACTATTTATTGCAAACCTAATTAGCACATATGTTAACACAACTGTAGTAAAAAAAAAATTATAACTAACATTATTACCAAGTTATAGAATAATTCAGCCCTGAGCAGAAAATATTTTTACATAAGACAAAGCATGCATTATTTAACACTTAAACTCATTGCATATTTAAATCTGTCAATGTCAAAAGCAAGAAAGAATTTATTAATTTCACTTTAATTTTAAAAAAAGTGATTATGAAAAACTGAACTTTTATAATAAAAATCTCTTCTCATTTGATGTTTTAAATCCTTTGTTGGTTTTTGTTATCAGTTTTTATAATTGAAATATTGATTTTTCAATAACAGGAATATACAGCTAAATCTTGGGTCAAGAATGGAATTCCAAAGAACCTGATTAATATAGGAATTGCTTTGTATGGACACAGCTATCGTTTAAAGGATACAAATACAAAGGGAGAAGGTGCCTCAATCAGTGGACCAGGTGCTGCTGGACGTTACACTAATGTTCCAGGTTTTCTAGCCTATTATGAAGTAAGTAATGAATCAATAAATTTCATTTTTCTATTTCTCTTTTAGATTCTTAAAACCTCTCATTGCAATTTATGCTTGTAGAGTAAGTTATTTTCTAATGAAATTGGGGTGAATACATGAGATGTGATGAAGCTAAAAATATTTTGATTGATTAAAAGATACAAAAGAAAAAACTGACAATTCTTTAATATAAAAAATTATTTCTTTTCCTCGATTAAGTGATTTATATTTATGAGGGATGGCATGTGTGTCTGTGTGCACTTGGCAAACACTCTCACTTCAAACATCAGAGTGAGGTGAGTTAATAACTGATGGAGTTAGCTTACTCCCTGTCATGTTATTTTATGCAGGAGTAATAAACTGGAGTGTACAGTAAAACTAAGGTTTATTTACATGTACATAGACACAGTAATATTGAATTGGGGAGTTAATGCTGAGTTCATTTAAAAATGAAAAGTCATTGAATTTTCCATTTCTATACGACTTGCTTTAATGGAGATGCGAAAATTAATCAAATATTTGTTTCAAAGTATCGATTTTGTTTTTGCTAATGTGGTTCAATATTTTCTTAATAACAGGTCTGTGAGATGATAAATAATGGTGGCATTGTTACATTCATGAAAGGGAGAGGTGTTCCTTACCTGGTGCTGGGCAATCAATGGGTTGCTTTTGAAAATGAAGAGAGTGTTACACTGAAAGTAAGTAAGCATTAAAAATAGAGACGTCCAATAATTCATGATAAGGTTTAAAATGAATTTTTATAAATGAAAAAGCTTTCTTGAAGCTTTCATTCTAGTTTTAAATGAAAGCTAAAGGATTAAATTTACTATTTCTAGTAAGCATTAATATTCTGGTATATTTCAAACAGAAATTACATTGATTGAATCAATATTTTTTTTTCTAAAATAGCTGATTAGTGTCCCTTTTTAGTTGTCTTTCATCACTATGTAATTCTCTGTATTAAAAAATTTGGTAAAAATAAAATATACTTTTCTGATCCTTTATTTGAGGAATATTAGCTGATTTAAAACAAAAATTATTTGCTTTTAGTTTAAAATAACATAAAAATGTTTTTAAAACAAACAGTAGCTGTGTTTTTAACTGACAGTCACCATGTTTTATGTGATTGACATAAAATGTTTTATGATATTGATTGTTGTTCTATGGAGACTTTATCTGTAAAACGTAACTTAAGAAAATGACGTAAATGCCTTTTTTATATAATTTTAAGTACTCACCAATTTTAAAAATATTGGAAAATATTCTCCATAATCCAATTTTAGGAATGTTGACTTTAAATTTACTATAGTCATTGCTCTTATTTTTTGATAATGTCATGTATGGTTGCCCATACTTTAAAAAGGGACAGGTTTTAACACATAAAAAAAAATTCAAATTATTTTAAAAATCTTGATGCATGATGATTTGTATTAATCTGTATTTGGATTAAAAAATTTAATAAAAATATACTTTAGTCTTTCCTATTAATAACATTTTGACGATAAAACTGTTTTTATTAAGTTTGCTATGCTGTTTTTTCAGCAAAGAAGTGGATGTACCTAATTAAAGACCAAAACCAAATAAATGTCTACTAATCTAGGGATTCTTATTTGCTTTCATCAACTCAACTATGTATTTGACTTAGGCTTTTTGTATTACAAAAGATCTTATCAATTCAGCAGAAAATCAAGGAAATTTCTTTTCATTTTTGCAGACAAAATTTGCTCTCAATGAAGGTTATGGTGGTGTGATGATCTGGTCATTTGATAATGATGACTTTTCTGGGATGTGTCCAGGTGGAAAAATTTATCCCCTTTTTAAAGCCCTCTATAATGCAATGCAAATGTAAGTTTTCTTGAAAAAAAACTAATGCAATTTAATCTTAAACAAAAGGTCTTCTTATTTTTCATAACAATTTCAAGTTATTAACATTATGTTTTGTTGTCTTAAATAAATTTTTATTTATGAAATTTACTTAAAATTAATTTACAAATTTGTTTTTTTAAATCAAATTTTACTTCTTGTCACTTTTTTTGTCTTATTTCAAGATGTGGTTCTTATTTGAATGAAAACAATTTTTTTCTTTGAATTTACAAATCAAACATAATTATTCCAAGTTTTGTACAAATTTTATAGAGATTTTTTACTCCTAGTATATTTGATATTGAAAATAAAATTTTTATTGATATAATAAACATTTTTACATTCAACCAATAATTTTTATTAAAATGTTTTTTTTTTATTTAACAGACCTCAAACAACACCAGGTAACGTTTTTATTTCCTTTCATTTTTAATAATTATTTGTTGAGTAAACTGATTTATGATGAAGGGGAAATTTTTTTCTATTTCATACAATGTCAAGTTTTATTGGTCAATCAATTGTAATAATTACATTAGAATTAATCAAACAATATTGATAAAATTTTCAATATTGTACTTTAGGGCTTGGCCTGTCCTGCTATTTATCCATAGCTTTGGGGAGAAGAGATAGAATCATATTATTCCTAAGGGATACTATGGTACACATGCATGGCCATGGAGTTTACTAAAATTACTACTGGGAGATTTTCCCAAGTATAAACTCCAAGGCCATGCATATGTACCCTAAAATTTTTTCAACAAAGCGAGAAATCCTGGAACAAAGAATACATTGATAGAGATAGAAGATATATGAAGAACATTTCAATAGAAAAGATTCAATACTACACAAACTGAAATAAATATGTCAGAAAAACATTGAGGGGTTTTCATGATTTTTTGCAAACTAGTTTAATTCTATTATTATTTTAGTTATTGTAGGCATAGGAAAATTTAGGATGAAAAAGGCCAAAATAATAGGAATAGATATAAGTTCATTTATTGCCTGGTTTACACTCTTTCCACATCTATTGAACAGGACTAGAGGTTCATCTCTTTTTTTTTTTTGTTTAACATGTGGTTTCTGGTTCCATCTCCTGAGGCCCTAATGAAAGTATCTGTCTTAATTTTTTGGTGATATGACTGACTGATTGATGGCTGTGACTTTTTTATTTTGAGAGTACTGTTTGGCAGTTTTCTGGTTATAAAGGGTCCAAACCTCATTGCTAGTACTTAAAGAGGTTGCTCTGGTTATGTCACACACTAATGGGTTTTTGTAGTGTCATGTACATAGCTAGCTATCCCTGCAAGTACTATTGATAGGCAATCCTAAAGCACATTATGTTGTAGTCTTAGCCACCTTCTGGTCAGTTTGTATTGTCTTAGATCTTGGACAGTGACACTTATTTTGGCCTTTTTTTTCTCTGTGTGTGTGTGTGTGTGTGTGTAAACCATATAAATCTCAACTTATAGTATCTGTTCTTATTAGGACATTTATAATCACTTATTTGTTGGCATGAAATTGGATTATAAAGGGTTTTTTGATTATATTGGAATTAAATATAATAGTATAAGTTAGTGAGGCTTATTTTTTATCTTAAATATATAGAGATTACTATGCATTGTAAAACAGATACAAGAAAAAGAGAAAAAAAATATTTTATAGTTATTGAGTGATGGGAACACATTGGAAATTGTGAGAAAGTTGAAAATAGCATTTATGTTTAGTAATAAGGCCTTACATCTCTCCAATTTTCTTTATCATTAGTATTTTTAACAAGGATGGCCTTGTACAACACTAAATCAATCTTTAATAAATAACTATTTATTCTTTGTTAATAATTAATACTTACAGTTTTTGAGTTACAAATCTTCCTTCACTGACACTTGACTTTCAAGTAATAATGACAGTAGTTAATAAGCAATAATCTCTCAATTAAAATGAAGACAGACATTCTTGTTTAACTAAGCATTTCTATTTGTGGACAAGATTTAATATATCAGTTAGCAAAATGGTTATTGGTATGAAAAATGAAATTGGTGATCCAAATTCAAATTTTGGCTAAAGCTGTGTTCATTAATGACCTTTGAGAAAAGTATAAATATATCCTGTCTCACCCCAGCTATGGGTAAAATAGTAAGACAGATTGTGATCTTGAGAATAACCACTCTTGGAAAAGCACATCTCTGAATTCACTGAATAACTCTATACTGCAGTAAATGTAGAGTTCCAATGAGCTAGGAGATGTATGAAGTCATGCACAAATTTAATATTAATATTATGCCAACTGTATGCATATGATTTGATCAATCCTACTATTAAGCTAGAAATTAATCTTCTTTTTCTTATTGTATAATAATATTCAAGAGATGATTTGAAGCCAGTTTAATTGATTGACATAAAATTAAAAGTAATCTTTTTCTTTTAATTCAGATCCTAATTGGCCAAAGACGTTCTGCCTAAAACATGGCAATGGACTTTTTGGATTAAACTGTAAACAGTTTATGATATGCGCCAGTGGAAATGGTTTTGTAAGTCAGTGTACACAAGGTCAACTCTGGGATAAAAAGCTAAAAACATGTGTAAATGCAAAAATGACTACATGTACATAAACTGTTATTATTAGGGTCGTGTTCATAAATATTTCAAGAAACCATTTCAAGATCTATTAGCAATTCAATTAACAATTTTATATAATATAAAAATGTATAATTATATACAATAAAATTTAGCTGGTGAAAATATTTTATATTGTAGATTTTTTCTTTGTATATATAATGTCAATATTGAAAAGAGAAAGGAGCTGCTATTTTTTTTATTCTTGAAAGCGAGAGCTGTAATTCAATATTCCTGCACATGAGAGAGAGAGAGAGAGAGAGATGCTATTTTTAATATTCTTGAGTGAGTGAGAATGGTAATTCATTATTCTAAAGAGAGGAAAAGAGAGTGTAGCTAATTTGATATTCTCAAATGAGAACTGCTGCATGCTTTCCATGTTTTGAACCTCATGGAACAGTCTCCCAATTTTTTTATATTCTTTTTTTTTACATATTTGAATATTATTAACGAAATTTGTTTTATATATTTCACAGAATGTAAGTTTGCAATTAACTTATAATACAAACTTATGAAATGCTAAACAGAGTATTCAACATTTATTTCAGATTACAAAATTTTTTTTTCAATAAAAAAAGATATAAAATTATTAATAAAAGTGTTGAAAACAAAATTATTTCATTGTTGTTGAAACTTGACTAATGCATGGAATAATAATGCAACACAAAATGTACTTAGAACAAAATGTATTGAAACAAGAAAGTGTACACAATATTTACATATAGTCTTTTGTATATTCCTGGTAGAATGTGTTGACTGAGTCGCAGTCGGGCAGAGTCTCTGGTTCAATCTCTTCCCGGTACCAACCATATTTATATGGTCGGTACTCCACTATGCAAATTAGGTGGATCCTATCACAACCCCCCATCCCAAAAAGCCTTTTGGATTTCAAACTGGCTTCCTATATGGGTTGATGATTATCCTATTTGTAGATCCATTTGCATACTTCATATGCATATGTCCATCCGCTTAATTTTAATATTTTTTCTGTTTTGGATTCACGTCCAATGGGTCCGTGAACTTTCGTTTCCTACTGGATCTTCTCGGTTCAGGATTATTCTCTGGAGGTTCTACTTGAAACATATCATATATTACCTCAATGGGATCTTCCTTCTCATCCGTATACTCTCTTAATGCTCTATAACGTAACATTTTTAAAGTTGATTCTGGTGCCTTTTATGAGTATTCTTCGCCCTTTAATTATGTAAACCAGGTCACTGATTCTCTTGTCCACTATGCCTCGCTCCCAGAACTCAACGTTGTTTTTGTAGCACTTGAAAAAACACCTTCTCTCCGGGTCTATCTTTTTTCTCGCTGTATACATAGTATTCTTTACTCTATTTTTCCTGGCAAAAGTTTGTCAAACACTGACTTAACTTTCCTAGCAAACATTAGTTCAGCTGGTGCCATGTTTGAGTGTGTTCTCTGGTTTGGCGTGATTCTGTATACTTGTAGGAATTGCTAAAGCGCCTTTTCCGTTGGAACTCCTGAGGCTTTCTTCAGAGCGCACTTTAAAGTATCGACAAATCTTTCATGAAGTCCATTGGACCTCGGATGATAGTTAAAGCGGCGTCATTATATGGTTAATTTGATATAACTCACAAAATTCCTTAAATTCTTCAGAAGTGAATTGTGTACCATTGTCACTCACAATACACTCTGGCACACCGAACCGTGCAAATAGTTCATGCAAGAAAGTTGTTGTGGTATTAGATGTAGGCTTTTTGCAGCGTAGTACTTCCGGCCATTTTGTAAAACTACCACTATTAAGTAGTAATAATCTTCTACTGGACCAGCGAAATCAATGTGTAATCTTGTCCATGGATGATCCATCTTGGGCCATGGTTTGTGTACTATAGGTGGTGCTTTAGCTGCTAACGCACACCCTTTACATCGATGAACAAAGTTTGCGATATCCACATCCATTCCTTTCCAATATAAAAAGCTTCAAATAAGCTTTTTGTTCTATTAACCCCCAGGTGACCCATATGAAAGTCCCGTAGTATTCTTTTCTGCAACTTTTTTTGGTACTACTACTCTCTCACCATATAATAAAACTCCTTCACCTATTGAATAAATCTCCTGCACTTTTTTGATCATTTGCTACCATTTTGCTTTTTTAATTCTAAATGAAATCATCGCTTTCAGCTTCTTTTTTTTAATTTCCTTTAGTGTAACCAGTAGCTCTCTTACAATGTTGTTTTCATGCTTTTCACCTCATAATCTGCTCTGATATTTGCAATAATTGATTCTTCGAATCTTTCTTCTTGACTCGGTACGAGTCTTGATAAACTATCCGCATGAATTATATTTTTGGATGATAGGTGCTTTATGTGAAAATCATAATTGAGAAGAATGGTTCCCCATCTCAACAGACGATTTGCCGTATAAATGGGTAACCCTTTCTTGAACCAAAAATAGTGATCAGTGGTTTATGATTCATTTCAAGCATAAAATGTCTGCCGTGGATGTATCTGTGAAATTTTGTTATGGCAAAAATGATACTCAACGCATCTTTTTTGATTTTTTGATTTGTGAGTAACTTCTTTCTCCTTGGAGTAAAGTTCTCAAAGCATGTGCAATTGGTTTTCTAGAACCATCTGGCATTATGTGTTGAATACACGCTCCTATCCAGTATGAACTGGTGTCACTTGCCACAGTTTTGGATTGTAATGGGTTAAAAAGAGGTCGGACGTAAGCATTCTCTTTATTTCATCAAAGGCTTTCTGATATTCTACCGTCCATTCCCATGCCTTGTCTTTTTTTAGCAGTTCATTCAAGGGAGCTCTTAGATTGTACATTCCTTTAATGAACGCTTGATAATAATTTGCGAGCCCCAGAAAACTCTGTATCATCGCCACATTAGTGGGCGTCGGCATGTCTCATTTCGCAATGGACCTTTCCGGATCTGGAAATCTGCCCTTTTTGTTGATTATGTGACCTAAATACTTAATTTCCTCCAAACCAAATTCGCACTTTGACTCTTTGACTTTAAAACCAAAGTCCTGAATCTTTTTAAATACTTGATTGAGATGCTCTCAATGTTCATCGATGGTTTCACTCCTTACTATGATGTCATCTAAGTAGGCACACGCAAAGTCTAAATCATTCAACATGACGTCCATAGCTTGTTGAAAAATGGCTGGTGCCACTTTAATACCAAAAGGAAGCCTGTTGTACTTGAATAGCCCTCTATGCGTGTTTATCCCTAGTAACTTCGAACATTCCTCTTCGACAGGAATTTGGAGATAGGCATCTGATAAGTCGAGTTTTGAAAATATAACTCCACCATTTATCTCGTTAAAAATCTCCTCTGGACTTGGTAATGGGTAATGGTAGTCCTTAATTACCGAGTTCAACCCTGTCGAAAAATCAATGCAGACTCTGACTTGGTTTGATTTCTTTTTTATGCACACAATCGGCGCAGCCCATGAATTAGATTCTACTTTCGAAATAATTCCCATTTTTTCCAACCTATCAAGTTCTTTGTTAATTTTCTACACACTTGCGAAAGGCACATTACGCTTCTTTTTAAAAATTGGCATAGTATTTTCCTTTAATTCAAATTTAGCTTCAAACTTGTTACATCTTCCAAGACAAGTGTGACGGTTTCCGGAAACTTTTTCTTTAATTCATCTTTAATGTCGTCTTGTTTTCGTATTACTTTCTACTTTTCTGCAGAATGAGTTTAACGGTTTATCCCACAATTCGAATGTTTTAATAAAATCTGTACCCATCAAGTTTTTCCATTTTTCAGAATGAAAACTTTTATTTTTTAACTATCCTGTTCAATTTCATGGGAAGTACAACCTCACCTTTGAAGTTAATTTCCTTTCCAGTTACTGTTCGAAGCGCATTTCGTTGACTTCATTATTGTAGGCCTTTTAAAATTTTCCATGTTTTATAGTTCATTATCGTTAAATCTGAACCCGAATCAAGTTGAAATTTGACATTCTTTTTACATATTTCAGTCGTCACATATTTCCTCAAATTTCTATCTGATTTGATATTTGAATTTGTTTGTCTAATTCGGCTATTGACTTTTTTCGTTTTACAACACGATCCTTTGTGTCCATTCTTGTGGCAAACATTTCCTATTTCTATATGGGCAATTTACCTCCCAGTGTCTTTCATTGCAACGTCTACAATTATATGGTGGAACCTTTTTTTCTCCTCGTTCTTTTCATTTAATTTTTCTTGTCTATTTTTAAAATACTAAATTTTTACTCCAATTTTTTTGCTGATGGGTAATTTGACTGTTTTTTTATTTTTTTTAATATAAGCAATGCCAGCTTCTTCGATTTTTTGAGTCTCTTTCTTTAAACTTATGGCCCGCTGACACTCCTCTGCTAACTTTTGTAGGGTAATGTTTTGTTCAGATTCGAGTTTAACCAAAACTCTACGTCTTATTTCGGCACTCTTACTAGATACCAGTCCTTGAGCAAAAATTAAACACTTGAATTCTTCAACCGTAATCTTTGCCAAATTGAAATTGTCACAATGTCTATTCACTATAGATGCATATGTTAAGTAATCCTGATCGTCGGATTTAGCGACATTCATGCATAACCATCGCTTATGCCAACGCGACATATTTGCTCCAAACAACTCCTTTAGCAATTTCACTGTTTCCAATTCATTCGTCCTTCTCGGTAGAATAAAATCTACAAATTTGCTATGTTCTGCTGTACCTAGCTTTCTTAGTAATAGACTGACTTTTCTTGAATTTGACCAGTTTTCACAGTCTTTGTAGAAAATATCTTCATATCATTTAAAGTACGCTTCAAACGTTTTTTCTTTGTCTGGCACAAAGTTGAAAGTTTCCAGCGAATTAAATATGATGTTATTAGAATATGAAGAATTTCCTTCATTAGCCTGATTGTTGTTTAATTTCTCCAGTGTTAACTTTTGAATTTCTAAAACCTTGATCTGCATTTCTTCCTGTTTTCCCAGTCTTTCCTCTTGATTTTCTCGATATTTTTGCTGTGCTATCTGTTGTTCCCTTATTAATAAGGCAAACTGTTCACTTTGACGTTGCTGACTCAATTGCTGGGATTTGAATAATTCAGATATGACTTTGGATAATTCATCCATCTTTTGCTAATAGTGTTCATGCAACAAAGAATATACTTTTAATTTGTGTATCCACGGATATAATATAATCTGACCAGAATAATCGAAACATCTTACGACTTTTTATTTTATGTCTTGCTTTATAAAATATTGTTGAGCGACCAAAAAAAAAAATTTTTTTTTTTTTTAAAGGTTCATTACCTTTCAAAGTCTACACGATGTATTTGTGCGCCTTTTAAATCCATGCATGTTTTTGTAGTCGGTCCGTATTTTTTTTTTTTTTAATCACCGTTATTCGTTTACGAAACCTTTCAAATTTTTCTGAGTGAACGTTCCTTTATGATTAGTTGTTCTTTAACGAGTTCTAAATATCCAGAAATTCAGAATCCTTTGCCGTTCCATTAGATGTTGGACTTTTAATTAATAATATTTTCCTTCAGCCTGGGTTCTTCAATGACTTGTCCCAATTGTTGAAGGCTATCAATTATCAATTTTTTTTTTTTCGTATAGTTCTTTCTACCTCGTCGCCATTGTTGAAACTTGACTAATGCATGGAATAATAATGCAACACAAAATGTACTTAGAACAAAATGTATTGAAACAAGAAAGTGTACACAATATTTACATATAGTCTTTTGTATATTCCTGGTAAGACCGTTCCTGGAGAATGTGTTGACTGAGTCGAAGTCGGGCAGAGTCTCTGGTTCAATCTCTTCCCGGTACCAACCATATTTATGCAAATTAGGTGGATCCTACCACAACAATTGTTTATAATCTATTTATTGATTATGGAGAAAATCTATGTCATAAAGGTAGAAATAAAATTACAAGCAAAATTTGTATAGAAAATTATCTACCTCTCCCTCTCTCTCTCTCTCTCTCTCTCTATATATATATATATATACATATATATATATAAATTAATGTGTGTGTGTGTGTAGAAATATAGGTATGAAATATATCTGTAAAGACAATAGGAAAACCTTTTATGCCAACATGTTTTGTTCATTGAGGAAGACTTTCATGAAGAGTAAGTACAGGATTCAAGAAGACAGATTATAGCTATTGATATTGCATTTAAACTTTTGAAGATCAGGAAATCAAGAAGATGGAAAAGTTCTACAATTGAGAAGTACAAGAAAAGACACTATTAAGATAGAACTTATGGTTACAACTATTTCAACAGTAAAAGAATGAGACCTAGTTGCCAGTCTAGTATGAAGGAGGAGGAGGAAAGTTCATTAGAACAGTTGCTATGAAAATATTTATAGAAAAGACAAAGAGAAGCCACATCATAGCGATTGGAAATTGAATGAAGTTGAGATGCCATGACATTACAGACCTTTCTTTGGATATTATCAAGAATTTCTAAATATATAGCAGGAACACCAGATCAAATGTGGCAACAATATTTAATGCATGGACAAATGGTAGATTTATAACTGTGCAAAATGGATTCTGGTGGGAAAAACTGTCTAGCATGGCATAGTGAACTAAATTTCCTTGTAGTAGACCTAACAATTGATTCAATATAATCACTTCATGTTGAGCAAGATAGCACAATGAGTTGCTCTCCTGGAGGTTAGCATCAGACATGCTGATGGAAGGTAAAAAGGGTCCTCTAAGATGACTGAAGAGAGCAGTTTCAGTTTGGAGGCATTAAAGATTACACTGCATTTCTTGTCCCAGATAACAACATTGAAGGTCATTTTGAAGATCAACTGCCAGTTTTTATCAAGGCAAGTGTAGAAATATTATTTAATAACCTATGTTTATAATAATAGAACATCAACCCAAAAATATCCACACTTTTATGGATTACCAACATAAACCAAGTAGTTATCAGGAATAGGTAGCTCCCCACATAAACTATCTGGCACACTAGGCAAAATTTTAAGTTTACTACTTGGTACCATTAGTTACTCACACATAAAAAAACAAATGTATGGCCAGTTTAGATATAAAACTTTTGTATACAAATTTCTTAACAAAATCAGAAATAAAATTACCTATTCCTAAACATAAGATCATAAAGATGTGCCAATTAATTACTAATTACTTTTGACAACAATTTTTATAAACTAAAATTTGGTTTACTGATGTGTTCCCCTTTTAATGGTATTTTATTTTGTCTCTTACTTTTTCTGCATAGTTTCTTTCCTAATGCAGTATGCTTTTAGAATATTTTGAAGTGTTCACTAATTAAAAATTTGAAAACTTAACCATATTTTTTTCCATGTTACTGATGTATATAAATACAGGTTACTAAATAAAATTTCTACAAACAATTGCTTTGATAAAGTTCCTTAATGAATGAAACACATTGGCAGAAGAGTTTTTGCTGTCATCACATCAATGCACAATCCCTGACATTGAACACTTTAACCCATAAATATAGCATACCATAAAACTACACACATACACATATATATATATAGTTATATATATATATGCATTTCTTTTCAAATGGAATCATCCTTTTGCTTAATAAAAATTGAAAAAAACAACATTGTTGAGGCACAATTCTACATTTTTTTCAGAATCTTTTCTTATATAAGATCTTTAATTTTATTTTCACCTTGTTGTGTGCATGTATATGTATACTTTTCCCTGTCTGCACATCATTATCCTTATGAAAGTTGCTCATTTTTTATATTGAGAATTTCTTTCCATTCAAACACATTTTTTGTATCATTAAAGTTTAAAAATCAAGCAGCTCTTAAAACCTGATATCAAAATTAAAATGATAAAATCACCTGATTACATTCTTCATCTCTGTTTGCCCTTTATCATCAGACTCTAAAAAGATTTACAATAAACTTATCTAAAGTCTCATGTGTTTCTAAGTACAAAACGAAAATAAAGGACATGTACTTTGTTTTTGCTTTACACGCAAAAAACATAAGGATCTTCATGAAAATAACAATATATATCATACGACAGTAGGAATTTTCATAAGATCTTTAAATATTCAAAAGAATTTTAAAATTCTCTAAGTATCATAACATCTAAGAAAATCTTTCAAATTATTTTTTTTTTTAATGTTTTGGGAAATATCTAAAAACAGATACTTGCCAAGATATCTGAATCAAAAGTCTGGCTGGTTGCCAGAGTGTGATGTGGGAGGGTGTCTGCAAGTAAGAATTTTTATAATAAAATTAGTTTGCACCATTTCATAGCTATGGGGGTTACTGATCTTAAGCATTAGTAGAGTGACTTATTTGAAATTATTAAATAGCTGAAAGTAATGTGAAGATAAATGTTTATTGGCTCAGATGAAAAATAATGGCATAAGCTCTTTATCAAACAATTGTATCTTGACTAAGTGTTACTTGAGGACATTCTTGACCCTCTAAATGCTCCCTTGCTATAGCTTTTGTGTCATTAATGATGTACACTTTTTTCCTTAGTTCTCGCTTGTGAGAGTTGTGATGATGTTTTTTTATTCTATGTTTATGTTTAGAATTATTATGTAAGGCTGGATACAACTTATCATTGCCAAGAGTTGTAAGACTGTCCGAAGAGGCATAGACATTTTGGTGAGCAGGAGTGCTTAAGCTATAAGGTGAGGTCCATGATGGCACATAACTGCTGACATAAGAATAAGTATCTGAATCATCAGAGAGGTCATATGATTGAGCTATTGAGCCTGCAATATCAGTCTTTTTCACTGGAATTGCATCTTGGACCCAAGTGTTTTCTTTGTGGGAAATATTCAAATCTTTTGAAATTGAATCTCTTAGTGTGAAGCTTAAGCTGTGAGCCTGATTCAATTCATTGGTAATAGATTCTCGAAGCTGTGCAAGTTTAAATTCTGTGGTCACAGAATGCAAAGAACTTTGGACACTTTTGGAACTATTTTTTCGTTTCATCTGTCTTAACTGGTTTTGATAAAGATAGTTAATATTTTGAAACTTATAGATGGTTGGGTTAACTGACTGATCTAAAGACAAAGGACAAGATGCTGGATAAAAATCAGTGCCTCCATTTGAGTTGGTGTCAGTTTCACAACCTTGCAAAGGAAGATGACTGCTTTTCTGGCAGTCTGAAGGTGGACAATTTAAAGCAAGATCAACATCAACACTAATATCCTGATTAACATCTTCAGATGAGATTTCCATTAGTTTATCTTTAGCTGTTGTCAAATGATGTTGTAAATTCTGAATTAGTTGCTCTTTCTGGAAATAGAAAGAAAATCAATGTGTAGTATTTTTCTAAATATGTAAAAATCAAAGACTCAATTCATGACAGTATAATAATGGTAAATTATTATCTATTAGCAAGTACTTTCACACACTTTTCCACTGTTACAAATACTATGTACTTGTAGGTATTAGATAAGTAATATGGTTGTACATATCAAATGATATAAAAAATATTTCAAATATTTTATTCTTAAAGCATTAAATTGTAAAAAATTCTAATATTAAAAAAAAAGTTAGCCTGGAGAAGCCATACAGGAACAAACAATCCACTATAAGGGCTCATTAAAATTTACTTGCAAATGTGTGTATCAGAAATGCAGGTTTTCTAAAGGTTACTTTTTCATAAGCAACATCTTTCTATTTCTTTAAAAAACTTACTCCTAAAATGCTGTTTGTTGATATGATTTCAAATTCAAGAGAAATATCTAAAATGATTTTGGATAACTAACTCATAAATTGTTGTAAAATTACTTTACAAAAGTGAAATTGTATTCAATTCTATGCTTGGCTGGTTTAGGAGATTTTTTGTCACTTAGCATATGCACTGATTCCTTAAATTTTCATATTTTTCACTGATGTTCTCAGTCTACTATTTTAACCTCATCCCACAGAAGGCGGTGATCTCCCTTTTCTCTCCATATATGGTCAGCCACTGCTGATTTTTTAAATTTCCCCTTGTGTTACAGCCTTACTAGGTTCCTGCAGTCTTATCTTAAGGGGACAGCCCATTTATATTTCTTGCCACAGCTGTACAAGATGGCATACACACAGTCCTTAATCATATTCTCTTCTATAGGTGGTTTTACTCAGAAGAGATCAGTGTAATGTAAAGTCACTCTTGAAGGTTATCCTGATGTTATACTAGTGGGGATACTTGGAGTTATTCAGAAGATCTCTGAATAATAGTTTATTATTGACAATTTATTAATATTTTTCAGCCATCTTATTGAAAATAATTTTTTATTCAATCTTTAAAAAATAAACTTCATTGTTTTTTTTGGTTTGTTACAAAATAACTAAATTTAAAAAAAATACTGCACTATCAATACCATGCTTGGGGTGGGAGCTTAGGGGAAATATCTTTATTGAAAAAGACACTTTTTTATTTTTCAATTTAAATACTAATATAAATACTCTGTTAATGTTGTTTTCAAACAAATCAAACTTAGATAAAAGTTCATTAACCTTTTTTCAAATTATTATTAAAGTAGTAATGTGTGGAAGCTTACTTAGTTAACAGTCTTTTTACTGTTTTAATATTCATTTTTTTTAAATATCTGTCTATATTTCTGAGATGAGGTATTATGTACACTATTTACATTATTCAGACTATTGTCCCCCTCTTTATCACCATATTTATTACAACGTTTCAGCCATTGTACGCTCTGGCCTTCTTCAGGTGCTTGGAATGTTAAACTGAACCCTTTATTTTGCACACTGGGGTAGACTGTTCTAGTTCCACAAGTCATGTTTAATGGATGTCAGTTATCAGTTATCTCCTGTTAATTCCCCTCTCCAAGTTCTCCACTGCCTTAACTGGGTATTGAACTCACACAATAGTCCGAATAATGTAAATAGTGTCATTTTTTTAAAGTTACATTTATATTTATTATAGAGAATAGAAATTTTTAAAATACATACTTAGATAGTATTTAACAGAATAATAAAAACATAATAATGGACCATAATCTGATTCGAGAATAAGAATTCTCACTGTTTATTTTTAATTTTTAATTCTGAGAATTTCAAATTCATTCTAATTTTAAAATATCTTTGTAAATAAAAATCATATGATGATAATTTTTTATAAAAAGCTGGCTTGGGTGTTAATGAGTCTGTATACATAACTTTGTCATCAATTAGTGTAGATTTTTAGTTTTAGCCAGATACACACACACATACAGGAAACTGCCCTTTATATATGTATAGATGGACCACAGATCTTTTGTATCATTTCTAATAATCTCTTCACATAGGATAGTCAGACCAAGTACCCTTCTATCCCAATGCTATCATGTACCTAGGGTAGTTTTTACATTGTAGGGTACTGCTTATACTGATCATTTCTTGTTCATATGTCGCCATTTATGACTTTTACTCAATGTTGTAGGAAGTGAATGATCCCTTTTCCTGTATGGGTGATGAGAGTTGAAGTTGAGTTATTGTCTTGTGAATGTTGACTTGTGGTATACACATGTCTTGAACTTATACTCTATTCACGATATTAGTATACCCAAGAATGCTAGTTTATTTTCTTTTTCCATTGTGATTATTAATTATGTTCTTATTGAGTTCACATGTTCCAGTAGTAGATGGATATATAAATCGGATCCCTTTCCAAAGTTTGTTTGTGTATAGAAAGTCAGCATCTCCATCAGGTTATTTATTGGTATACTGGTGTGTTCTCCTAGAGCTAAGTCTGAGGCCAGTCTGTCCCTGATTACAGATTGGATGGGAGCATTTTTTATTATTTCTACAAAGTGGGCAAAGTTCAGGATATATGATGGTGACTTTCCTTTTAATGGGTCAACTCTATCCACAAGGAAATGACTCAGAAGGTGGTACACAGAGCCTTGGCAGTGAACAAAAGGTCTGAGAAGAATAAAGTCTTTGTGAATTTTGGGGAGACCATATATATGTGTTAGCTTGCTATAATGATGTGACAACTGCCTGTATATCTTAGGTGGGAAGTGGTCCTTGTTCTTGATTAGGATATGTGACAGTTTTCTTTCTGTTTTCATTGTTGGGTCTTTTTTTACTTTAATATATATACCATTTCTAATGAGGTCTTTCAGCTTTCTTATATATTTTGTATTATCCATCACTGCAGTCACATTGCCTTTGTCATTCTTCTGTAGGGTTTTGATTGCCAGCTCCTCTAGTTTTGTGATGTTTGATTTGGGTGGCTTGGCTTTCTCCAGTATCTGTCTCCCTTTCCATCTTAGCTCCTCTGCCTGAACCAGGGGAATGTTCAAGGCTATTTCCGCAGTTGGGGTTATGATGTCTAAAGATGGTATCTGCTTGATGGTTGTAGCAAAGTTGAAACTTCCTTAGTACTGACTCCTCAAAGGTACTCAGTTGGTGTTGACTACTGCTTTCACTGGAGGGTGATGGACCTTGTGCATCACCTTCTGATCTTTCAACCTGTTCCCTTTCTGTACTTGGCAAGCTTGATTGCATCAAATTCATGTCTGTAGGATTTATCTAGATCATACGGGATTCTGTTTCGGTCTTCTTCATACGTAATTTTGTTGAAGAAGGCCTCATATCTCTGGGAGATATCAGATTTCAACTGATGTTTTATCCAATGATTATGCTGGATTTTTTCTTGGACAAGGGCATATCCTGCTTTTCCTGTAACCAGGTGGGCTTTCCTGAAAATCTCCTAAACTGGCCAAGCATAGAAGTGAATCAGTAATACAGAGAGCTAAAGAAAAACAACAATAACAAAATATTTTAATATGAGTTCTGGTAAAAATGATACTGAGATATGATGTTTATGTCACAAAAATTCACTCACTAATGGCACAGTGGACAAAAGCATTGGGTGATTGATCTAAAAGTGACTTGATCCAAAGAGCTGTGAATTCAATATATGGCCACAGCAGAGGGATCAAGTTATCAAGGGAATTAACTAAAACTGGTCTGTGAAATTAGAACAATCTACACCTGTGGACTAAATAAAGGGTTCAGTTTGAATTTCAACGAATATCACCTGAAGAAGGTTGAAACAACTGAAACTGTGAATATGCCAATAAAGATGAATACAATACTCTGAACAATGTAAATAGTGTAAATAGAGAAGGAAGGTGTGAAATAAATAACATTTTCTTCCTCTTATTACATAGCTAAACCCAAAAGTAAAGTAGTTGTGTATCTTTTATTGTCATTATTGAAAACACTTTAAACTGAAAATGGTTATGAATTTATCTAATTTTTTGATTAAATTTTAGGATATATTCCATTTCTTCCCTTGTCAATTGAAATAAGTAATATATTTTCCAAATCTTTCAATTATAATATACTTTACAATTCTTCTTTAGGATATTTATAACATTCACTTAGAATTTATTTTATTCTTCCCTCCTATACAATGTAACACTTTGGAATATATACATCTAACATTTTGGGAAGGAATCCCAAAATATTTACAATCATAATGTGAAAGAAAGTGTATAATTAATATTAAAGGTAGATAATACAGGCATCTAAATTCTTATTATATAGTAATAGATAGATTATTCACCTCTTGCAAAGATTTTTTCAAGGCTGAATTTTCCACCACTAAATGGGATATCTCTTCATAACTAGAATCATTGTTGCTATAAACAACTTGTTGAGCAACAGTTAAGTGAAGCTTATCATCCTGGTTCTTGTGCCAAAGCAAAACCTGATAAAAATAAAATAAAAAATTGAACAGTGATTTTCAGTATTTCATTCCTTAATTAACTTTTTAATTTTAAAACTGGAAACATTTTCAAATTTTCCAGGAGTCAATAAAATATTAATTTCTTTAAATAAATATATACATTTAAGATATTTGTAGAAAAAATCCTTCTCAATTTAACCAGTGAATTTCCTGATGCCAAGATGCTTCTGTTTAGTAATAATTTATCTCAATGAGAAAATAAGGCAAAGGACATTATAGTTCTTTTGAATGACATGCTTTTTTCAAGTATTATTTTGAATTAGCAAACATCAGACAATTAGAACTGAAAAAACATTTTTATCTATTAATTCAGATTTTACACAGTGGATAAAGGCGTTGGTTAGATCCAGTGACAGACCCAAAGAAGGTGAGTTTTCTGGTTTGTTGACTTTCCATCAAAATGACACGTGGAATTTAAACAGTTACCCCAGCAATCTAAAATAAAGGGTTCCGTTCGAAATTCCAACCATTTGATGACAAAATGGTTAAGATGAGGACAATAATCAGACAATTATGTATTAGTTCAGAGAATCAAAAGTAATCTTTACATTTTGAATGAGACTTGAATAAAGTAGCTTTTAATAAGCTCAGAGCTTGTCTCACTAAGATAGCACCTTATCAACTAGTCTATAAAAGCTAATGACATTCAAATTTGATCTAATTTTTACTCCACACCATATCATTTGTTTCTATCTAATAGTAGTAGACATAATAATCCTAAGTTGTTAGAGTTTTTTAAATTCAGCATTGACATTATTAAGTTTTGAATAGTTCTTCTAATCTTAATTTTAAGATGAAAAGATAAACTAGTCAAGATTTAATAATAAAGCTCAGCCAATATAATGCTCGAGAGCCATTCAAGCTAGAAGGTTATAGTCAAAATTGTAATGATGAATGAGAGTTGTGATATAAATGACAAAGAAGCTGGTAAAAAGTAAAGATAAAGAGGATAGATATCAATTAATTCATGACTTGCAGAGGTCATCATTCAAGTTCTTTCTTCAAGGGAAGCACCCATATGGAAGTCTGTTCGACAAAGTGGCACTTCTTGGGGAAAAAGTTGTCTGAGTGGAATGTTCTTCTTACATTTGGAATACAAAGGAGAAAAAAATAATACTTTATCCAAGTAATTTGGAAAACTTAAAACTATTAAAAAGTCATTTTATTGCAAGGATTTACATAAAACATTTTTATTAATCTTATTTTTATTTTTTACTTATTGTTTTTATTTATCTTATTTTTATTTATATTTAATGTAAAAAAGATTTACATGACAATAAAATTAAACTTAGAAGAAATGTTTTTGCAGACATGTGAATTTGGTGAGAAAACAATTTGTAAATAAACATTAACTTTTTTTTTTGCATGAAAATTTCACAGATACCTTTTCTTTAGCAAAACAAGTTACCCAGAACTCTTTACATTCAAAATCTACACAAGATACATGTGATAGTTTCGATCTGTGATCTCTTAGCACCTTCTCTAGTTTTGTTCCTTTTATTTTTATACATTATACAGAAGGAAACCTTTTCTAGAACAAGAAATAGATAATTTCCAATTGGCCTTCTATTACTGCATAAGGTTTTTATTATGCTAAATGATTTACCAAATCTAAATGAGGTTCTAGAATACTGTCTTACTGACACCATATGACAGATGCTTGCCTACAAGAGTTGTAAGTAAAATTTGACATTTCTTTGGTATCAATATATATATCCAAATTGTAATGTTTTTGCTGATGACCAATAAAGTTGACTCTTGGCATGATTGTATTGTACAGACATAATGGAAAGCAGGCAATATCAATTGTACTCTGACCTTGACTAACCTTTATTCTTCATTTTGTGTCATGACCCTTCAAACTGCATGAAATAACTCAACAACTACCTATTTTTATTGCTCTAAATAACTTTTTACTATCCTCCTTTTTCCATGTTATCATCCATTATTTCTCCCTTGCTTCTATTGTCTTCAGTATGTCCTGTAAGTGTTAGATTCTCAAGGCACTGTTTCTTTATTGTGCATCCCAGAAATTTCAGCTGTCTCTTTTTAATTGTATCAAATTCTTTGTTGTTCCTATTTGCTTTAAAACTTCCTCATTGCTCACATGTTCTGTCCATGGTATTCTTTTCATTTGTTGCTTCAAGTCTCTCTTTGATCTATAAAGAAATTTTCCAGCATTCACTGCCAAATAAACTGTTACATAGAAGTTCATCACTCTTTTCTTTGTTTCAGTTTTTCTATCTCTTAATACTTTGCTTATTAATTTCTGAAAGGCACCTATGCATCTTCAGATTTTTGTGTCACATTTTCTATTGTCTATTACACTACCCAGGTAGATAGATTTCTGTACCTGCTTGATTGTGATGTCTCCAATACATAGCTTACAACATATTTTTGCTGATGACTATGCATTCTGTTTTCTTACATTTAATAGTTAGCACTTTCTTTTCACTTTGCTTTACTGCCTTGTCTAAGAGTTATTTCAGTGTTCTGAGTCTGCCATCAACACAGTGTCATCTGCATATCTTATGTTGTTAAGATTAGGTTTTCCAACAAACATGACCTTGGTGTGTCTTCTCATTCTCCTAGGATTATCTCCCTAATTAAATAAATCTGGTGAGAAAATACATGATTGTTTTATTCCTCTCTGTATTCCCTGAATTCATTCTTTATCCACATGCAGGCTGATCGTTTCCAGTAAAATGTTACAGATTATTTTAATATCTTCCCCATATAAATAAGAATTTCCTAGTATTTCAAGTAGATTTTTGTATAATACCTTATCAAATGCCTTTGTGCAATCTATGTAACCTAGGTATAGATACTTCTGCTCACTGATCATAGAGATAGCAATTACTCATTTCAGTTTCTTAAAGAAAACCACATTGGTCTTGCCTTATTTTCAGTTGAATTCTGTTATGAACTCTATTCATTAGAATCTTAATAAGTTTAGTTATGTGGTTCATTAAGTTGATTGGTCAATGAGTTTGCATTCAATTGCACCTGGCTTATTTGCTACCATTATGGATATAGCTCTGTTGAAGTCTTTCAGTATTTCACCGTCATATGTTTCATTTATTAGTTCAGTAAACATATTGATTTAAGGCTGACAACATTTTATTACAATCCTATTTGCTTTCTCTTTATCTTAGATCTTATACCCCAGATCTTAATACTATGGCTTTTCCATGATTTTGGCTATTGTAAGTTTCTATCCTATATTGTTAGGGAAGAGTTCTCTGATATATTTCTCATTCTGTAGTATGTTTTTTTTTCTATGATAAGCATTCCCTTTTTAGATTTTTATGCATCCGGTTGAGGAGCAAGTTTTCTGTCCTGCTGTCCATTTTAGTTTTTTCTTTTATGTATACCTCTTAGTGTTTATATTTGGCTCACTTCTCATTGAGTCATTCATCTTTTGCTTGTTTGTATTTCTTTTAAATGTTTTGGCTCAATATCCTGTGTTCTATGTTGTTCATTGTCATTATCTTCATTAATTTGAGAATTTAATTTGTCTATCTTAGTTTGTAAATGACTGAAAGGTGATCTCTCTCACAGTCATTGCTTGAGTACGTTTTAGCATGTAAAATAGTATTTCTAAATCTTTTACTGTTTGTTCAGTACTCCATCTTTGCATTCTCTTCTGACTGTTTCCATTTCCACAAATGTTTCAAGTTCATGAAACCAGGTTTTGTTTATTATTTAGTTGTTTGCTGAGCCCCAATGGACCCATTTTTCTCTGTGTTAATTGCACAACCCAAGTTTATATCTGTCAATTATATTATTGTCTTGTCCCTTTCTTACAATTTCTGTCATCAAGTCTTGTTACATGAGATAATAAAAGATTAAATCATTGGTTTGTGGATTTCATGGCATATGAATTGTGATTTCAATCCTTGGGCTGGGTAGGACAGACTCAGTGGAAACAAAATTAGCAATAATTGAGCAGTACTAAAAAGATAACAAGAGAAATTAATGCTGATGGCACATCCATTTACTCCTGTCTCAATAGTAAGTCTGATCAGATCAATAATGTTAAATTGGCAGTTGATCTCAAAAAAGATTTACAATCAGTTGTTAATGGGGGCAATGGATTGCTTGTCAATTTTAATTCCTTTTAAAGCAAAACTGCTCTTTATTAATCATATGAAAGACCCCTTTCTACCTTCCATCAGAATGGCTGATACTAACCTACATGAGAGTAACTCATTGCACCATATCAGGCTGATATGAAGGGGAAAGACTATATTGAATCCATTGCAAGGTCTGCTGTCAAGAAAGTTGGTTCATTATGTTATGCTAGACAATTTTTTTCTCCTGAAACTATTTTACATATCTATAAGTCTACTGTTCATCCATGTCTCAAATTCTGCTGCCACATATGGTTTGGTGTTCCTGCTTTATATTTAAAGATTCTTGATAAAATCCAAAGAATAATCAGCAATATTATTGCTCCTGACTTTTTTTACCACTATAAACTTGTGCCTGTGCCAATTCTATAAATATGTTCATGGTAATTGTTCAAATGAGTTCTTTGCTATGTTACCTAGACTAAGAATTTAAGTGCTGTACTAGATTAGCAACAAGGTCCCATCTGTTTACAGCCAAATTGGCTAAACTAATAGTTTGTTTTTTCACACCTCTCTCTTGTAGAAGTTTCTTTCAGATTCTTGCTTTCCAGACAAGTTTGATCTTTAAAAATTTAAATGCAATATCCATTATTATCTACTGTCATTCTAATTACTCTTTTATTGTTTTTGCTCCTCAATGTTTTTGTTTTCTAATTATTTCACTCCACCCAGTAATCCCTTGTGTCTTAGTGGCTTTTCTGCTTACATGGGATGAATTTGATCAAAAAAAAATTCTAGATTTGGACAGCAGAATTAGAACAATCTAACACATAGATTAAATAAGAGGTTCAGTTTGAAATTTTCGGAAAGTTATTTGAATTGACAGACATCTGAGAAACACTGTGATGATATAAACAACAATAAGGACATTGGTCTAAATGTAAATAATAATAATAATAACTCTTCATTTTAAAAATTCAGACAGAAATTATTTATCTCTATATTGATAACCACATCAAGAACTGTGATTTCAATTTCTGAGCTTGGGTCACTCAGCCCAGGCACATGAATACACTTTCTGGGTTATAAATCGTTGTCTATATAACTATCACTAAAGCCTACACTACATATACTATGTACAGTTGTTGAAGAACCTTCTTGCTCATCATATTCAGACCCAGAGACATTGATGACTATCATGTACAAAACTCATCAGCATCTATTTCTGGGCCAGAATAGCATCTTTAGTAGAAGGTTCATTCAACATTTACCTCATTGTTCCTAAGATCACTAAGCATTTATCTAATAATATTTATATAGCTAGTGTCAGAAAAAGTGTGTGCCATAACAATTTTTGCCAAGAAAAAAAAAAACATGAATAAATCAAAATTTCAAGTTTCATACAAGCCATTTGGCTACACTAGAAAATTCATATTTGACATCGAATTAAGCAGCCATCTATTTGAAAATTATAACAACACACTACTGTAAATGAAGCAAGAGGCTATGGTGGTTCCCTCTTCATGTAGAGATAGGTACTGTTTAAATGCTCAATGTAATGTGTATCCATATTTAGAAGGCAGAAATTCCATGCACATCACATGAATAAATATTTTTTCAAGACAATAAAGTGATTTCAAATTAAATGTTCTGAAAAATAAATATTTTGTGATATCACAATATTTTTTTTTCAATTGATTTTATTGGAAAAATTAGTTCTTAAATAAATTATATAAAATATTGTAAAAAAAAAACTGAACTTATTCCAGTTTGCTTCAATTTATATAAAATGGTCAATTTATTTGTTGACATATTTAATAAAGGTTTATACCTTATAAATTTAAAAGGTTTATACCTTATAAATTTAATTACAAAACAATTCTAATTTGATATTTATATGGAAACATAATGGATAGGCATTAACTCACCTTTGGTACAAAAATGGTACATTGAGTGATCAATGTACACAACCAAATTGCCATAATGTTATATGATTTGACAGCCACAGGCCACTCTTGTATTAGATGAGATATAGGGATGGTACTGCTGCAAGTGATGATAATAGTGAATATAATAATTATTGTTGGTTTAGCCTCATCCATTGAAGGAAGTGTTATGTTACGTATTTCCCAGGCAATATACAAACCATATACCATGATGGTTCCTTTATAGATGAACAAGCAAGACATCCAAATGGGATAAAAATTACAGTTACATGCTGGAACAATGATGATAATGTCTGTCACATTAATGTAACTAGGAGATTTTAGGCCCTAAAGAAAAAATACAAAATAAAACTTAAAATTATTATAAACTTGTTTTATAAGCAACTTCAATAAAAAAAGGAAAGATAAAATATCAAAATAATTTTAAAACTGAAATAAGTAAAGCTGTGAACAAGTTTTCACAAATGAAGCAATTGCATCTTTTTAGCAGAGGTGTTTTTGAACTGAGTACCATTTTCATAGCTAACATTTAGAAAGCTGTGATTATCATAAGACACCATTTCCAGCTAAGATTATGATAAACAAGCCTACTTTATTATCTGATATTATTTAACAATATTATTTATAAAATAAAACCAATTCTGAATACATAACAGTTATTGCAGAGAGCAAAGAATCAAGTTTCTACTTAATATATGGTGACCTGTAAAAATCACTGACACAAGCATAAAAAGACAAAATCAAATATTTTTTAAAATTTTATTTGAAAATGGTAGTTAATGCTGGACAATCTCTCCTCATGGGAGGAACAAACTAAAGGCAGCAGAAATGTGGTTCTACAGAAGGATACTGAAAAATTCTTTGGGTGGAACAAGTATGCAATAATGAAGTCTTAAAGAAAATGGCAACAGAGAAAACACCTCTATTCAAAATAAGGAAAAGAAATTCCTTGGACAAATAATAATGAAGAATGACTTGGAAAACATGGGGAATATTGAGGGCAAGAGAAATAAGGAAAGGCAGTGAGATATTTTTTCCTGAGGAACTTGTGTGAATGGATGCTGGAATGCAGAAGCGGGGGAGGGATGGAAGCCTTAGCAAATGAAAAAAACTGCTAAGAGCCACACAAGATAGGAAGTTGTGTTCTTCACCTATGTCATGAAGAGTCATGACACATAGAAGTGGAAGCAAAAAACTAAAAATAACAGCATAATATTATAAACATTCAGTAAAGTAAAGGCAGAAAACAGTGTAATAAAGTCTCACATTTTAATGAGAACAGAAGATTCAAATTTCTCATGCATTAAATTACATTCTATTTCACTCTAGACTTTGTCAATTACAGTCAGCCAGTGTGTGTGTGTGTGTGTGTGTGTGTAACTTGCAGAACCTTCATTTAAATGTGGATTCTACATTCTCATGATGTGATGTAATAGACTCACCTATCTCTCTCTTCTGTGATAAGTTTATATATCTATCGCCATCATATGGTTCTTTGTTATGCATGCCAGTTATGTGTTGTAGATCTGCACTTGGTAGTCAGGCCAAATCATTGATGCACCTGGCTTCATCTTTGATTTTACACTGTGCAACGTCTATTCTAGCATCATCAGCGGTGGGTCACATACTACAACAGTTCTTTTACAGAACTCATTTTTTATCCAGTAATGTAAAGATGATCCTTTTTCTATATATTTGCTGTATCATATTAAACTGTAAGCAATCATTTATCTTTACTTATTTAACTAAGCAGAAAAAATATATACTTTGTGTTTAAATGCACTAGAGGCAACCTTTCTCCTTGGGAAAGATGACTGTGTATGTTTTTGGGAGATATCAGCCACATTTGGAGGGTCACATATGAAGGCATATTTGCTTATATAGATAGTCATAAATTCCAATATATTAACCCAAAGTTATATAAAGTTTACAGATTTGATGGCAAAAATATTCAGAATTATTGGTAGAAATTCCTTGAGAAAAGATATTTTAACAATACATTCAGAAATGCACTTGTTGCAAAGATTGAAATGAAGAGAATTTATGTTGACATTTTTACTGACCTGTGGAATAAGTGGAACAAATCTGTGTTGCAAAGGATCAACTGTTTGCCACAAAATCATGAAGATTATATCAATCATCACATTAATTCCAACCAAAATAAGTAATCTATGGTCTTTTATGACCTGTATATTAAATAAACAAATGAAAGGTTGAATTAATTTAAAACAACAACTTATTATATACATTATTTTACATTCAAACAATTTGTCATCATCAGGTGTATATCAATCTGGGTAACCTACAGAATTTCAAGTTGAACCCTTTATTTAATTTATGGGGGCAGATTGTTCTCATTCCACTGTCCATGTCTAGGAATATCTCATCTAATTCTTATTTTTAATACCATTTAGTTATTGCTTGTTCATTTCTACCAAGTCCAAGTACATACTACCCAGCCCAGGGATTGAACTCACAATTATTATGTCACCAAATTCACAAACCAATGCTTTAATCCACTAGGCCTATTGTAACAGCAGTAAAGATGAGGACAGTAGTCTGACTGTAAATAATGATAACCTTCTCATCCCAGAAATTCAAATAGAAACAACAAATAGAATTATATTTTATAAAAACTCTTAATAACTTTATTAAACATTGAAGAAACTAACTTAAATAAATATGTAATAGTTTTTTAAATGCAGAATGTTGAAATATTTTATAATGAGAGTAAAAAGTCTAGGAAATAAAAATGATGATTCCAATAAAAAGGATGATCATATCTAATATTTTGTAGTAAAATCATAAAAATATCTCAGAAACAAACTTAGATTATGAATTATTAACATGTTTTGGGAAATTTTTAAATATTTACATGAGCTTTATATTTTTTTATACGGAAAAATTGAATATTTTTATGGCCATTCCATAATATAATTTGTAAATTTTTTTATTTTACTTATGTTTTTGGACAAATAATTCAAAGGCCTTTTGTATGATGCATGTGGTAGCTAATTTCAATTGCTTCACAATTACTTGTGTTGTAAAGTATTCACTATTCATCATCAATTATAATTTGTTTCAAAAACAGAAAATTTTGTTTTGTTGATGTAAAAAATTGCAGATGACAATATGCTCCACTAGTTTTTTTTCTATTTTATTTATGTGAATGCTTTATATGAAATCAGTTAAGCTGGTGGAAAGGATTTTCAGTGTTTGATCTTGATATTTTGAATACGATGGTTACCCACCACATTCATATGGTGTTGATTACTCTCAACATCAGATGGTGGATTCAACTATTCTAGCATTATTCAGTGAAAAATCTTCAACACAAAACTTTCCAAACAGCCAATTTTGACACAATATTTTCTCCATATATTGCATAAATCTTGCTTTTTTGCATAATAAAAAAGTATATTATACTGAAAAAGTTATTTCTTTTCTTCAATCTGTGAGAATCAATAACCGAAATTATTTCATTTTTGATACTAATACTACAATTGTCACAAGACAATAAAAAATAATGTTTTATATTCAGTTAAAACTAAATAGCTTTCATGCCATCTAATGACATAAGTAGAACAAACATTTTGGTCAATATTAACAAAAAAATGTGTTTTCTGTAGTAATTTTTTGTAGTATGTAGTGTAGGATGAATTTGAAAATAAAATTCTTAAAATATTCTGTATTCACTATGAAGTCTACAACTTTTGATAGTGAATACAGAATAACATGAGAAAAACATAAATACAAAAATAAATGCAAAACCAGATATTCAAAGATAGCTAGACATAAAATATATTTTATCTTTTCTTTCTTACCAAATTGTAAACTGTAAATAATTGTCATGACCTAGCAAAGAGAGTAACTCAAGCAAAAACTGTTACAAGACACACCACAGTAAATAAAGGAACCCAAAAAGTGGATTACAACAAAATCAGTCAATCAAGAAACAGCGTTAGAAGTTACTAATTGTGTGTACCCTCAATAAAAATAGGTTGCATTGGACCACAAGCCTTTTTTAGCAGCTGTTTAGTCAGTAAATGGCTGAGATCAACTGTCCCAAAGATTAGAGTTCTAAAATGGAGGAGATGGGCAACATGCATATTAGTGAAATAGACTACGGTTTCATATGCACTTTTCAGGAAATGAATAAAGCTAACTTTATTTTTGAAGCCATATATAGAAGCCTGAAATAAATATATTTTCATTCCATTTTTACATGAATTTATTTGTTATTTCCAATTTCATACTTCAGATTCTAATAGCAGCTGTCAACCATTGCTACAAGAGACCAATATGCACATCAACTTTAAGTAAAATTAAAAATGGAAAAAATTTTGTGTAAAACATTTCATTCATTAGGACAATATTTTTTCCACTTTGCTTTTAATTTCCTAACATTGTTGTGTTATATAAAAATGTATATGTCATTTTCTCCCATATCAACTGTGTATAATCAGAATTGACAATCCCAAACCATTAAAACTATGTCCATGTGTTATGAAAACACCATAAGGCTAAGCTATGGGGAACTGAAGCAGGACCTCCATATGCTAAATGACATAACTTCATAAACTTTTTTGTGTCAGTAAGTCTGAAAACAGAACTAATATTTACTAAGCACATGTGAGCATGAAAACTAATGTTCCACTGAGCTTCCAAAATTTCAAGTATAACTCCAGCTCTACATATTATGTAAGAGTATTCTTTTTATAAAATATCTGATCTGTATTCTTTAAAATAAGATAAAATTTATTAAGATGGGAAAGTAAAAGTTTTTAACAATATTCTGTTAAGTAGTTTTGAGGGCAATTTTTATGTCATTGCCAAAAATATTTATTCTTCATTTGTTCAATATGATTCTCTCAATATTTCAGAATATAGTCTTAATAATCTAAGGACGCTAGCTCTATCCAGTATTAACCAGATTACTTACCACTCTCTTGAATGCTGCTTTCTTGAATATTTGATTTACTCTCCAAGATTTGGCCAATATAGGAGTAAACACCAAAGTAGATGAACAAATTAGTAACCATACTCTTATCTATAAGATAAAATTGAATGCCATATTATGATGGGATTCTGGACAGTATGCTATTAAAGAAATACAACTTTCAAAATTGTGAAATTTTCAAATAAAAATGTTATAATAATAAAAACAATAATTTGTGTTAAAACAGTTCTTTACAACAGTTGCAAAATTTCAAGATAATCATCATAGCATATTTGCTATAACTGTTATGAAATCTCAGGAATTTGCTTCCTCTAGCTTATTGACAAATTTTCACGTTAATCTTTCAGGTAACCAATTTCAAGTTCAAATTATCTCTAAGAATACCTTAAAATTTTGGAAAAACTGAGAATATTATTAACAATTATAAAATCTTACAATGGTATAAATGCTGAAAAATTTGCATGGCTTGTATTTAAATTTGGATGAATGTAAGAAAAATACACATACTTTAAATTCCTTTAGGCTATTACAGAGGTAAAACTAAACTTTAGTAACTTTTTTGGAGTATGCATATTTGAGAATAAAGAAATATATTTAATTAATTTAAATGTATTGATGGTCTAATGTAAGAAAAGATATAACAATTGTTAAAATACATTGATTAAAAAAAATAAAGAGCTAAAGGTTACTAGTATATATACTTGTGTTTACTTTACTGAAATAGGTTCAGATTTATTTGGATATTTTTAACATTAGATATTTTATTATATATATTTTTCCAAGGATTTTCTAAGAAATAATTTTAATATTTAGAATTAATACCAAACAAATAGTTATCTAAATGTGAAGTATCTTTTCATATGGCCTTATAACTAATACTGCTCAAATATACACTCACTGTAAATATGAATGGATGTTTTTAAAGATTTTGTATAATTTTCTGTTTGTTACAATTATGAATAATATTTCCCTTTATTTAAATGATCCCTTATTCAATTACAAAAGAATTATAACAATTGACATTCAATTTTAAGCAAAATCAGTAAAGAATGTTCTTTTAAATACAGCACCAGAATTATATTAAAAATATTATTTTCACATTTTTTTTACCTTATTATAATTTTTTACCTTATTATACTTATATTAGACCTTATTATAGTGTGTATTCATGATTGTAAATACTGCTGTCTGCATAAAAAAAAATGCAATCTTTATAGAATGTCATGTCTTTTTGCTTAACAAATCTTGTATGCTTTAATTGCAGCTTTCAAATGATCTAACTGGGAGCAGCATTTATTCAAATTAATTGTTTGGTTATCCAGGAGCCTATTATAGAGAACTCCTTTCTAATCCCACAGTATCAGTTTTTTGGATGAAGACTAGTTTTTGCTATGGTTAGTGGTGATCCATTTATCTCAAGATCTCTTACATTTCATATTATTTTTAAGTATTCTTCAATTAGTACAATTGTTTTTTTTTTAAAAATTAGAATATTTAAATATGATTTACTAGAGTTCATTTCACTTAATTTATGTGGAAGTCATACATCAAAGCAGTTAATATAACCAGGTTTCTGTAAATGGTTTTCAGTATTTAATTTATTAGGTTTTCACATATGAAATGATGCACTTTATAGAAAATGAATAAAATGCTTCTGAAATGTTAAATAACTATTTATTTGAAATAGGTGCCATGTTGATGAATGATCATTCTCCAATGTACCTCTAAATTCTTGATCCCATCTTTAAAAAAATTCTCATCCTTTGATATGATAAACAATTCAAATGCTTTGATTACCTCTTCCTTATTGGAGAATGTTTTATTCCATATGAAAAGCTGAAAATGCTTAAATAAGTGATAATCAATGGGACAGATATCAGGTGAATAAGGAGGATGAGGCAAAAATGTCATAATTCAGGCTATGCAGCTTTTGGACAGTTGATTGAGAAGCATGCCAACATGCATTGTCATGCAGCAAAATTGCTCCATCACTATTCACAAGTCTAGGGTGTTTCTTTTTCAATTTTTTGTGCATATACTCAATTTCTCAACAATACAAGGTTGCTGTTATTGAATGAATAATCCCTTTGAAAAACCACCATACAGTAACCATTAACTTTTTAGGGTACAGTGGAGGTTTTCAGTATTGTTTTGGTGATTCACTTCCATCTAACCACTAGCCTACTTTCTTACAGTTGTCAAAGACCATCCATTTCTCATTGCATGTAAAAATGATTCTTTTTTTCCACTTTGTACTTATACAGTAAAATTACTTGATATTGTTTCATTGTAATCATTTTCATTAAGCTTATGAGTAACAATATATTGAAAGAAAAATTATCTGTAAACATAAAGAGTCAGGAATAAGTCAAGATTTTTTATATACTAAGGAGGTTACTTCATTAGATGACCAGATCAACAACAACCACCCCCAAAATGTGTTATTTCATGTGTGACAGCCTAATGGATATTTTGAATATGTTGGCTCTTGCATTAAATAAAGTTGATTATTCTCAAGTTCTCATATTTTCGATCATTATCAATCAAAACTGGTCTCACTAAACATGGACTAATGTGAAACTGTGCAAACTACTTCTGATATGTTCAATCCTTTACAGTCCCTTCTCTATAAACTGCATATTATTTTTGCATTTATCATATTTGTGTTTTATAACAAGGATATTGCTTATTTTCTTCAATATTATTATCGATAAACAAAAGTATATTCATTTTGATCATTCATTTTCATGTGGAAGTTTTCAAAATAAAAATGATATTTTTAATGATAAAAAGTTAGTTAAAACTAAATACTACTAATAACACCTGATAAGAAAAATATAACAAAAATAATCATAAATTCTCAGCATTTTATCACAGATTTTTACTGAAAACTTAAACATAAAAATACTAATTAAGATTAAACAATGTGAATTAAATGATAGGCTCAATGATATTATAAATTATTAAATGACCTGGTTTACAGACAGATAAACAAACATAGAATAAAATACAAATAAAAGAATAAAGTAGATGAAAGGTAGATGAAAAGAACTGAAAGAAGCATATTTCTGAAGCTCACCTGACAGGTCATTGTGGCTGCAGAACTTTGATGTTCAGCAAACACATCTAGCCCATAAAGGAGACAGCAGATGTTTAGTAAAAGGCTCCCAAAACTTGTTACAACATTTAAGTGAGGACTAGACATCTTGATCAGTCTGGAATCCCAATGGTAGCAAACAAATAATAATTTTTTTTTTAAATAAATGAAATAAATGTAGATTTGATTGAAAAAGAGAAAATATATGTAAACAAATAAAAACTGAAGAAATGTTCACATGCCAAATAAATTCTTGTTAGTGATTTTGATTTAAACTAATAAATAAGTATATTATTATCATTATGAATGTTTTCAGTTTATACTACCAATCTATAGAAATATTACCTTTTAATGAAGCAACAATGAGGTCAAATATATTGCATACTTACTGTTTTTGTAAAATACAATTATGAATTAAATATTTACTAGTTCTTAACAGTTTTTAATTTTTTCATTATTTTTATTTAATTATATATAACATGAATATTACACTAAGAATTTTAGAATCCTTTTAAAACTAACAAATAGAATTTAAATATAAATATATGACCCTCTTTGTTTTCAAAAAAAGAATAAAGTTTAAACCAAGATTCACCTGTGTTTTCTGTAGTGCATATTAAAGAAGAGGAAATACAAGGAGACACTGCAACCAATAATAGTTAATGCAGTTGCAGTCCAGAAGAGCTCTACTGTGAGGAATTGGTCCATGTTAGTTTATGCAATGGTTATCTGAAGTGTAGATTTACAGAAATATAATAAGATATAAGATAAAGAAGACAAAAAAAAACAGTAAGATCTGAGAATATAGTTTAATGTATTTCCTAGCATACAGACATTACAAGAATGTTATAGCAAATTTTATGATATTCAAATTATATGAACATCACTTTTATTTAAGTACAGGTACAAGTTGACTATGTAACCTTCATTTAATCTGATCAAAATTTGACCAACAGATTATGTTTTCATTTACTATGATAATGGGCCAAAAACTAAAATATAACTTTATAACGTCCATAATCAAACAACTCTCTGGAGCATTTGGATGATAGGAGTTACATTTGACTTGTTGGCCTCTTAAAATGTCAAGAAGTATAAAGTATAGTGAATTTACAGAGATGCATAAAGGTTATGCTTTCTGTCACATTATTCAACATTAAATATCTAATTTATTTAAAAAACATAATTTCATATAGTTAATAACATGGAAAGTTCACAGAAGGTCATAACAGTTTGTTTGAAAGGACATATTATGCATAGTTAGATAAGAGTGAAGCATATAACCTGACCATATGAATTAACCATTGGACATAATTGTAAGAAAGTACCAGAATCACTAAATAACTAAGAAGTTAAACAGGATGAAACAGGGATCAGAATTAATCAGATGAAAATGATTCCTTATTCATTTGATAAAGAAACTTTTTTCTTTGTTTGACTTTGAATTCTATCTCCAGTCTACATTCAAATAAAGTATGCACTTGTAATGAAAATAACAGAAATTCAAATCATATTTCCATATCCTGCTGCAAAGAGGAAAATAATCAGCCTTTTTCTCAAATGCTAATTGTACAATAAATTGAAGAATATTCATAAAAAATTATTCAATAAAAATTATTTCGTTTAACCTGCATATGAAAATTGTGCTTCTAAAATTTCATATTGAGTGAAAACTTGCATTGAGGGTTTTGTGCCTTCTTGTATATCAAATAACAACAATCTTTTCTTTGATTTAAACTTGCTTGTTCAATTGCTATATAGCACATATGAATCACTTTTTCCAGCTATACCAATGTGATAACTCTGTTGTGTCTGCTCCTAATAAGTGCAAATTTTACTTCAATGAGGTTGTCATTGTTTGCTGATAGAGTGAAGCACCTATAGCTATTCACAAGTTTGGTTCTCATGACTCCTGGTGGTTCTGTAAGCATGTGTTTAATAAAAGTAAGTCAATCCCTCCTCTTGTCAATCAATCCAAAGTGCTTTGCCTGTAAATTCTCTTCCATTTCTACTATGACTCACAGGAATTCCTTTGCCTGAATTTCCACTTAGAACTGTCTCTACTATGTGATATGCATATAAATGTCCATAGTTTCCTCTATCATCTCCAAACTTGATCCCCACAAAGCATGTGGACTTTTTGGTATCCCTGCAATTGTTCTTAAGAAATGTACCCTTAAACTGGCCTCTATTCTCTCTGTGCTTTATAATAGATACTTTGATGCTTCCTGCTTTCCAGATTGTTGGAAATCATCTTCTTTAGTCCCTATTTCTAAGAACTCTAGCAAACTGTCTTATCCTTTGAACTATTGACCTTGTCAACCTTGTTTTGGCAATGTACTACAGGCTTTAATCAACTCCAAATTGGTTAAGTATCTCACTTTACTTGGTTTTCTTTCTTTCACTTTTCTAGGTCAAACACCAATGTGTTGGCGGTTATTGCTGAAAGACTATCAAGATTTAGATAAAAAATAGTGAAGCTCAGGCTGTTGCTTTAGACATTTCAAAGTCATTTGACATGGTTTAGCATGCTAGTCTTCCTCACAAGTTGAAGGGATATGGTGTTTCTGGAAGATGCTTTGATTTGATTTCATCTTTCTTATCGAATAATGTAACGATGGGGCAAAATTAATTTTAATGCCTCTCAAAGGAAACATTATTAATCATCTTAAAGATTCATTTTTACCTTCTATCAACATGGCTGATGCTAACCTCCAGGAGAGTAATTCACTTCACTTTCTTGGTCTCATGCTTTTCACTGATATGAAAAGGAATGAATCAATATCAAGTGGAATTAAATCAATTACTAGATCTGCTACTAGGAATGTCAATTCACTATGTTGTGCCAAACATATTTTCTTGCTAGAATCTAACTAGAACATTTATAAGACTACCATTTTTCTAAAACTTGGAGTTTTAAACAGAATTTTTTTTTGCCACTGCAATATTTTTGCCATGCTTCAATGTTATTTGTTGTTGCATGATATCCTTTCTTAATGAATGGCTCACATATGGCATTTATATTTATGCTTGACCTACTGAGGAGTTGGTGATAGCCAAGTATATGCACTGATTTCTTTAGATATCTGATTCCCCAGTGTTTTTCTGTCTAATATTTTTATTTTATTTTATAGATGTCAGTGAGCACTCTTTTCCCTCCATACACTATCACTATACTGGATTTAATTTTCTCATCCTTAATTATGGCTTTTTAATGTTCCTCCTTCCTTTCTTTTATGGGTCAGTTGTTTTAATCATTGTAGTTTTGACAACTGCAAAAGATGGAATTTACACAGTTCTTGGTCATGTTCTCCTCGGTTTTAATTATAACCCAGTAGAGATGTCTCCAGAAGGTTGAGTTGCCTCAGAATATTGAATTGATGTTGTATTATCCATAGAGCTTTTGAATCCATTCTAACATGCAGTTTTCTAAGATGAGCATATAAAAAATCTAGTATAAAAAATTACGAGATTATAAACTTTCTATTGACATATTTAACTTTCATTCATTTGAAGATTCTTATAAATAGATCTATAAATAGTAAGAATATTATATTTATCAACAGACATTCCTTTCAATATAAAATTTTAAATCTTTATTTGAAATGGTTATTTTCATAAGAACTGTTCTTAATTTATTTTATCAATGAAATCATTCAAATATTAATTGCTAACCATTTTAAAGTATATAATGTAAGATGAAAGTAGTATAATAATGTCCATTGTATAATGTGTATGGAATGTTTTTCCTCAGTATTTGTCTGTGTTCTTCATTTAAGATAGAAAGATTCTGTGTAATACAGATACAAAGAATTTAAGTGAAATGTAATCTTGCATTATTAATAGCATTTCTGAGCTAGTCTGTGCCACATCACTTAATCACAGGATGCCAAATCATTCTTTCTACCTTTTCATTTTGAATAATTAATTGAATATAATGCATTTGATTCAGTGAGGTTTCTTTAAAGAGATTATAATATCTTTGAAAGGTTGTTGTTTTGATTGTATTTCCTTAACACTTGAAGACTTATCTTGGGGAGATATCTCTATAAAAGAATTATGATCATTTGAAAGATATGTTAAAACCTGTTTGATCCACTGAATTCTAATGACCAAAAATGATTGTTTTCAAATTGTCCATTTATCAGCTGAATTGCACCTGCTGATAGAAGCATTTTGTGTTAATTATTCATAGTGAGAAAAAAAGTATGAATGACAGGCTCTGACTAGCTTGGTCTGATTCCATTGTGCAGACAAATATCCTCTTTACTGCTCTCCACATCAATGTCTCTGTTTTTTTATGGAAGTACATCAACATTTAGTGAACAACAGCAGCCTCGGATTCCTTTTCGTGATAAGGAGCATCATCAAGATTTCTCATGTATTGTCATTAATGACTGTCAACAACACATGGTTAATGCACCTGCTCTTTGGTCAAGCAATAGTTTCACTAAGCTTTATCTTTAGCTAAAGATATAAAAACACATTATTAAAAGAGAGTTCACTTTAACATCTTTGCTGATAAGACCAATAATTCACCTTTTCTTTTTAATTAAAATTTAGATCCAACTTCAAGTGGAATTGTTACATTTCATATAAGTTTGATGTGTTACTTATAGTTTAATGGTTTCCTTGAAATCTACTAACAAAGAAATCATTTTCAAATTTTGTTGTAATTAAAATGAAACTTATTTTTTATTGACAAAATTAGAAGCATTTCTATTTAAGTTTATGCCTCAGTTAATGTTGTAAGAAAGGCAAATAACACTGATTGCTTAATAGATATCTCCTACATGACTATTCAGTCTCTAAAAGAACAACAATCCAACATGTTTCAAATTGCTTTAATTGAACAAATGTTACATGTATACATTTCCATCATACAATACCTGCTTGCACTAGACTATTTTATTACACGAAACTTTATTACAGAATTGTGGTAAACCCTCCTACAGTATAATGAACTCTTCCTCCTCTCATAAATACAAACTGCGAGAGTCGGATAGGTGAAGAGTGTGAAGTGGAGTAGTAGACACAGTGCTAATATACTTATTACTAACACTATTGTTTTGTATATATCTTCAATATACTTTTTCAACCTACCTTTGTCTTCCGTGTCTTTCTTTCTGGCCCCTAAACAGGCCACAACAAGAATGCATCACTGTCTGAAGCTTAAACACAGATAGTGAATTGTATAACTGTTACTACATCACAAGATGGCTTAAAAATTTAAAAGTTTCTTCAGCATACCCATGAACATACCCCTACTGTACCCAGGTTAAAATTAGCATTGGCCCTTTAAGGTTGGCAATTTTATTTTCTGTCAGTTGATAATGAAAATATTTTTTTTTTTTTATTTAATTCAGAGGTAAACTTTTATTTTGCTTCTGTGAACTTATAATTTTTGCCAAATTTTTAGTTTGAACATGAAGAAATAAAAGTCTGTATTTCAGCAAATATACATGATAGCATAATGGTAGTACAATGGACTTTATTTATTCTATAACAAAGTAATTTTTCTGAACATTGTATCATATAATTATTTTTATTATTCCATATATTATTCAAACTATTGTCTTCACAGTAACTTTCCAGAGTAAAACTCTACAATTTAATCTTACAAATGTCAATTCTCTACAGAGGAAAACCAAAGGTTGCTCTTTAAAACATTCACTAGACTTGTGAAAGAGAAAATAAAAAATAAACCAACTGCCCTCAAAAAAATCAAATCTTGGGGACAATAGAAAAGCATCATTAAAGAAATAAGATCAAAATAATAGACATACAACAGTAATAGAAAGTATGTAAAATGAAAGAAGCTGCACATATAATAATGAATGCCTTATTTAAATATATGCAAACTGGTGTTCATAATAGTAATTAACTTTAGCAATTAAAGCTTCTGACTTACAACAACAGGTATGAAGGTATTCTAAATTCCTCTGTTTGACACCACTCATGCTTAATATTCAGTGCCATGATTCTTTTGGGTTGTGATATTCAAGTTGAGAAGATGAAAATGAAAAGAAAAAAGTACAAAGTAAATTCTAAAGAATCAATGCAGAAATGGTAAAAAATATTAACTGAAAACTTATGTTAAAAATAATGAAAATAAAGAAAATTGTACAAAATTATATAGAATACTGTAATCTGTTCATCTAAAATGCATTCCAATCATATGTACATTTTAAAACTAAAACCTAATCAAGCATATTGTACTTTAGTTTGATCTTATTCTGATATAATAATCTAATTTGTAAATAGCATTTTTATTTATGCCCCATATTCCAAATTTTGTACAATTTGTGTGTGTGTGTGTATGTATGTATGTATGTATGCCTATATGTGTATTGTAACATTCTCTTTATTTCATTAAGATAAAAAAGATCAGAAATATTTATGCTACAATGTTTACATAACAGATTCAAAATTATTTACTTGCATTTCTTTGTGAGAATGTAGATAAAAAACATTAAACAAGTTAGGATCTGTAACTGGTAGAACATGTAATAACCAGTAGATAAATTAAAAAGCCACATGAATTTGTGCATTTATCCAATTATACTTCCTGTTATTGGTAGTTAAGTCAAAATCTTTCTCAAGTCCTCACATGTCTGTCTTGAAAAGTAAGTTCAAAAGCATCTATGCCGCCATGTGGGTGATGAATTATTTTTCCCCTTTCCTACCAAAAAATGTTGTAAGGGTCTTGCTATTCTATCACACAACTGTTTTGACAAGTTACATTCCTTGGTTCCATTAGTCCTGACCTTTGCACCTGGGATCTGCCGTGCAATGTACATGAGGATGAATCACTCTTATTCTTTTTATATTCCATTAATAAGAAGTACATTCCACTCAGCTTCTTTCTAAGAACTGTGGCTTTGTGTGATAGACTCTTGGCAGGATGTTTTTCCCAATCATGACAAGGTTTACCTCTTCAAGTTTAGGATTAACTGTTATCTTTCCTATATAGCTTCATAAACTTCACTTTTTAATTTACTCTTATACTCCTACAACACTATACAGTAAAACTATCTTGAGTGACTCTTGAGCATTGTATTGGGTGAACATTAGTATAAAAAAGATGATACTGAAACACAAAAAATTTTTTTTAGAAAGAGGCTATTAACAGTAGAATTAAATATATATAAAAGAAAACTGTTACTTATGTTTTACCATTAGAATAAGATTTTATAGTAAATCTTTAAAAGACTCATTATTCTAGCGTTAACGAAATCCATTATATTTTTATGTCCTTTTATATCTTTTTAACTTTAGTTTGTAATTACTATATATCCTTAATGTTCAGAAGTAAAATATATGATTACAAAAAATAAATAACTTTCTCAAATTCATAATTATTATTATGGTAATTTTTTTGGAATATGCAAATTAATCTGTTCAACATGAAATTGACAGTATTGGTTATTTTTACTGTTTTTTAGTAAAAATAATTTATTTCAATGATATTTCATTTCAGTTAAAATTTAGTACATTTCATAATGTAAATATATACTTTCAATTCATGATTTTTATGACTATATTTCAATTTGAGCCACAACAGTTACAAAGGAAATCATTTCTGTAACTGGGGAAAACATTTGTTGTTAATGAAAAGTAAAATGTTGATTTCAAAAATGTATAAGTGAATATTTCAGTTTAAAAAGATTTAATAGTAAAGAATATAGAGACCTTTAAATATTTACAGTAGGCATCATTTTATTGAATGAAACTGTTTCTAATCATTTAAGAGTAACTGGCAAGAAAACAGTTTGGTAAAATTGTTTCACTTGAAATAAAGGAAGCATAAAAGTAAATAATTTTGGAGGCCCTGATCATATTCAACAACATGAAATTGATGGATTCTGTATAATAATTAGAGGTCTGCATAAATATTGCATTTAAAACATAAACAGCATCAAGCTAATATTGTTGCCTCTTCATTTTTGTTATAAAAATGTTGTTACTAAAGATCAGGAGAATGTAGATCATCTTTATTACAAACTTTTTCAAGATTTTGAACTTCTTTAATCAGAATCAATTGAATTTATCAACTGAATGCAGGAAAAGAATTGAAAACACAAACTGACAAAGGGAATAAAAATATATATTAATCAATTCACCCCAAGTAAAGCAATAAATGTCACTAAGATGAAAGAGGTTACTGAGAGTGAAAGAAACAGAGGACAACAAAAAAAAAAACAGGCTTCAAGGAGACAGAAGATGACGATTGACATTGCATTTAAATTTTTGAAGATTGTAGTTGACAAGAAAGCAGGAAGCTGGAAGAGAGTTCACTAGGGAGAAATGCGAAAGACAAAATTATTAGCATAGCATATGATTACAACTACCAATTTCAACAATAATATTATGAGCTGTCTAGCTGTCAATCTAGTACTGCACTAAAATTTGTGAAGTCAAGGTAATAACGAAAAAAGCTCATTAGAATATTTGCCAGAATAATATTTACAGAAGAAGCAAAAGGAAGCTACATTACAGTGGTGGTAAAGTAACTAATGCTGAGATACCAGGTCAGAATTGATAACATTGTTAATTCTTTTTTAGATTTTGTCAAGAATCTCAAGATAAAAGACAGAAGCACCAGACTAGATGTGGTAGAAAAAAAAGAACATTAAGTTTGAAACTAAATTTTAGTTTCACAGGAAACATCTTAGAGAATTAAAGCATTGATTAGTGAATTTGGTGGTACTGTGAGTTCAGTTGCTGGGCTGAATAGTACAGATATACTTTGACCATAGAAACAGGACAAGGAATAACTGAACAATACCATAAAGACAATAAATCAAAACCAGAGATTCCTAGTCATAGGCCATGGAATGAGAACATTGAATAAAGAGTCTTGGATGCTACCTGAATTTTACCAAAAACAAAATAGTTTCCATACCTGATGATAACTGGTAGAACTATCAAAAGTACTTGCATATTTAAGCAAGACCTAATACAGTTTATAATTTTAAAAACAAGGATCGTAACATTCATCGAGTGATTAGTGGAGTAATGCATCTTTAACATTTAGTTAGGGAAGGGATTTTGTTATTCTATATCATTAACTTTACTAATTTACTTTTTGTATGAATGATTCATTGTAATATAAATTAAACTGAACCACATATTTGATTTAAAAGAACTGATCTGATGTAGAAATTTTCGGGATAACAACTGTGATATTACTCTACTTATTGAACTATTTAGCTCATTCCACATTGACTGATAAACTCCTGCAACAAAAAAATTCTTAAATTGCCATATTAGTAAAAAAACACACACTTAAATTTTCAAAAATTAAACCTTAGTGTTGTAAATGCACACTCCACAAGTTTGTATCCGTTATCAATAACACATTTAAAAAAAAAAACATATTTCGATTTGGATTATATTTGTCTCAGATGTTACCTGAATTTTACCAAAACAAAATAGTTTCCATGCTTGATGATTACTGGTAGAACCATCAAAAGTACCTGCATATTTAAGGAAGGCCTAATACAGCTTATAATTTTTAAAAAACAAGGATCATAACATTCATCAAGTGATTTATATATATATATATATATATATATATATATATATATATATATATATATATATATATATATATATATATATATATATATTACAATGGATTTTTATTAATCAGAAAAATTTGTATTACTTTAAATGTTATTTTGGTTAAATAAATGGAGCACCTACTCAAATATGAGTATCCACTAAATATAACATTTAAAGTGATACAAATATGTCAGATTAATAAAAATCCATTCTAAAAAATTCTCTTTGATCATGTTTGGATATCAAACTATGTGCAGTTAATGACAGGAGAAATTTAGCTTTGAAAGCATGAAATTGAATTTGCCTGAGTGTCTGTTTCTTTGTGTCTAAGTAGTAAGGCACAGTGGGCTAAGCAGTGTCTTCCCTGTGGGAAGGCTGGTTTGATTTCTGTCAAAGGGTGCAAATTCTACTTTAATAAAATTTCTTGAATATTCAGGGTTGTAGGTGAAAATAAATATATTGCTTAACTTAGCTTAACAAATAAATGAATGCCTATTATTCAAATACAAATATCCACTAAAAATAATGTTTAAAGTTTTATATATATATATATATATATATATATCGGCATGTCTTTGTCAATGTATGTATGTCTATGTACGTGTCTCTTTCGATGTCTGTGTATATGGTCACTTGTGTGTACCTTTCATTGTGTATGTATGCTGTCGTTTTTTTGTTTTTTTTAAGGGTCGTAGAGATATATCCTGTCTCGTCGCTTTTTTGTGTTTATCTAAATACATCTGCGTGTTTATGTATTATAATCTGATTGTGTATGTATTGTCTTTTGTAAGATTTGATCCTCCCTTGCCTATGTTTCTGCTTCAAACAAATGTATCTATGTTGTCACGAAGTTCAGAGCAACATTTCATCTTCTTAACATTTATTCCAACTTAATTTCAACAAAAACAAAATAAATAGAAAAACTTGTATTTTTTTCCTCAATTTCTTTAAATAATATTTTTAAATTTAATATAGATTAAATTTAAAATTAGTAATTTTTAATTTTAAATTTTATCATATAATTTAATATTTATTAGTTAGAATGAATTCTATTTTAGTCTAACCCTAACATTAAAGAATTAAATAATTATTATAACCTTCTGTTGTCAAGTTTTTGAATTCTCATATACTTGTATTTTGATTGGTCATTCCAACTTATATTAACAGTGTTTCCCCTAGTGAGGGATGTTTGATTGATTTGAACCTTTTATTCTACATTCAACACAATCACTTCATAAGACATCAGTAGTGTTGAAAGAAAATTATTATTTTTGTAGTGATTTTATAACATATTTATGTTATAATTTTCGAATAAATAATATATATATATATATATATATATATATATATATATATATATATATATATATATATTAAAAGAAGGGAGAAACTGCAAACGTTTTTTGGTTGTAATGTGGTTATTTTTATTTTTTTCTTATGTTTTCAATGTTAAATATTGTCGATATGAGACATTCTCTTTTTTGTGGGTTACTGACCTCGAAAGTTCTGCATGTTCTTGTGTTCTTGTCAGTATGTGTATGTATATGTATACTTCCTTTCTATATATACACACTGTTTTATTAGGAGGAATTGGTAAATACATTTGTACACATACACACATATACACACACACACACTTCCTGTGCTGTGTCATGTTTGTGTATATGCCCATTGTTTTTTATATATATATATATATATATATATATATATATATATATATATATATCAGCATGCACATGTATATGCGCACTTCCTCTCTACATACACATATTGTCCTACTACAAGGAATCAGTATATACACACACACACGCATACATACATACATACATTTACTTATACTTCCTAAGTTATAAGGAATCAGTATACACACACACATATATACATACATATATATATATATATATATATATATATATATATATATATATGTTTTGGGATATCATTATAGAAAGAAACTCCTACACTTCTGAAAACCCCAAAACAGCATTCATAATAAATAAAAACTTCAACTGCAACTCCAAAAATGTGATTTATGTACTCAAATGCACAAAATGCCAGAAGTCATATATAGGTATCAGCCAACAACTGAACAACAGGGTATCCCTACACAAAAGCAACATAAAATTACCAGATAACAGAAAATGTTTTGTATCACAACACATGTAACCAGGGTAAATTTAAAATTATGCCAATATATCAAACAGACAATTATTCTTACCTACAAATACAAGAAAAAAACTTCATAAACAAATTTAAACCAGAACTAAATAGATCATAATCCCACACGCAAAAACACACAACATGCATACATAATAGCCAAATACAGTGATCAAATCCCTTGCATGCATGCACACATGCTCACATGTTAACAAAAGCAAGGGACTACACATGGGCATGCACGCAAACCCCACACAACTTAGGAAGTAGATGTATATGTATATATGTATGTATGTGTGTGTGTGTATACTGATTTCTTGTAACTTAGGAAGTATATGTATATCTATGTACATCTGTATGTATGCGTGTGTGTGGGTGTATATACTGATTCCTTGTAGTAGGACAGTATGTGTATGTAGAGAGGAAGTGTGTGTATACATGCGCATGCTGATATATATATACACATATTGGTAAAAACAATGGGCACACACATGAACACTGCACAGCATAGAAAGCATGTTTTTGTGTTTGTGTGTATATATGTGAGTATGTGTACAAATTTGTATGTATGGAGAGGGAATATACATATACATACACATACTGAAAAAACACAAGAATATGGAAATAGATTGAAGAAAACACAGGGGTCATTGAAAGATAAGAATGCTGATAACTTCTTCATCATTTCTCAGACCAATCTTAATTGTTTTATAATCCTTCATCCAGAACTTTTCACTGCCAATTTAGGAAGACATTTGGGACACTAACACACAAAAAAGAGAATGTCTCATATCGAGAATATTTAACATCAAAAAACATAAGAAAAAAAATTTATTTTTAATATGTGGAAATCTCCATGCTTTGCCTGATGAAGGTTGCAAGACCAGAAACACGTGTAGCAAAATTATGGAAAATAAAGCATAATATTTAAAAAAAAATCTATGTTACAACCAGAAATGTTTGCAGTTTCTCTCTTCTTTTTAATATACACACTTTTCTCTCGTTGGAACTACTATAACCTCTTCACTTTATATATATATATATATATATATATATATATATATATATAAATATTTATTAACAGTTATAGCAAAAACATGTTATAAACTGCTACATAAATACAATCATGTTTCAACACTGTGTGCATCTCCTCAGGTGGTGGAGCTCAACTGGAGAATAGACAGTCATCTTATAGTTTAAAGGTAGCAGTAACCTCAACAGGAAGAGGTGGAAAAAAATGGGCCTAAGTTTCTAACATGCTATGGGATCAACCAGGATTAACCAATCAGATGGGCGTATAATGAGTTCCAAGCTAACTTCCATGTTGGATTTCTGTTCATTAGAACAGTTATTTAGAATCTCACCTAGGTGTTAATAGGGTAATATTCTTTGGTCTTAACTCAAACTAACATAAGTCTGTAAACTATCAGAATGGAATCAGGAGATGAGTCTACTTAAAGATCTGTCAGCAGCCCATATCAACATCAGCAAGCATTGACCATTATTTCAACATGCTAAAGCCAACAAGGTGACAGTGGGGATGAGGAAGTAAAGAAGAGAAGGTAGAGAAGAAGGGAAGTAGTAAACTGGTAGTAGATGGGACATATAGTCATACAGTTCCAAACATTCACATATACACACCTATACATCCACATGCACACATGCACACCAAACAATCATATACATGCATACACTGATGCACGCATATATGTACACACACGCACATATATATGCATAATTATATAAAAGCATATATATATACACATACATACATCTGAATATACACACATACATACAGACACAGCACAAATATATATATGTACATACATACAACGAAAAACATAGACACACATACATACATACATACATACACCTGTGTGTGTATATATATATATATATATATATATATATATATATATATATATATAGTTACGAACTTGTAGCATATAGATGAACCACGGGTTTAAAAAAAAGGAAACGTGGGATTTTTTCTCGGTCTTCACTCAGAAATGGAAGCGACACAAGGGAATCAATGAAGAACAGACACAAGACGATGGATTTCAAAATAAAACATTTATTTATAAATATATATATAAAGAAAGAAAAAAAAGAACATTCATTTAACAAAAGGGGAAGGGGATCATTAAAGAACAGAGGGCGCGAGCGAATACATACATATATAAAAACAGATCAAACCAAGAGAATCAACTTATCTTTCAGTCGAGTTGATATTTTCACACAAAGTTCTGATTCGCCGAAGCGAGAGTTCTGATGCTAAAACAACATTTTGGCCAGCCGGCAATTTTCCTGGATTTCTTTTCTTTCACAATCATTCGATGGTCCACAGCATCTTGTACAGGCGTTTCGTTGGGTTGATTCAGTTTCATAGCAGTCCTTTCATCCCTAGTCGACAGACTTTGCTGTCTTCTTCATCTCAGTGGGCAGTTTGACGATTTTGCCCAGTGACGTTCAACTGCTGATGGTCAGAGGAAAACTGAAAATCCTTTTTTAGATTTTCGCTGTCCCCAAAGACAGTCACATGGGTTCCCTTCATTCTTGACCGGGTACGCAGGAGGATGGGGCGTAAATCACGCAGTGCTTGTGTGATGGCCAAAAGTTCAATACACGCTTAGTATGTTCTGATCACGTGAATCGCAGCAGGAGACCCAGATGGTGCCTGGAATTCACTTATGGTCAGCCGCCTGATAGCTGCAAAATTTTGGAACCAGGTCATTCTTGCGTCGGGTCACTTCAATGTTCATGGGCTCTTGGCTTGTGGGTGGAAGAGTAGATAAAGAGAGAAAGAATTTGTGAAGAGTAGAGGAGTGTATGGCTGATCATGGAACATATTCGCTCACAAGTCGAAAGCATTGGATTAAATTTCTATTTTTATTTATTTATTTATTTTTCTTTTATATCTAACTAATTTTCGACTAGAATTTAAGATTTTACTTTGAAGTGCTTTTTAGCCTAACGTCTATGTGGTTAATGAAATCGGGGCTGCGTCACAATATATATACACACACACACATACATACAGATATATAGCTACACATGCAGATGCACAGATAAACACCAAAGTGGAACAAACATAAACAATGACTAATGTTCAAACAAATATGTACTCAATTGCATAAGATGTAACCATGTATGCACAAATCAATGCATGAATGCAGGTACACATATGCATACACACAGGTAAATATGCAGATGGAAATACGTACCAGTAAAAACAACAAATACGTGCACATATGAATATATACAAACATACACATAAAAATATGTGTGTATATATGTACACATACAATTATAAACCCACACATTTATACATAAAGTCACACAAACATATAGATCAAATATGGACACAAGGACCAGAAGTATTATGGACACACTGTAAACCCCAAATGCATACATATTAACAGGCATCTAGATAAATATACACATACACATGCATATACATATAAACATACATATACATATAGCTATACATATACATACATACACACACACATATATATGCACACAGACACAAATACATATAGAATAAGCATATATACACATATACAAATAAATATACACAAGCACAACCACATATATACATATACACACATATATACATAAGTACATATGTGCGTGCATACAATGCATATACAACTACACACAACCATGCACAAATACATACATATATACATATACATATATATCCGTATCCACATTCATACATGCACACTCATACACATGCAAAAACAGATACATACACATATATAAAGACACATATACATGCAAAGGTGCATACACATATACTCAACTGAGAACAAATCGAGATAAGCCTACTCTGTATTGAGCTCTTTTAAAAAAATATAATGTCTGGACATTGGTACTAACCTACCTCACACTTGCAGATGTTGATAGCTTAAAAATCAAGAGTTGGCAATTACCAATCAGAATATATGTACAGTAATGTAAAACCCCATAAACCAGGTTTTCTTTCTCCAACATATCATATCCCAAATACCTACACCCATATACCAACTATCAAAAACCCTCAACCACATAATTTCTCCATATACACCCAACAACTGCAGCATAGCATAGCATCAACTATTGACGTCCTCCACATCTTGAAAGTAGCAAATCCAATAGGAGATATTGTGGTCTCATTGGATGTCGAAAACCTCTTTACCAGCATCTCAGTTGAGGAAACAATCAACATAATTAGTGAGTGTGTTACTCATCAAACATCAATGACCTACATCATACACACCACTACTTCCTTAAGTAGATGTCTTACATGCCATCTTTCAAAGCACAGTGTGATTAATAAACATTTATTAATGCATAAATTATAAAAACTTTTAAGGAAAATTCTAGTCTTATATTGTATTATAATACAAAGATTCTTTTCAGGTCACATAGTCATACACAGCTCATCGTTAGGGAGGCATTGCTTATTAAATACTATTCTCTCACTATCAATCTTACACTATTTAGCAGTGGAGATGGTGCGTTAAAAGTATTCTAAAAATAGAAGTGATACCCAGGTCAACTGGCCACATGACCACCAAAAGAAGTATACAATGCCCACCACACAGCAAAACTACTATGTAGAAGACACAGAGAGAAATTCACCATCCAATAACAACATCCTTGATAATGGCTATAGAACTAGCCAAAAGTGCATAGAACAATTATGACTATGGACAATTTCTATATTCTTTAACCCCTGAAAAATGGAAAAATGTTAGATTGCTGGAAAAATTCAATAAGAGATTAATTAAATCTTCCTTGTCAATTGTTTTCAATGAAAGATGCTTGAAAGAAAGGCTACACACGTTTGTGTGTGTGTGCATGGCTGAATGTTTGGATGAGGCAACTTCTTGATAATATTGGCCTAGGGAGATGATCTCAGAATGCACCACTGTTAGGAAGTGTCTGAAAACCATACCACAAATTGACCAAAACCTTGAGAGAAAACTTGCCAGATAAACTTGTTTGGAAGCCATCAATGGTTGTGCTAGTACAAAATTACAATTCATTGTGACTGAGGCTTTTAGCTTTCTCATTTCATGACTGACCATGCCAGATTATGTGTTCTCTCCAAAAAGTTGAAATTAATGCCAGTTTGGCATAGTTGTGGCATAAACAACAGTTTGGCTCCATGGATATGACTTTAAATACCATCAAATACAGTACTTTTATTAATCATGAAAATATTCAATTTGACTTCAAATTTACTTTTTTTAAATTTAATACATAAGAATACTTAAAATAAGTATTTCTAAGCAATAAACAAATTTTTAAATTAGCAAAATCGACAAGTCAATAAGTTATTCTTGTACAGTTTGTTTACTAATAGAACTTACAGACAGTTTTTAATGTAGCTAAAGTGAATCCTTCAAATATTTTATACCTTGAAATATAAGAATGTTGGGCCAGGTATTAGTTTTTCTATAAGTTTTCTTTGCTTTTTACTTGGAATATTTTTTTACTTATAATTACAAGCAAGGAAATTTGGTCAGGTAATGTAGAAGCCATCATCAACTGCAAACTAAACAGATTGACATCTACAGAAGGAAAACAAAATAAATTTTGATAACACCCATTTTATTCTATTGAAACCTGATTATATATATAGTTTAAAAGGTATTCTATAAACCAGTTCAATCCAGTTGGCAAATTTAAAAAAAGAAAAATTAATATGGAAGTACTTACTGAACCCCACAAAATTTGCTCTTTTTTATCACATCATTCCTGTATTTAAACTCTATCCATCATGTTTGTTATGATAAGGTAAGTTACATTATTTGACATTTTTATATTGAGAAGGACTTCAAATTCCATTCCAGTTAATGTAAATTAGAGCAATTGATATGTGAATGAACCTGAATAAAATTTGCTACTACAAAGGAAGTAGTTTATTATAATCATGGATTATGCTGCAAAATGTTGATTGTTATCAAAATTAATCAGTCTCAAACATTTTATTTAAAATAAATTAAAAAATAATTTCAAGTCAATACTTTTCATATCATTTTTTATAAGAATGATGATATAAAAATTGTTATAATTATTTGCAACAATAAATTCAATAATATAATAAAGTTATAATAATAATAATTACATAATGAAAACTGTTCCAGTTTTTATATCTTTTGTTTAATGTTATCAGTCAGTTATTGTTATCTAAAAGATCCTGTCCTTACTGATTACTAAGTGCAACTTAACTCTGTATTTCATCTAATTAATTGCAGGCCTCCTTATATAGGGGAAACTACTGTCTGGTGAACTCTGCCTAAGGGCACATTTTTTTCTTTTATTAAATTCTCTCTCAAAAATCCCAGACTGTCAATAATAGTAGATATCAATTATTCTGTTTTAAAAAAAATGGGGATGTCTACTTGAACATGTATATCCACTAAATATAACATTTATATTAATAAGAAATGTGTAATATATATTAAAAACTGGCATGCATAAGTTTTTTCTTGAATATATGTTAGGCAAGCACTGGTCACAAAAAGATACTTTTACTTAGAATCAGAAAGAGACAGTTGAAATTTTTGTGACACAGAATGAAGGTTTGAAGAATTTGACCCTCACAGAGCATTGAAGGCAAGAGGAGAAGTGAGATAGAGTGAATAATCTAACAGGCTTGTGTAATAAATGGATGACAAAACCTGAAGTGGGAGGGATCTCAAAGAGAGAAACACTGCTTAGATATATGTAGGATAGGAAGTTTTGGAGAGACATTTTCATCTATATCCTTAATGACTATGGCATATAAAAGAAAAAAATGATTACAGATAAAAATAAAGGACAGGAAAGAGAAAAAAGAGTAAAAAGTAGAGATGAAAAGAAGACAGAAAAATGCATTTTGAATATACTTATATAAGTCTGCAATTCATTTTAATATAATAAAAATACAATATTACTAGAAAGAGAAAATAAGGTCATATGTAGGATGATATTCATTTTTTTATACTTCTGCTTTACTAAATTACTGCAAAAATACATAAAAAGAGTACAAGTCTAGTCATCTATAAACTAAAACATGTTTCAATATGGAAGGTGGTATTTGTATGCATGTTCACATAAGATAAACAAAAAAGAAGCATACAAAAACTTGCAGTTCTACTAGACTGTTTATTCTTTTATGGTGATTGTAGTGAAACAAAGTTCTCAACGTCTTTTGGGTATGTCTGTCTTGTTTTTTGGTTAAGAAGTAAATTATAATAAGTAAGGATAACAATGGCTGAAATCAGGTCAATTTCAAGTTCGCCTTGTGCTGAGTTGGAAGGACCAACTCACTTTATGAGCAGGGCTGTCAAAACACATCTGAATGCTGTCATTAGAAAGTGGAAAAGTTCAGTTATCAGTAGGCTGAGGAAACTAATATTTCCCAGTGATAATGTAATTACCATGTAGTTCTATATTTCGGCAGAGAAAGAAGGTGAGTGAGGAAATGTTTGACTTCAACAGCACCACTAAACACTGTTTAAAAAACAAGAGGTAATCATATTTCTGGTTACTTTAATCTTAACATAAAGGGAAAATGTATTCCTTTTTTATTATTTAATATTATTATTTTTTAATTATGGACATTAATTAATTTTTGCCACATAAGTATGGATGAAGTTAGTAACTAAAACTTCCTTCAAATATGAAATAAAATATGAAATTGAAAACCCAAATACTATATTACTCTTCAAAAAGCACAAGCAAATTTTTTATACTATTTTGTCATCTACAAAAGTTTTGAAGATTTTAAATTAAGATTTGAAACAGAATTTTCAAATAGAGGTTTAAATGAATTTGTGGTGAGAGGTACACTAGTGAAAAGAATAAAACATTTAAATGGTTTTATTGTTTATAATTTAAAAAAAAACAATAGACTTATAACCAAATTTTAACTGTGTGCAAAGACAATGTAAAAATAAGTTTTATATCATGCCTAATTCCAAAATGAGAAATTCCAGCATTTGTGTTTTTAAATATTTTAGTATTTCAAAACCCTTTTAGAAAATGAAGCATGGTACTTATGCATGATATTATCTTGAGCAAATGATTTTCTGGATGGAAACAGTATGAATCAAATCATACCAAAAGTGGTCAAATGGCTATCAGCTACCAATTACGGTTACCAGAAGGGATTTGTTGCTTTATTGACTTGCAGCATTCTGTTAATGATAGATTATCATTATTACCAAGTCATTACTGGAAAAGACTTATTGCTATATTTGATGTGAATGATATTTATAAATGCACATCTGGTTGTGCTGGGTCAGTTTGTTTTAGTGCTAATTCTATCCAAGAAGTCAATATTCTCTTTACCAGTAAAAGTAGTTGATTTTGTTCAGACATTATCAGCTGTGATTCTTTAATACAATTTCAGAATATATACAGATGTTGAATAAAAATATGTTGACACTTCTATCTATTCTTGGCTTTATCTATTAGTCATTTTATCATTCCAGTCTATGACATATGCTTCTAAACTCACATGAAGAGCAGTAGTTAAGCATTAAGTATTATTTCTCAACCAGGTTAGTTCTATACAACTTTATACATATATTCTTTTTATACCCTTGATGTGTATAAAAAGAATAATGATACAATCTACTTTTTAAAACACAATTTTCTTTTCTCACTGGTGATATCCTTTCATTACTCATAGAATCAGTGAGGTACTAGGCAATAAACTCACAACGATGATAACCTTAAATATATTAAAGGCCTTTGACAAGGTGTTAAAGAAAAACTGCTACTTTATGGAACAGACTCCCAAGAGGAAGTTTTCCTGACCACTGCAATCTTCTTCAAATTCATTATCTATCCTACATAACTTCATAAAATGACTGCACTTCTTACCTTCTCCACTTACTCTCATGCAGAAATCTCATTCATTAACTCTCTACTTTGAATGGCTCTTTGGCCTTGAGTGAAAATTAGTAAATAAAAATAAGAACAAAAAACACACCACTAATGATTACACACTATTGGACTACACAACATGAATTTTGGCCAATTTATTCATACACACAACCATATTGCCAGAATCTATCTTACATATTTATAAGTCTGTAATTCATCCATGTATTGAATATTGCAGTCACATCTGGTCTGGTGCTTCTGCTATGTATTTAGAGATTTTTGATAATATATAAAGAAGAATATAATCTGGAATCTCAGCGTTAGTCACTTTCCCATCACTATAATGTAGCTTCTCTGTGCCATTTTTATAAATATTTTCATGGTAATCATTCTGATAAGCTTTACTGTTTGGTATCTAAACTTTATGAATTTAAGTACAGTACTAGATTGCCTGTAAGGTCTCATCATTTTACAGCTAAAATGGCTGCTAGCTGTTTTTTTAAAAGGTTACATCAAATATTCATGTTGTATACTGAATGAGTTATATTTCATGAATATGGGAATGAAAAACTGAGTAAATTTTATATATGATTAAAATAAGATTAAATATGAATTAACAAAAATAAGAGAACTTATAACTAAATGTAGAAAACAGGAGTAAACTGTAAGGCATGGTTTTCTTTATTCACTTTTGCTAGTTTATTTATTATATTTAACCTGTTAATTATGGATGATGTGAATTTTCACCATTGCATTTTTATGGCTCAACTATAAAATTATGGAATTTCTGCATCAATTATTATTTCTTTTTTAAAGTGTAAGATTTAATTTATTTTGATACTTTAAGATTAATTTTTCCCCCAATTAAGCAATGATTCCATTTTGCATCCCAAAAAACAATTTATCATGTTTTAGTATAAATACAGCCATTTGTCATTTAACAATCGGTTTCCAATTCCAATGAGATGATTGCTAAATGAGAAGTTGTATCTGATGACTATTTCATGCATACTACACATGTAATGTCACTTTGGTACCATTTTTAACATTTCTAATTTATTTCTAAATGTTTATAATGTACTGAACAGTAAACATAATAAGCAAATTTGAAAACCAATCCTATATTTTGATCATTATTTCTGTTTTCATACTGCAAATACTGTGTATTTTTTTTTTTTTTACATTATTTATCCATTATATTTATTTTGATTCATTTTGAAAAAAGAGAATTTTCATTAATCAAAGTTTTTATACAACATACAATACTGACTGGGCAGATTTATTTTATGAAATTTTATATCTGGCCATGAATCTAAACAGGTAAGTCATTAGGTGAGGAGGAGCTGCTGTACTTGCATGTTAAAGATTTTTCTTTCTAAAAATAACAAAAAAAGAATTAGGATGTGAATCAGTAACTATTTAAAAAAGTTGATATTTTCATTTTGAATAACTATTAATGTCTCTTTTTTTGAGAGCCGTTCATCACATTCCATCCTGTGAACATACAATTATAAACTGATTTTATGGTCACTTTATGTAGCATCTGGTTGTAGGTATTACACAGTGGTAGCCGGTTGCCTGACATATTCACTGCCATAATAAACTGCAAGAATCCTTTTCTCTTTCATTTCTTGACCATGCAAAAGCCTGTAGCCTAATGGTGTGTGTCACGAAATAAACCGGCAATTGCAGTTGACATTAAGAATAATCAATTGTATATTTCTTCATATTAGGATTCACTGTTAAGGCAATGTGCTTAATCAAGTTGATATTCTGATTAATAAATGTGCTATTAAGAAAACACGATTTGACACCTTTCATATTCAGTGCATATTCAGAGTTAAATATATGATACATATATAATACTTTTAAAAATATCCAATTGCTTTTTAATAGCTTATATCTGATTTTCACAGAAAGCTGGTGGGAATAATGGCATTATGAATATTCATTAAGAACATTTTGCATAAGAGTTAGTAAATATATTATATATATATATATATATATATATATATATATATATATATATATATAAAAACTAGTTGTTTTTATAACCTATGATATCATGGGTAGGCTTTATTAAACATATATATCAAAAGTTTTATTCACTCTGATGTTTACAAATATATAAGGAAACATCAAATTTTGGCAGGAAAGGAAGAATAAAGTAATAATGGTTGACTGCATTTGAACCTAGAAATATAGGCAAAATTTTAATTTTTCTTAACTCTGCCCACTGACTTTATCATGACTTCACAATTCTTATACATGGTACTGTTTTTTGAAATAACAAAATAAATATTTGTAGCAGTAAAGAAAATATCTGATGAATAACAATTTTTTTGGTAAATTTTGAAATAATCTCTATATCCATTGAAAATCAAGTATTTGTCAGTGTGACTGACAGAACATGGATATTATATGCATAATAATGAAATATGAAGTGGTTTTGGAAAACCCATTGATTATGCTTAAAAAGATAATATATTACTCCAGAAAATAATATATTTCATAAATTATTTAAATTTGACCACCATTCCCTTTGAAACTTTCCCCTTGGAAATATACACAGTGATTCTAACTGGGGTACAAAATTCACGATAATGTGATGCCAGTTTAAGTTTTCTATGAATATCTTCTAAAAGACTCCAGAACAGATTCTAATCATGTTATTCCATTGCCAGACTGTCCAAGAATAGTACTCATAGTCATTTGCAAATTCTTTCCACATTTTCTGGCTTTTTTCTGCTGATTAGTCATTCTAAAATGTTCATCATCTTGAAGTGGAATTCAACCAGCCTTGAAATAGATGTTCAATGTAAAGAAGGTTCATCAAAATCATGACAAAGTAGAGGGAGGTCGCTTGGCAGCAGATTTGTCAAGATTTGATGTCATATTGCATGAATTTATTAGCCACTATAAAAATGTCAGAACCATTCAAATATGACAAAAACTCCAATAATAATTAAACACAAGTCAATAGCTAAAAAGCCTATTTGCAGACCGATTCAGTAAGGGAGGGGGCACTAATAAATGCTAGTTGCATATACACTTCTATTCAATAGTACAACTTTAATATGCATAGTCCAGGAACTTTCCAATGCTACCTCAAATGATAAAATTAAAAATTATACAAATTCATAATTTTGTTTATGAGTAGTGTCTGAAAGTAGAATAAAATCTCTATAATAGTGTAAATATTGCATATTTTGAAATATCAACAAAGAAATTAAATTCAATTTCAATATTTTGCTTTTAATTTTTTATTTTGGCAAACATGATTTTCTACTTTTCATGGGAATGCTTAAGCAAAACTTTCCAATATTGATTATTCAAGATTACAAATAGTATGAAATAATTGAATAATTGGTAATAATTGCAACATAAATTGTTATATTCTACTATCTATAATTTTGAGAATATTTGTTATCATTCTTAAACTCATTCTTCATGTTGCATAACATTTAGGATAATTCAGTCTCAAGTCAAGTTTATTAAAATTTGCTTATTTTTTTATGTTATTATTTAAATATTATAAATTTCACTTAAGTAAAATAATATTGCAAAACAGTTTCCTAAATAAATAAGTGTAAAATTTAAATTACTTCATATCTATATTAGAAAGACATAATATCAAAATACTTATTTTTAATATGTTCCTTAATTTTAATATAATCCTTTTTAATTTCAACTACAATGATAGATAATAATAAAATTAAATAAAATTGTTAATATTTTTTCTGTAAGGATGAATTCCAACCCCAAAATAAAAGCTTCATCTATTTAAAGTATGACTAGGATGCTATAGACTAGGTAGAGCATATTTCAATTACTGAGTTTTAGAAAATATTATAAAAACTAGTATAAAAAATAAAGGAAAATTGACTCAAATAAATAAAGCTTTGTTCAAAGATCAAATTCTACTTGATTTATCACATATCTGAAAGATTGCCGGTGACTTCATCATACTTAATAAAACATGGATCAGATAGCTCTTAGATTTATAAAGGAATCTCTCTCCCTTGATGTATTTATGTTCCTTCAGGATGATGATTCTGTAAACCTGCTATGTAGACCACACAGCAATATACAGCCATATCGAGAGACTTCCTCTTCTGATCTATTAGAAACCACATTCCAAGCTCCAAATCCACTGATTTAACAGAACATTATCAGTCAACAAAATCAGTCAATGAAACTGCCCCACTAATCTCTTTCCAACTGGTAAAGTCTCTCTGTACAAGCAGCACCACATTCACAAGCAAACTGCCTATTCTCTCTTATGTGTTTTTTTTTATGTTGAACTGATCTCACAAAATATTTGCATATGCCCAACTACTCTCACCAATTCTCCTAGCTCCGAGACAGTGTCTTTCTTAAATTAAGGTGTCAGGGCGGCCATATTCCTTTCCATCACTCGCTTGGCATGCCAGACATATACGTGCTCACTTTGCCACACGAGGTAAATCATCATCTCTCTTACACTCCTCCCTGATCTCCTGATCACATAAATGACATGGAGATGGTGGTTGTCTTCATCAAGTTCTTCTAAATAAAGGTGGATGGGATCTGCCCATCTCTTCTGCATTTGTGCTCATTTGGCTTGGTCTCTTTCATTATTGGCATAATCATCGTCATCTTCAGCATTTGTTTCCACTGGTTCTAGCGTCAAATTTAAGTTGCTTTCAGATGACTTATCACTGTCATCATCTTCCAACAATGCAGATCTCTGATGCAGATGTAGGTCTCTGATATGATATGGTGTGCCACTGATGTGGCAATGGTCGCCAGATGGAAAACTAACTAGGGCAACATCCAAAATATCCAGTCAACATCATGAAACACTAGTGATGGCGATGTTATGTCTCCATTATAGGTCAAGATGGTTGCTGGAAGACCCTATGTCTAGCAACAGGACTCTGCACCAAGCCACACAAGCAGGAGAACTGAAGGCAAGGATTATGGCAGCACTTACCAATTTAAACAAGAAGACCATCCAGAAGAATTGCAGGAGATTCTGAAGTTGCCTGGAGATTGTGGTTGAAGCCAATGATGATTTTATTGAGTAAATTTACTCTTTAGTATTTCAAGATATTTTTGTGTAATTTTGGTAAATATATCTGTTAAAATGAGGTGTCACTTTATATTGATTTTTGCGTAATTTAGATGACAATTTCTCTTTCACACCCTGTATGTTCAATGGTTAAACTAGTATCTCTTGTTAATGATTTCATTCTTTTTTCCTTGCTTTCCTCCCATTCTTTTTGTCATTTTTCAAAAATTAGAAAGAAATAACAGATGTTCATCTAAATCTGATATCACCTTTTTCAGTGGATTATTTTTCTTAATGTCACAATATAATTTTTTTGACACTGACAATTTTCCAAAATTTTACAACTTTTTCAAAGAAATTAACTGTTTCTGCAGTATCCTCCCAACTTAATAATGGGTATGTTTTAATGACTGCTACAGTTTCATCACAAAAATCTTTTAAACAATAGGAAACATTTTGTCACTCAACAGGCTTTTTGTAAACTGTTACATCATTTACTTTTGACAGGTGAACAAATTGAGTTTTTCATACTCAAAAAGACCTTTTACAGTTTCCCAGTTGTTGTTATCATTTTGACTTCAGAATAAAACAGTAATTGAGAAGTAGGTTCAGTAATCCAATTATTCCAATTATTTTTAAAAAGATGGACATAATCAAAAAGTAAGTACAAGCCATTTTTCGTTATCCAAGACTTATTAAAAACAATGTCAAATTTTTAAAAAAAAGGTTGATGGATCCTGCTGTTATCACATACAATTGCAATTGCTTGACCATTTAATTGTTTGATTGCATCAACAATATATAAAAATTTTCATATAAAAAGTTGCCTCTAATTTTGAAATTGGGATCATTTTAAGTAAAATTTTGGTCCACCATTTAAACATATTACCAATACTGTTTGCTAATCCCTCAAAATTTTCAATCAAACCAAATAAATTTCCTCCATGATATTGTTGAGTAACTTTGATATACACTTCAACAACTAAAAGAATACACTTTTCTGATTTTCAGAGGTTTTACTAAAATATCACAAAAAAATAAAAGTCATCAAATTTTGAGACTTTTGATGTCAAAGCTGATAACGTTCTCACACTGAGTAACTTAAAATCATCCTGAAATCAATTATATAATGATTGAGATGTAACAAAATATTCAAATACTCTGATAAGAATATCAGAATCATAGTGTTTTGACCCAATCATTTGTGATAACATAACATTGGTATGTTCTTTTAAAATATTTTTCTTATTATCAATTTTTAAGTTACTAAGATAACGAATTGCTTCATTGATTTGTGACCAGTCCTAAAACATTTTTTTCAGCTTTTTGAAAAGGAAAACAATTATTGTATATAAATTTTTAAGTCATTATGTTTGTTCTTATAAAGAATAATATCAGAAAAAATATTAAATTTTTATTGAAATTTTTTCAAATGGGCAACTTTCTGTATAGTACTTTGGGAACATTAGCAGTGCAAAAAAGTTACATTCATTTTTTTTTTGTTTTCTTACAAGGATAGTGTTGACAGACTTCATGTATTATAAAGAAGATGCAAATTATTGATTAAAAATGAATTTTATAATCAAGATATTTGTTATTATGAAGAATAATAGCATAAAGAAAACAAAATCTTTAATGACTTTTTTTGTAAATTTCACTGATTAAAATAATAAAAAAATGTAAGAAAGAGAAAGATGATATTGACAAGACAATAATGTCTTCTATTTTATATTTTGGGGTTTATTTTTAAGAATACTTGTAAATTATTAAATTCATTCAATTTCATTCTTTACATTAACTTTATGTGATAAATTCTTTAATAAGTGTCATTTTGCATTAATTTTGCAGTAAAAAACAGTACATTATCAATGTCCTCTATTTATTCATGAAGGACAAAAAATTCAACATACTTAAAAAAAATAAATACCTGTTTCTTCTGTTAAAGAAAAACAAATTATTCATAAAAAATTAATTTTAATATGGCCATTGTTGAAGAACAATAGCATAGTGAAAAATATTAAATTAATTTTATGTGATAAATAATGACACTTGTGAATTTCCCACCAAGTTTGTTTAGAGATAAAATATGCCAGTTCAAATGAAATAAATAAATATTGTACTTACTTCAGTACCTTAAATAATAAACTTAATCCAAAAGTAAAAAGTAAAAATTTCTTTAAAAAAAAAAATTCTTAATTCAATTCCAGCAATGAACTTTCATGTGTTAAGTGTTTGCCTCCCAGTCACTGAAGAGCTACACATGCTGTACAGGCCTAGTTAAGGATCACCTTGGTTCATATATAAAAAATTATGGGAAAAAATATAAACCCAAAAACAAAAGCATTTGCACCTCTCCATTATATAGGTTAAAGACATTTCTAACTAATGTATCTTTTTGATAAGATTTGCTTTTGAATTTGATAGTGGTGGTACAATGTCTGGTACAAGGTAAAAAGAAAAAAGTAATATCCTGGAAAAAAAGCTTGAGGAAATAATTCCCTGTCAAGATTAATTCTAACCAATCAAAAGGATGGAATTGGAACCTGAGGCTACTTTGGAAGAGTTAAAAAGGGAACAAACAGCTATCACTATTCATTTTGGTTCTATTTATGAGTGAGTAGTCAGGTTGAGGTTAAAAAAGCAAGTTGTCTTAGCAGTGAGTTGAGAAAAGAGGACACTGGGTTCTGAGATACACATGATTCACAAAGAACTCTGGTTTAACATACAAATTTTAAAAACAGATAATATTGAACATATTTGTCTGAAACAAACACATCCAGACCAAATTTTTTTAAAGTCAACTCAATCTATAATTATAATTGTACAAAGCAGTACCAAATTCTGAAATTTTTCCACAAATCCCAATCACTCTGAAAGTTTCTTTCATGAAATAGATGTTTTGCCACTACATAAAGCTACTAACTTCCAAATGGCTCAACAAAATTTGATAACTATACATTCTCTCTTTGAAGGACTGAGTGAGCATTTTGTAAAATTTGCTAACACTTATTTTGCTTCTACTGTCAGTCCCAGAGCTTTTTATTTTTATTGCAGATTTAAAGAATTGTTAATTGATATTATTTGTATATAGGAAAAATATATATATATATATATATATATATATATATATATATATATAGTAATCATCATCATCCAGTGTAAGTCTGGCTGACCATGACTATCAGTATCAGAAGAATGCATGCAAAGTGTGCAGGAAATTGACAGTCATGGTTGGTCAGACCTACATTAGGTGATTATGATAAATATAAATGAGCTGTCTTTTTCTGAGGTGTCATCTTAAGTGTGTTTCTTTGGGAGTTGCATGATTTTATACACACACACACACAAGAAAATCTCATACTCCAAACAGTTGTCATTTCACGTATTGATCACTGTAACCAACAACAAGTTGGATAAGATTCCAAAGTAATCAATTTTAAAGAAAGTCTAATTATTATTTAATAGAATGAAAGTTCCAGTGGCATCATAAAAAATGTATACCTCAAGATCAAATAAGACAACAAAGGAAACACTTGAGGAGTTTCTGACCAACTGTGTGTCAAATTAATTATCAATAAGTGAAGATAACATCAACTCAGCTTTTACATTTTATTTATTTAAGTTAAGGTTGTGAATAATATATTATGAAATTATTTTCTTTTTCTGTATCAGAGCTATACTTATCTCTTGTAAATTACTTTAAGGATCACACTCAAGTGGTGATAGTCCTTCTAATAGTAAGCATGCAATTAGATGACAATAGGTTTTTTGCTTTGAAGATGACAAAAATTTTGAATTAATTGAAAAAAAAAAAGAAATTCTAAAGGAATTGATATTTTTTAATTTGAATTAATGAAAATAATGTTTTTTAATATAAGTTTTTGCTTTTAGATGATATGAATTCATAAAACTAAAGTTAATGGAGTTAAAAAAATCTGGTTCTTTTGGAAGTTTGTGATTTAAGAAGTTTCCAAGGATTATCATCACATCACATTATTAGTAAAATGTAGATAAATTATTGTTTATTGATTTGCACAATATCAATAAACAATAGGAAAAATAAATACCTAGATCTAATTAATAGAAAGATTAATTTATCTAAGTATATTGACAACACATATCATTAAGCCATTTGTTTCAAATATTAAGATTACAGACCTAACAACAACTGTAATATTCAGGACATCATTTTAGTTCACTTCATTTAAAATATTCGTTAATTTCTTTGTTAAATTTGCAAAGGATTATGCTTATTCTCAAAATGAAATAACAGAAACAAATTACCACCCATGAACTTATATCAGATTTTTTATATATTAAATAATAGAAGTTCAGTAGAATATTATTTTCATAGGATTTACTTGTTTATATATATATATATATATATATTGTGATCATGAATCCTATGACCCAGCGAGGTTGTAGGGGCACCATATGTGTAGTGTTACTTGGGCAAGATATCCTGACGAAGCCCAACCTTCTCCAAGCTAGTTTTGAATTCAGTTACCTTCTTTTAGACTGGTTGCCACATGAGGCTATAGAACCAAGTCTGTTCTGCTATTTAGCCATAGCTGGGGGGAAAAGAATAGGATTCATAACCTTTCCGAAGGGTTTTAGCAGTTAAGTGAATGTAATGGATCTGACAGGAATTCAAATTTGGGTCTCATATATATATATATATATATAGCTGTTTTTATAACCTACTATGATATCATACCTTACGAATATATAAAAGCACATCAAATTTTGGCAGGAAAGGAAGAATAAAGTAATAATGGTTGACTGCATTTGAACCTAGAAATATGGGCAAAATTTCAGTTTTTCTTATCTCTACCCACTGACCTTACCACTACTCCACAATTCCTATGGCACTGTTTTTTGAAATGAAATAAATATTTGTAGCAGTAATGAAAATATCTGATGATTAACAATAATTTTCTTCAAATTTTTTTGGTAAATTTTGAAATGATCTCTATATACACTGAAAATCAAGTATTTGCCAGTGTGACTGACAGAACACTATAAAAAATAATAAAAAGATAAATGAAAATAAAAATAATAAAAAATAAATGAATAAAAATAAAAAATAAATAAAGAATGATAAAAAATAAAGAGTAATGGCTATAAGTGCCCTGACATTAAATATATTAAACATAACAGCGATTGTAAGAATAAAAACATAAACAGAAAAATCATTTAGTACATACCCCCATTTAACCAAATGGTTAGTACTAAATTAGGGCAGAAGTTCCTCAATTTAATTGAGAAATACTTCCCCAGAAATAATCCTCTTAGTAAGATTTTTAATAAAAATGCTCTTAAATTAAGCTATATAATCTTGAAAATTTTAAATCAATACTTAAAACTAAGTAATAATTGCCATTCCAAAGCAGCAAATAATAATGATACCAACTTATATAATTGTAGAAATCCTATCAACTGTCCATTATAAAATAGGTGTCAAATTGATTCTCTTGTTTACCTAAGTACTATTTCATCTAGAGAAAATCCAACAGTGAAAAAGTTTTATATTGGCAGTACCAAAAATTTCTTTAAAACTAGGTGGTATCAACATATATTATCTTTCAACAGCAATGCATACCATAATAGGACGTCCCTTTCTGAATATTTTTGTTAATTAAAAGAAGTTAACAAAACTCCTACGGTAAAATGGAAAATATTAAAAACAAAAATAGAACTTGTAAATCTTTACATGATCTATGTTTCCTGTGTTTACAAGAAAAATTACATATTATAAAGTTTGCTAAAAAAAAAAGCTCTGTTAAACCAAAGAAATGAATTAAAGGTGTTATGCCAGCATTGTCTATCTTTTACCTTAAAATATAGTTAAAAAAATTTTCATAAATAATTATATATTAAGAAATGGACAAAGTCCGACAATTTATTTATTAAAGACATTTTTATGTTTAACGTTCTTTTTTATAGATACAAGTATTTAAGTAAATGCTCTGTTTATAATAAACAGTATTAAATAACATTTACCGGCCTGAATGTCCGAGAAATTTTCATAGAAAATATTCGTTCTTTGACAGGATTCGAACCTGCATCCAATACAGAACCATCATTTACGCTGACGTGCCTTACCGATCGGCCACAAAGAAGCGTTTGGTAGACAAGGTCGAATTTACTGCTTATAAACTTCAATCTTCCATGAATCTCGTACGTTCATAACTGCTCTGGCGTATCAAATGTAAACAAATGACGTCATATATTAAGAAAATTTCTATGAAAATTTCTCAGACATTCAGGCCGGTAAATGTTATTTAATACTGTTTATTATAAACAGAGCATTTACTTAAATACTTGTATCTATAAAAAAGAACGTTAAACATAAAAATGTCTTTAATAAATAAATAATTATGTATTACAATTTTATAGCCATTATTTTATTAATATATAATGGTCCACCCAATAGAGGTATTTGATTTATTCAACTTTAATATTACCATGTTTTGCTGTTTATTCAGTATTATTAACATCATATATAGATGTTCCACATGTTTAATTATATCAATTGGCCCCTTTAAGAAGATTCATGAATTTAAAAAAAAAATAATTTTTAAAATTTTGTTTCTGATAACTTTATGTCTACTTCAACAAATCAGAACATCATACTTGTCAGCATCCATAATACATTTGTCACTGCCAGGTTTTGTACGATTGTTGAATGACATATCCAAGTGTCAGATTATTGTGATATGAAAAAATAACCCACCCACCTCCACCTTCTGAGAATATTTTTCTATTTTAGTTAATTTTTGGTTAATGCATGCCCACAATTATATTTTTAATTCTAACCTTATACCCCCACCTTTAACTTCTGAAAAGAGGGAAAAATTTGTTTTTAAATTTCCCTAATAAATCATTTTATCACAAGGTATCTATCATCGCCTGAAGAAGTACAATCATAGTATTGAAACATGAAAGCTTTTGTGTAGTGATGTAAAATTTTTTTATTATAATCTAATATAATAAAATATTATAACAATATTTTGCTCTATTTTGTATTGAGCACTATTTTAAAAAAAATTAAATGCTACAAACCGTGGATTTTTACTCCATCTGTTCTTTCTCTTATTTGGATATGTGTATATATGTGTGTAGATATGTAGACATATATATATATATATATATATATATATATATATATATATATATATATATATATATATCCAAATGTAAAAGAACAAAAGAATATAAATTCAACTGTCCATAACATTAATTTAAAAAAGGGCTCATAAAAGGGTTTATAATAATATTTATTGCTCTACTCTTATATAAGAGTAGAGCAATAGTACCTCTCCACACGGTTTGCCCACCATGTGGAGAGGTACTGAGCTTAATGGGCCAAAACTTTGATGAAGCACGGCGCTCAGCTTAGGATTGCAGCTGGTCTGGAGCACTTGATGTGTACTTGTGTTCTATATATATATATATATATATATATATATATATATATATATGTATGTGTGTGTGTTTGTGTGTGTGTGTGTGTGTATATATATATATATATATATATATATATATATGTGTATGTGTGTGTGTGTGAAAAATTCTCAGAGTTAATCTGTAGAAAAAGACAATATGTATAAAGGTAAAAGACAATAGGAAACTGTATTATTAGCTGATGTGTTTCGTCCAATGTGAACTTTTTCAAGACAAAAACAAAATGAATTTATTGAAAACAAAGTAACTATTAACAACAAACAAAATGTTCTTAGCCACTAGAAGAATTTAGAAAATGCTACTGTATTCATATCATCAACTGAAAATTACATCAAGTACTTTCATGTGTAGAAATATGGTTTTTTATTATTGTGTTGATGGATTCAACCATTTTCTGTTGATTTCTTGAAATAGTTGTGTATATTAGCTTAGGAGAGTAGTAATTCTGTTAGGAAAGGTGATATTGGGAAAAAACTTGAATGAAGATTAATATTTGGATAATATTTACTGGTGGTACTTCCAAGGATTTTCCTTCTGAGTGAGTTATTTTCTTTTTTTTATGAGTGTAGCATTTTTAAAATCAAAATTGTGGTTGAATTTATTTCTGTGTATGACTAGTACATTAGTTGTTTTTTGTGAAATCTCATTTTGTGTTCTTGGATGTTTTTTTTAAAATTTCTGCTTGTTTCTCCAATATATTAGGAGGAACAGTTTTGGCAATTTATTTTATAAATGCCTGCTTCAGAAATATTATATATATATATATATTTATCATAAAAGTACTTTAACATTTAATCCCTGTTTCATTCTCACTTAAAAGCTAATGTTTACGAGGATTGTTAAAGTAAAAAAAAAAAAATTATGCATATAGAACCTAATAATTAAAATTTGAATTTACTTCTGTCTTAGTAGCAAATCAGACAAGTTTGACAAACTAAAACTTGCAACTAGTCTTGAAAAGCACTTTCAATGATTGGTTAACTGGGGGAAAAGAATGACTTGTAAATGTTAATGCCTCCAAAACAAAACTGCTTTCATTCAACCATCATAGAGAACCATTTCTAACTGCCATCAGCATTGCTAATACTAACCACCAGGAGTGCTCACATTTTCCATTGAAATGGAGTGGAGTGATTATACTGAATTGATAGGTCTATTGCTAGGAAAGCTGGTTCACCAAGTCATACCAGACAATTCTCCTGGTCAGAATCCATTTTGCACATTTATAAATCTGCTATTCTTTCATGCATTTAATATTACAACCTCATCTGGTCTGGTGCTCATACTATGTATCTTGAGATTCGTGACAAAATCCAAAGAAAGATCAGGAATGTAATGACCTGGTATCACCTCTTCAGTCATTTTCCCACCAACATGATGTGACTTCTCTCTGTTGTTTCTATAAATACTTTCATGGCAATTTTTCTGATGAACTATCTTCCTTGGTACTTTGACTACATGAATTTAATCATGCTACTAGATTGACAACTAGGTCTCACCATTTTGCTTTTGAATTAGCTAGGTGTATGTTCTATTCTAATAGTTTCTTTTCTTGGACCTCTTGACTGTGGAAATTCCTTCCAATTTCTTGCTTTCCTGCCATGAAGAATCTTCAAAAGTTTAACTGCAATGCCAAATCCCCATCTTTTGTCTTTCTGAACTCTGTCCTTTTATTGTCTTTTCTCTTCACTAAAGTTTTCTCATCCTCTTTCACTCTCAGTGACACCTTGCATTCTAGTAGCATTATTGCTTTGCTTGGAGTGATATGATTAAAAAAAGGAATTATTTTATATCAATTATATAAATATCTGGCACTCTTTAATGTATATAAAAGTGGTTGCATGATAAAGTAGAATTAAATAATGCATATACTTGATATAGGAATTCCTGTTCACTCTAAAAAAACATCAATAAAACTTTGATTGATGCTAATACAAATACCATTATTTTATTTAATGTTCTTAAACATTAATAAATTGAATTTGGTTATGTTTTCCATTTTCCTTTCTCTGATACTTAAGGATGAAAATTTATTGAATAATTCTAGGTTAATTAACTATATGCAGTAAAGGCAACTATTAATGTTAATCTTTTTCTAACACTGTTATAGTTAAAACCATTTTATTTAAGTCATATAAAAGTTCTTTAGAAATTGAAAAGAATATTTTGATAAAAATTATTTAACTTTTTACACAATTACATCACAGAAATGAAAGCAGAATAATATTAATATCATGAAAAATTGACAATAAAACTCTTGTCACAAGTATTAACTTGTCTAAAATATATTCCATTTATAGATATAATCTGCATGAAATACTTAACTTTTAAGATATATTTGTAACCTGTCTTTTAAATGAAGTTATATCATTCAAAGTTTATAAATGTTTTTAAAACCATATATTAAAGAAGCTTTTTATTCACATCTCTTCTAAATAACTTGCAAATGAATATGGCACTTGTTAAGTGAAATATCTAGACCAATTAAAAAACATATTGATATATCCTAATGTTTTTTAATCAAAAAAAGATTTCAGATGATTTGTTAGTTTAATGCAATTTCCCTTGGCATGTTTGATGTGGGTGCTCATATTACACTAAAATACACCAACCTTTATCAAATACATCAAACTGGTTAAACTGCCACTTAAGTAAACATATTACAAAAATGTTTCTTGTTATAAGAAAGTAACAAAGTTGAAGAAGCTACTTTATCAAATCAATGTAAAATTCTTTTCCCTCCAGCAGATTTGAAACAAAAAAGTAAGTGAAACATTATAACAGAAAATGCTAAATTCTGTAGAAAGAATATAGGTATAAGAAATAAATTTTAACAGGAGGTTTTAGAAAACAATTAGTTTTTAGACAATATTATGAATTAAATTAAATTACAATTAAATTAAACATTTAAGATTTCAACAAAAAACAAAAAATATTAATCTGAAAATAATATTAAAATGCCACATTAGAGAATATGTTTACTTTCTAGTAAATTGTAATGAAAAATCAAAATATGTTCAAGACCTTAAAAAAATATTAGCATTTATGAAATGGTAATATTTTTATATTTATACTTTAATAATTTTATCATGGCATTTGCTAATTGACTAATTGCTGAAGTGACTAATTTTCAGCAAAGGTTAGTTAATTATTTTCAGTTGTAACTTTTAACACTATGGTGAGATACAGAATCAGCAAATATTCATTGAGATGATGTTGATAATGATAAAACTAATCTTGTTGTGATGAATTATACCTACTTTTCTTTTGGGTTGTTTTTAAATCTTAATACATTTTAATTATTGCCAAAGAAAATCTTTCCAAAATATCTTAATGTCGACTAAAACAATGTCACCTTTGTATATTATTATCTACAAATTTTATTATTGTAGGTAACCAACAGTAAGAACAGTAATAATTCCCATTTATAAAAACAAGAAAAATTATTATCATTGTTCTCTTCCTTCTTCCATTTCAAATAAATTCAAACACCATTGACTTGTTTCTTCTATTCTTCTGTCTCTCATGATCTTTATTAGTTATTTACTCTTCAAACCAATATTGTTTCTTAGCTGATCCACTTTAGTTGGTCTTTCTCTCTTTCATTTTCTGTGTTTTGGCTCCCACAAGAGCAATTTACTTATCAGCTCTTCTTTCATCCTCCAAATGTGCCCAATGAATTGTAGTCTTCTAATATGGAGTGATTCCATTACATATTACAGTTTTCTGTGGAGATCCTTGTTTGTTTTGTGTTCTTTCCATGATACATCTAGTCCTAAGCATCCTTGTATATGTTTATTGCTAATAGGAGTTGTGGTCACTAGTACTTAATTGGTCTTATAATGTAAGTGTGAAGGCAACTGAAAAACTGCATGACTAGAAAATGATAGATTCAGATATTAACATTAATTTTTTATCTCATGCTTTTAAAGTGGTAGGAAATCTTATCTGACAATAATTATAAATCCTAAAATAATTTCCTACAAGGAAAAGTCTTACAACTCTCTAGCAGAATTCATTTTAGTCTTCAATCAATCTTCAAAACATATAGGAATTAACAAGATACAGTTAGGAAATGAAACCATCTTGACTGTCATACAGTATCACAAACAGGTAAAAAAAAATCGTAGGTTTTAATTATCAAACTAAACAAAAATATGCCATATCAAATGTTCTAGAATTATAGAAATTCTTAAACATTTAATGAAAAATCATTTAGATTACTTAACAACTACTAAAATATCAGATCTAAGAAAGAAGAAAATCATGAAAAATTTTATTTCATTGATAGACATTAAGTTAATACATAAGGTCATTTGATAAATGATCATCATTAAAACAAATTTATGGCATGAGTAATTGCAATCTACTATAAAACTCAACATGAAATAATATAGAAAACAATGAAAAAATTCTAAACTTTCTAAAAAGGTCTTCCTATCATGACATGATGGTTAGTAAATTCCACTTGCAGATTAATTTATAAGTGTAATAAGTCTGATTCTATCATGGCCTTGTACCACACTAATCTAGTGAATAACTACAACTCTTTACTTGAAAAAAACACAAATGTCTTATCTAAATCAATCAATAGAAGAGAATTTATATTTTTATTTGATAACTCTTATTCATTTTCTAAGTATGCTTATTTATTTATATTTTTCTATTCTGGAATGCAAAATTAAAATCTTGATCCTGATTTTTTTTTTTGGTTTGAAATGTGCTTCTCACTCTCAGTATTATTCTTCTTTCTTAATTCTGCTAATGTCCTTTTTATTAACTCATCTTTACAACCATAACTTCAATCTATACTAATACAACTTTAAGTTTACATCCCCATTATAGCAATAAAGACTGAGATTCTTATTTCAACAAATAATCAATCACATGAGTCTGTACTAATGTTTAATGAATTAAATTTGCATGATATTCCAATGGAATGATAAATATATAAATTATGACACTGATTGATCAGTGAAATATGTCAAAATAAGTTTTCTAAATTGCCTAATATATTTGTAACTGTTGTTTAATATATATATAAATTAATTGATTAAAATATGGTTTTTTTAAGGGACAAAATTTTAAAACCTAATATTTGTTAGAAAAAATAGAAGCTAAAAACCCTGAAATTTTGACAATTTAGTCGTTAAATTAAAAACATAGTAAAATTTGAATCATTTGCAAAAGGATAGAAAAGAATTATAAAATTATTTATTTATTTTCAAAAAGGATCGTCCAAAATCAGGGACAAAATGGAAAACAATTAAACAGTAGAATATTCAAATTTTGAATTGAACTAAAGAATAAGTCTAGATTAATCATTTGTAAATGTTGCACCATTGTATCATGGTTAAACGCCAAAAATTTGATTACTCTGTGGGACAAGGGATGTATTTTACACCATTAGAAACCTGACATCCGTTGAATGGATGTCGTCTCCTACAATGATTGGCAAAAAAATTATTTTTAACCGCAGAAAAAAAAATTTCTTAGCAAGGGAAGCGAATTTTTTTTCATTTAGGACCATTTAAAGATTGCACAGGGGGTGTTCAGATATGAATAATACTTTTAATTTAGACAGACTGTTTGTAGATTTGAAAAATAGGGCTTTTTAATTTTTCAGGGAAGAACTATATTCTTTTTGAAGAATAAGAAAAAGTATTAGAATCCATTATATTATTTGGATTATTTTAACATCAAGCAAAAGTATTTATATGAGGTTACATTTTTTTTTTAAATTGATGAAAACAATGTAAAAAAATGGTTACTTAATTTCACTGATTTAGTAAACTTTTATAAACCTAGTAATATAATGTTTATCATGTAGGTACAAAGGACTCTTGTGGGTCAAACTTTAAAAGCTTAGATCTATAAAAAACATTGTTCAATTTCATATTAATTTTATTTTACTACAGAATTCAGGTTTTGGATTCTTTTTAGTGCAAGATAATGCCCTATTTAAAAGAAATTTGGTTAGAATTCATTTAAGCAAGATTTGGAAATTTTAATTACAATTTTAAAATTACAACTTTAAAATTTTAAAAAATTTTCATTGTTAGTTTTACTTTATAACAGAAAGAAAATTACTCATAGTAAAATTATTTTTCCATATCAAAAGTATATAAAAAATTACAAATTTTAAACTTTTATATTTAAATATTATTTACCCTAAATTTCAAAATTAGAGCAAAATTATTTAATAATTTTTTTTATATTACTAAGTATTTTTATGGTTTTAAAACCTATTTTTTACACAAGTTTGAGTGTTAACTATTTGTTCCAAATTTAAAAATAAATAAATAATTGTTATAACCCTTTTTTCATCCTTTGCAAATGATTCAAATTTTAGTATGTAATTATGGATGGTTAACGACTACCTTCAAAATTTCCTGATAAGAGGCCTTTCTGCTGGACATTAGTTTAAAATTTTTACCCAGGTTTTGGATGTACATTGTATTTATAGTCATATATAGGACAATATATATAGTAAAGAGAACAATTTGTAAAATGTTTTTTTTTAAATAGTTTCATGTATGAATAAAAAAAGGTAAAATATTTAATTTTCAATTGTTGAAATATAAATTTCAACTTTTTTTTTGTATTTTATTTTATTTTTATAAAACACTACTAAAATCAGCCATGGTTACAGAATATGTTGAAAAAAATGTATTAGATTTTCCTCTTTGGAGTTTCCAGATTTTATAAATAAAAATACAGGACATTCTGTTCAAATCTAAATTAAATGGATTTCTAATTTTTAAAAAAAATTAAGATAAAATAATATTACATCTTAGGATAATTTTTTATACCAAAAACTAATTATTAGAAATTTGAATGGAGTGACTTTTATTTAACTACATTTGAAAAATCTATTTTACCACACTTCAACTTTCTCCTTTAAGAAGATAAAACTGTATTAGAATCCATTATATTGAAATGATTATTTTAAATAAGTCTAAGTATGTAAAATTACATTTTTTTTTTTTTTTTAAATTTCTATGACAAAAATGGTTAAATTTCACTGATTTAGTAAATTTACATCTCTTGAAATTTCTCAGCATTTAAAAATGATAAGAAATTATCCAAACTTATTTGGAAGAATTCAAATTTGTAATCACATTTGTTTCCCTAAAACCATTTAGCTCAGAAGGTAGTAATAAGAACTGGATTTCAATTAGATAATATGTCAGGTTAATTTAAGGTCATTTTAAAATTGCAATATAAAATTTTAAAATATTATATGTTAGCAACTAATAACATCTACTATTCTCCTCATAGTAAAATCATTTTTCCATATCAAACACAGTTGGATGATTATTACAGTTGGACATTTAAGTAGTATTTAGCCTTTATAATAATTCACTAAATTAGTATTTTTTTTTATTATAATCAATCTGGGATAAAACAATTTTTGCACAAGTTTGAAAGTTAACTATTTGAAGTACCCTAATAGGATAATAATAAGTCATTTTTTGGTTTTGTAGTAATTTGCATTGTTGAGCAAAATTACCTGTAGTGAAACCTATTTTGTGTTCCATTTCCTTATCTCCTATACTAAATTTGTTACAACTTATTCATATATCAAGGTATTTGAAGTGTTTAGTATTTATTAATTTCACATTCTGAATTTATTAATTCCACATTAAAGATAACTCTACATGGTATAGATATTTAAGAGAATGTATTTGAATAGATTCATATTCATTTTTACAGAACAAATTTTGTGATCAACTCTAATATTCTTCTCAGAAGCCAATAATGTCAGGGTTTTGCAATATTTTTAATAAAGATATCACCATTGATCTTGATTATAATAATAAAATTATTTTCATATAGGTAAATAAATGTAAATGTATGTAAATAATATTCATATAGGTAAATAAATGCAAATAATATATAGGTCCCTATATTATGTTTGTAAATAATATATAGGTCCCTATATTATTTACATTATTCAGACTATCGTCCTCATCTTTGTCGCCATATTTATCACAACGTTTCGGCCGTTGTACGCTCCGGCCTTCTTCAGGTGGTTGGAATTTTGAACTGAACCCTTTATTTCGCTCACTGGGGTAGACTGTTCTAGTTCCACGTGCCATGTTTAATGGATGTCAGTTATCAGTTATCTCCTGCTAATTTCCCTCTGAAAGTTCTCTGCTGCCTTAACCGGGTATTGAACTCACACTCTTTGGGTCCTGTCACTGGATCTATCCAATGCCTTTATCCACTGTGCCTTGAGGACATCTGGGTATGAATTTCTGGGTATTATCAACCTAATGTCTTCAGCAACCATTTTTACCAGTGGCATGTGGAACTAGAACAGTCTACCCCAGTGAGCAAAATAAAGGGTTCAGTTCGAAATTCCAACCACCTGAAGAAGGCCAGAGTGTACAACGGCCGAAACATTGTGATAAATATGGCGACAAAGATGAGGACAATAGTCCAAATAATGTAAATAATGTACATAATACCTCATTTCAGAAATATAGACAGGTCCCTATATTGTTCAACAGATATTCTTGAAATTAAAGCTCACAAAGTTTGACATTATAATTGATATCAGAGCTAAGAGGATTAGAATCATGATAATCCATTCAAAATAAAAGTCCTCTACTAATATTAGGATGAAAAAATAGGAGTTACAATCTTTATTGTAATCAGAACTTTTATAGCATTCTGTATATCTGAAACAACTGTTAGTAATGTGAAATTTCTGAATGACCAATGAATTTATATAGACATGACTTAATCCCTCTAAGCAAATATTCCCATCTACTTTCTACCCATGCAAAATAAATTATAGTATGTTTCATGTTATAGGAATGGAACTTGGCAGAAAATTCATTAGAAAAAAATTTCTCTTGAACAAAAAAAAAATCACACCTAAATTATATGGCATTACCACTGTATATGTAAGAAGGAATAATATAAAACTAATCAAGGTAAGAACAAAGACATGAATGCTCTTGTCTTTGACAAGTTCTATATAAACAGCTCATATATTTAGATAAATAAAGATTAGTAAGTATATTTTTCTCATACTTTTTAGCATCCTTTATCTGAACATGTCCAGTAAAATCAAATGTCTGTAAGGAAATGCATTACTTTTGCATTGAGATAACAAATGATTCTTTCTTCATCTAAAAACAAGTTCAATTATTTCATTATACTTTGTGAATTTAAATGATAATTCATTTCCATTTCAAAGAACTGTTGCTGTATTACTTTAAATAAATGTAATTTAGCACATCAGATGTGGTAAAAATCTGAATGTCTCCACTTGTTTTTAAATTGAAATATCTGAAATGTCACCAATTAATTTTATAAATTCTTAAAATTTCTCAAAAGCAAAACCATTATTTTTCTTTGTGGGCTGTTACCATATAATTAAGTACAACAGACTTGAATTCAAACAATCCATATGATTGATCAGCCATATTACAGGTTGCTCATTCAGTCATTCTGGTCCCAAACATTAAGATTAAAGGATTTTGCAAGGTAAATATGTACTTAAAATTTATAGGAATGGAGTATTTTGTGCCCACATCCTTAATAATTTTGCTAATATCTTTTAATCTATTTTTAACAAATTGATACTTGGTTTTAATATTTTCAAAAATCAATTACAGCACTACTTGAGTATCAATAGTTATAAAAAAAAACATTTTTAATACAAATATGAGAAAATATTCAAAGGAGGTCATTTGGACACTTGATTACTAGAGTTACTAATCGATTCTTGTTTCCTGTTTAGAATTGAGTTTCCAGTTCCTTCTAAAGTCTACTTTAACTCTATACTTCTAATGTCTCCACCTGAACTCTGAAATTTTATTCACTATTTTTAAAATTTTCTTCAATAGGAGTAGATAGAGTTGTTGCCTTTATCTAGTTCACACTCTACCTTGTTCTTTTGGACAGAAATAGAGGTTTATCCCTTCTTTCCTGTTCAGGACTGGGTTTTCAGTTTCTTTCTTTCTTTTTCACACCCAGTAACCCCTTGCATCTTAGTCCCATTATTGCCTTGCTTGAGATGAATGGATTAAAAAAAAAAGTAAAATACTGAACTTTATTGAGAGCATTTTCATCTTTACAAAAACTAATGTAAAATCATAGGTTTACTTAATATAAGCTGTTAAATTTTTTAGAGGTATTGCAAAATATGTATAAATCCTCTGGATATGTTTCATTTATGGCACATCTGGAAAATTCTAAAGAATCAAACTATACTAAATCTTTTTATAAGTTGAATTAAGTAACCTTATATTCTGCAGAAATGACATCATTCTAATCTGTTTCCATAGATCACCTAGGAATATTCTTGCTTTGATTGTTATTGGCAAACAGAGCAATAAATGGTCAAACATACAAGTTTGATATAAAATACTTCTTTTAGTTTAAGCATTATTGCCAACAGAACTACTAGAAATTTTCCATCTTGCTTCATTTGTTTTTTTTTTACTCCTCACAATTGGAATTGCAAGATCTCAAAATGTTCTTCCTTCAGTCTCTCTATCAATTCTTGATAAAGATATAACATATTGTTTTTATCTTATTCAGTATTAGCTTTTTTAATGTCAGCAAGTAACACATATTTATTTGTTCCAAATAATAACAATAATCCCAACATATCTACCATAAGATCAATGTCAGGATAAGCAGCCTCATTTAGAGAAGGAGCTCTTTTAGTTATAGTTTGTTAAATTTAAATACAGATTTGTGGACTCCAAATATAATCTTTTATGCCTGTCAAGTGCAACAACAATTCATTTTATAATCATTTCTTCCTCTTGATCATCAATTACTTTATTCTCCATATATATATATATATATATATATATATATATATATACAATGCCGTTGTACAACATTTTTATGATTTTGTTTAACAATTAAAGAACCACAGTATAATGGGAATGCATAGAATTAAATTTTTCTTCTTCCCAAGAAAATTTTACATCATAAGAATTGCATTTATAGAATCTTGAAACTTTTTAATTTTTTCTTTATCATAATCACCCTGAGATGGTGCAAGTGTTTAGTACCCCCCCCCACACACACACACCAATCTAGGGTATGGAGCTCCACACTCTACTACAACTCTCAATTTTCATAAGGTAGTATTCATATAGAATACAGATTTTCATGTAATCTAATTATGTACAATAATGGATCATATGCAATATACTGGGTATAACAGCAAAATTGTCCAAATCATGTTACAGCATAATTGTCCATTGCACAAAATACTTAATATCTAAAAAACTAATTGAGTTTCTTTTTTCCAGGTTTTCAGATAAGATGTTTAGCTATTTTGATATCATTTGTCATATTCAGCTAGAAATAGAACAGGTTAAAATCATTTCATACCAGACCCACTATCTTCCTAATGGAGCAATGCTGAGAGGAAAAAAAATCATTCAGGCCTTCAGTAATGGTACCGACATTCACACTCTGGCTTACATCTTCAAAGTCCATTCAAGAACTATCAAGAGTATGGTGAATAAGTTTAAAAAAGAGGGATCAGTAGAAAAGAAAACTGGATCAGGTCACAACAGGAAGAGAGATCATCATTTCAACTTAGATCTAAAGAGATCAATTAGATAAGATCCAACTCAATCCATAAGATGTTTCACACATGTGAGAGGAGTTTCACCTATCACATTCCAAAGTAAAAAAAAAAAAAAACTTGAAAATAAAATCGTATGTGAAACATGTGAGGCACCTTTGTTACTCCAGGAAAGAAGTTTAAAGGTTAGAGAGGTGTAAGATCATCTTAAATAAGTTGGAAAATGATCCTGGAATAATATATATATATATATATATATATATATATATATATATATATATTTATAGTTTGAAGTTTATTTTAATCCTTCATGAGCCTCTGATCCTTAGCTATAATTTTTGTTTATGATTGATTTCATCACAATTCTTCTGTTAAGTTTGGACAGTAATTATACATTCTTATTGCTCAAAGTAGAGTCAAATAATGTTATAATAAAATCATTAAATCTTAAATAAATCAACAATGTTTTGCAGTAATTTTTAACACTAATTGAAATTTTTCTAATTAAAAAGTTGAATAATTTTTAACACATTCAATATTACAGATAAAAAACTGTGAATTTCATCTGGTGTTTTTTTCAACACTTAGCATGAACAAAACAAATTCATGGATTTGGATGAAAAAAAAAGAAGATACCAGAATGAAATCAAAATCTGGAAAAGATTTTTCATCCTTTAATAGTTGTGCTTAGTTTAATTTTTATATACTCACATATCAGTCAGTCAGTTATGTGTCATGCGTGATACATACTTTCGATAGATGACTGATGAGGCAGATTTTTTCCCGCAGTAGGTTGCCATTTCTTTCTGCAGTAGACCAGTTGCCATTCAAGGCTATAGAAACAGGTCTATAGCTGGATGGAGAAGAAGAAGATTCATACCTTTCCCAAGGGTATTAGCATATAAATGAATGTAATGGATTCAACTGAAATTTGAACTCAGCTCTCCAATTTCTCAATCTGAACCACCAATCAGGCTTGGGTTCCCCTTGTCGGGGGGTTAGGAGATAGTACACACTGGCTCTGTAATCACTGATAGGATATAGCAATCCTAATGCTTTCATACTGAACACTTTTTCTAGATTACACTCTACAAAACTTTCTCTAAAATTTTCAACAAATGAATCCACATGTCTCTTTTTTAGGCTCTAAAACAAAGTTAATCTGTGTAATAGGATAAGAAAAATACTGTGAAATTATGGCATTCAAATTCTGCTTTTTGGAAGTTTTGGAAGTGACCAATTGATTTGGAAATAAGAAATGTCTAATATATCCAAAGGGGTATTATTCTAAGAATTTGCCTGGCTGAACCATGTTAAGCAGAAAGACCCCATAAATTTAATCTACCCAATAAACTGAAAACTTTTATTGATTGATTGCAAAATGTAAAGATGGTTTAAATTTTTAGACATTTTATTTATTATATTTTTATATATTATATTTATTTTTTTTTTTTTACATGTTGTACCTCATCAGTTTGAAATTAATATTATCATGAATAAGAATGGGTAAGGAACAAAAATCTCTCCGGAATATCATGTCTCTTAATTTTCTTTGTTGAGAACTCCAAAAAGTTTTTATTGCATATTCTGCAGAAGAGACAAAGTAATTTTTACATTTTAAATGTTAAAAAAAAAAAAAAAATACAACCTTTGGTTTCCTGTATTGGTGAGACAATTTAATTTGTCAATCCTATTATCTTCAGAAATAGTCAAACTCATTATAGGTAAGAGGAGATTTTTTTCCAAGTCATACTTAAATTCTAAAATCATAATTCATCCACCATTGAATTATGAAAAGCATACAAATAAGCAAAGATAAGAAGAATGAAAGAAAATTCTTATGTGCTGTTCTAAAAGTTTTAGTAAATCAGACACTAAAATCGTTGTATATTTATTTCGAATTTAAAATACAATTATTTAACAATATAATTTTGTATTTTACATTTTGAAAATGTTAGGTTAAAAAAAATGTCTTTGGAAAACAAAGTAAGTAAAAAAAAAAGTTAATACATAATTAATTGAATAAAAATAAATAAAAACTAACTGTATCAAGTATCGGTTTTAAAAAAAATAAACAGTGAAAACTGTAGTGTAATTTCTTAAAATTTTTTATTTTTACTATAAATTTGTTAATTGTTGAAATACGAAAAATATTACCTAAGTTTTACTTTTTTTTAATTATCAGAAAAAAAAAACCGTAAAAATAGATATTTTTCATAAAATGTTTTTAGTTGATAAAAGAAAACTTTGGTAATTAATAAATTTTAATTTTTAAATTACGATACATAAAGTTCATCAAAAAGTAAAAAATGCCTTCTAATGTCCGAAGTTTTATTCAACTGTTAATTAATTAGGTGTAATAGGATCATGGAATTAAGTGATTGAAATAAAGAAAAGTCTAGAATCGGAGCCATAATTCGCAAGAAAGTAGAAAATTTACAAGAACTTTTTGAAAGAAAACATGTTTAATTGCAGGACAAAGAACTTGTAAAGATTGTTGCTGCAACATTTTGGTATTCAAAAGTTGTTCTGATCAATGTATTTGGAGATGTCCTAAAATCAGCTGTAGGAAAAAGATATCTTTCAGAAAAATGAAAAAAGAAAACTTAAAAGGATCATTTTTTTTCATAATTAAACAACTGAGAATATAGCAGAATTCATAAAACCTTTTCTCAGAAAAAAGTTAAAAGGAACCAACAAGCATCCGTATGAATGGAAAATTCTATCTTTCGATAAAAATCAAAAATGTATTTGAAAATAACTAACTAAAGAAACACATGCGATAAATTTTAACTCGACATTTTTGTGCATGTGAATTAAGGCCCCGATTCTAGACTTTTTTTTTTTAATCAAAGTTACCTTTTTTATTACTTACATTTTTAAACTATGAAAAACGAAAGAGAAACAGTAGAATTTTAATAATACGATTTTCGGCGCTACTACTTTTACAACCTTAGAATGGCAAACAAGTGGTGGGGGAGTTGTTTGTTGTTTAAACTTTAAAAAAAAGTCATTTAAAAAAAAATGAGCACAATGTTTTATTTATAAAGAAAAAATTTAAAAAAAAGGAAAGATTTTTTTTATTTAATTTTTTTTCCGGATTTGACAGTTGATTGATTGATTGGCTGTCAGAATGGTTTGAAGTGGAATCAATAATTAATTCAAGAACTCAAAATTTTTGGTACTCAAAATCATCATGGATTTATTTATACCCTATTGCTTTTTAAATTTGTGTTAAAAAAACAACAGCAAAAAAACAAACAAACAAAAAATAAAACTTTTTTTTACTGTTATTGATTTTATTGACTGAGCAAACAATACCAGACATCTAAATCTAAATGTAAAAAAAAAAAGATGCGCTGTTTTGTTTTATCACCCAACTCTCTTGACTACTCTTGAGTTTTGCTTTAAAAAGTAGGAAAGAACTTTTTAAAAAATTCTTTAAATATTCAATGCAAATTATTGTTTAAATTTTTAAAAAATGTATTAAAAATAGTAGCAATTTAAATTTATTTTAAACAATTTGAGTTGAATAAGATTTTTTTTACGAAAAAAAGAAAGAAAAGAAAAAGAGTCAAGACTCAAGAACAAGAAAAAAAAATAATTCCGTTTTTTCTGAAAGTGAAATGTTTTTGTTTTGTTTGGTTTGTCTCTCACTTTTTCTTACTGAAATTTAGTCCAGTATTTGACAATATTTGACTTCTGCTGACAATATTTTTTTTTATTTTATGGAAAGGGAATTAAAACTTGTTTTCTTTTTAATAAAATTATAAAGAATACTTTCTTTATTCAAAACACCTTGCACGTCACTTCAGAAAATGGTAAACAAACAAAAAATGAAATTAAAATTTCTTCCAAAATTGCCAATTTGAATTAAAAACATTCCTTCTTTTAATTCTTTAAACGTGTCTGTAGCATAAAACAAAAAATAAAAACAAATCGTCGTTTTCACTTTTGAAAAGTGAAAAGTTTTTAAGCTGAAAAATGTTTTATGGTGAAAAAGAAGAGTAAAAAAGAAAACGAAGATCAGTAGACGATTTTTTAAAAAAAAACTGCCTTTCTCAATGACTAAGTTTATTTAAACAATAAAAAAATCTTTATGAGTTTTTTTTTCAAAATTAATACAAATTACGAAAAGAAAGCAGCAATGAAATATGAAACAAGATAGATTCAAGAAAAAGATAATTGATTTTTATTTAAATTAATTTTTTTTTAAAGAAATTTTTCACCTAATAAATTTGATATGTTGAGGCTTCTTTCTTGTCAAGTTACCTTCAACAAAACGTAAACCCAAACCAAAATATAAAAAGAAAGGGTTAAGTAAATTTTAAAAGGTAATAAAATGTAATATAAGAGAAAATGAAAATGAAAACTAAAAAAGTGAATGAATGAATGAATTGAAATTTAATCATGGATCACATTTTGCGCTTCTCAGGCTTCCTTAGAAATGGAAAAAAAAAAAAAAAAAAAGGTTTTCCAAATAATATGAATTTTTTTTTTAATTGACAGTTTTTTTAAAGTATGATTCACAAAAGTCAAAAAATAAAATAAAAAAAAAAAGGAAGTTTTTTTTGTTCTGTTTTTAGCTGATGTAAAACAATAGATTCATTATTAGCAGCAGATCAGCATGTGTAAAATATTTTCCAGTGGTTTTTGTAGATATATTTTTGGCGACTGCAAGTGAATTTTACAGCAACGATCAAAGTCAAAAAGCAATAAAAAGAAAAAAACGAGGAAGATTTTTTTAAGAAAAATATAAACAAATAAAAGTTAGAACCTACTTGTTTCAAATCCTGAGTCCTTGCAGCTGAAAAAAAACTTGATTCCATACTACTCTCCATCTGATGTTAAAATGAGAAAATAACGGAAAGTCACACTGTGTCGTCTGCTTCTGCAAGGCCGCTTTGTTTGATGTCCGCCTGGAGTCCTTGTGGGGAGGGGGATTTCGTTTATGGAAGACCATTAAAGTCATAAAATACTTTAGTAGAAGAAGTACAAATGTGAGAGAGCAAAAATAGCAAACTTAAAAAAACCCCACTATGGATATTAATTGAAAAGTTACTTTGAATGCATAAAATAATTAAAATGTTTCTTTTATTTGTAAAAAAAACTTAAGCTAAGTAAGAGTAAAATATGTGCTCTTTAGTTAAAAAGACTAAAAGAATATACACACACTGCACTTTGAAAATTATTTATTTCCAAGTAAATAAAAGTTTATGACTGATTGATTCTTATTTGAAATTGACAGATTTTTAATAGATCATCTATCTATCTATCTATCTATCTATCTATCTATCTATCTATCTGTGTATATATATATTTATATATATATATATATATATATATATATATATATATATATATATATATATATATTTATCATAGGTTTATCATAACCCGTTTATGGAGTAATCTAATAAATTACAAAATTAAGTTGCTATGATTCTTTATAAGAAAAGTATACTTGGCAAAAATTTAAACATTTTCTCTGTAAATTTAGATCTTTGAGGGTTAAATAATTTTGTTGAAAAATATTTAACAACCATTATATCTCAAGAGCGGTTCTAAGAAGTTGTTTAATCCAAGATGTCTATTTTAAGTGGTACACAGTAATAATGGTACAGGTAAAAATGGCACAAGTGGGAAAATAGGGAAAAAATGACACAAAGCGAAAACATACAGGAAAAAAAAATGAAATGCACATATTATCTATTCAGTAAATTTTGAAAAAAAATTATAAATATTGAACCAGTAACTCTCTAATCAGACACCAGTTGACTCCTGGTTCAGTTGTCATTGGTTTTGTTGTCAGTGGTTTAATTGCAAAACCCATGATGGAAGTTATAGCAAATAATAAAGGAAAAAAGAGGATTTGCTTCCAAGAGTAGATGCATACAAAACACATTGCAAAATCAACTACTATCAGATGGAGATGTGTTGAGAACATCTTTTTGTAAAAGTACTATGACCATCAACCTTTATATGACTGATTCTGTACCAGCTGAAAACCATAAACACACTCCTGATTGATGTAGCTATTACATTCACAAAATGCATTGAACAACATGAAAAGAAAAGCAGCAGAAAGTTATAATTTTTTGCTTTGTGCCATTTTTTCCTATTTTCCTACTTGTGACATTTTTACATGTGCCATTTCTACTTGTGCTATTATTACCTAAATTCATTTTAGGTATATTTGTAATCATGCATAGCTATCATTTTTTATATATGATTTTGTTCCACCTTTGCACTGCCTTTTGTACAATTATAATCATGTTTTAGAAAAAAATGTTCTGTAATAATGCATATTTTTAAAATTTATCAAACATTTCAGGAATATTGGGGCTAAGTTACATTACAAGGTGGATCTGAAATGTTCTTGGCCTGACCTACTTTCCAAAATCAGCTTTTTATTGTTTAAACACCAGATTTTGGGAAGTGGATAATATATAGAGACCAATGAGCTTTAAATAGAATTGTGGCAAAAAATCATCACACTACTGGAGCAAAAGTGACATCAAAACACATTACTCACCTAACCAATACAGTTTCTACATGCACAGTACATCGTGAGCTCCACAAATCTGGTATCCACAGAAGGGCTGCAATTCCTAAACCTTTGATCACAAAGTTGAATGCCAAGTTGTTAAAAAAATGGTGTGATGATCATAGGAATCATCAAGGAATGGAAAAACATTATTTGGTTTGATGAGTCTTCTTTCACATTATTTCCTACAAACAGGTGTGTTTATGTATGGAGACTACCATGTGAAGCCTATGATTCAGACTTATAGTCTCAACAGTCAAACATGGAAGTGGCTCAGTAATGATTTGAGTGGCAATTTCCTGGTATTCTTCTGGTCCTATCATCACTCTTAATGGTAGAATTACTGCAATATATAAATATCTTGACATTCTCAATGACAATGTCCCTACAATACTGTTGTTAGAAAGTGCCATATTCCAAGATGATATTGCATCCATACACACTGTAAAATAGTGAAGTCATGGTTTGATGTAGCGTAATTACCTAATGTAATTAAACATCTTCCATGGCCAACACTATCACCTGATCTCAACATAATTGAACCATTATGATTTCCTTTCCCATTGTTGCTAAAGCAACTTATCAAGATTTTGATTGAAGAATGGGATAAAATTCCACTGAAAAAAATTAAAAATTTACTCGATTCCATTCCACATAAAATCAAAGCAGTTTTAGAAGCTAATGGAAGTCCAATTAGTCAATAAATAAATGTTTAAGCCAGGTGTTCATATTATTTTGTCTAATCCCTGTACATGTATTGATTTAAATAGTATTTTGTATCAAGTTAATTAAGCCTTTGATTTTAAGAGGTTACTAATGAAGCTTTTTAATATTTATGATGGAATTATCCAGTTCTTGTTTTTAATGAATTTAAAAATTTCTAAAACATGCTTATGTTTTTAATTGTCTTATTATTTTTTAATTCATGCAAAAACTGGAAATAATTCCTATCAATGATGCGTCAGGTAAGGCAGACATGAAAAACAGTTGCCCTAATGAATGAATACAATAGAGTCAATTGCATTGATTGTTTAAAGTATTTCACAGTTTCACAAAAGGGAGTATTAAGAAATTAAAATCAGTTATATAGTTGAAAAACATAAAGTTCATTACTTCTACTTGTGCAAAAAAAAAAAATCAAGAAAAGATAATAAAACAAGATAATAAAAGCTAACAAATATTTTTAATGGGTAAACAGACACAACTTTATGGGTGATGAATTATTTTCAACTTTACACTACTCTATCACTGTTTCCATGGCAAATGTTCAGACAAATTATGCACCTTAATTCCACCAGGTCTGACCTTTATAGCTAGGACCTGCCATACCAGGTACACAGGGTTGGCCCATCTTTATTCCAATGGTAAGTAAATTTCACTCAGATAACTTCTCAAAAAACACTACTTTGTGGAACAGACACCTGAGAAGATGTTTCTCCAATTGTTATAATCTTAACCTCTTCAAGTCTAGGGTCAACAGTTATCAATTTTATATATTCTCATAATCTGTACTTACTTCCTACTCTTACATCTATACAACAAACCTTAAAGCTCTACTTTGGATGGCTCTTGAATTTTGTATTGGGTGGCCATTTAATAATAAAAAAAGATCCAAATTCAAATTTTGATATGATGTGGGTTGTCTTTGAACAATAAATCTTCCAAACTGAATATGTTTAAAGCATATAATACTAAATTTAGCTATGATAGTTTCATTTAACAATGAGCTAGATTTGTACAGGGAAATAATAATGTTTCATACAATAAACAGATGTAGAGTATTGCATATGGCCTAATATTTTCATTAAATCAATTAAAGTTATAGTTATCTTAATTTAAAAATAGAAAATATTTTGTGATAAATTTTTATGTAACCATTTTTAAGTATACATTAGAGCAAGGCAACAGATTAAAATCATTTTTTTAAAAATGATGATCAAAACATTAGAGATATCTGTCTTCTCATCCAAGAAAGGTCATGTGTGTTCCAGATGGTGGCAATATGATAGCATCAATTTTTCAAGACTGGTGATCATCTTTTAATATCCTAGAATGTTGAAGCATTAAAGCCAAATATATTTAAAAGCAAATTATAGGCATTTTTTTTATTTATTAAGAATAGCATTTACTTACATAAGAGTGGCTGCACTCCATACTGTTGCAGTTAATTTACAGTAAATTTTAAGCAACTTTTAAAATTATTCTTAAAATTTTAATTTGCAAAAATATTTGATTAGCAGGTCAATTAAATATCATTTCAAATTCTGAAAAGAGATATTGTTATTAAACTTTGCCTATATTGTTCTGATTATATTTAGCTGATTTATTCATTTCCTTTCACTACAGATATGTTATATCTAGTAATTTTCAAATAGAACTCTTTATTTTGTTCATATTACATTGTTTTATTCAGTATTTTCTCTTTGTAAAGAAAAGTGTGTATTGCTTGTGGATGAGTAAAAAATATTTATAGGACTTGGGTATATATGAGGGTATAAAAAAAGGAATTATGGATAGTAGTTGGTCTTAATAAAATGGGAGAAGAAAGCATGACTGGCACTCATTATTCATTTTTCTGAACTAGTGTGCATTTTTGATGGATACTGAGGACAGTTGTCATGAAGACAGAAAGAAAAAAAAAGAAAAGGATTTTTTTGCTACAATCATTTGTTCTGTTTCAGTGGTGAAAAGAAAGAAAGCATATTAAAACTGCTTCTAAAACCACATTTTTTGTAAAATGTTTGTCAAATGATACTTCATATAGAGCCATAGAGATCATTACATAAAATGATGTGTTTCTTCTTCACTGACTATTGTAGAATGAATATATACTCACAACATGGGTACAGAACTTATGATTCAAATGATTGAACTGAGTATCAGTGGATCTACCCCAAGACTATTGTTCTGTAAAACAAAACAATGATGCATTTTTTGAGTCATAAACCTACTGTGCTGGATTCTGCTTTTATTGTATTTTATATGTTATCTTCTTGAGCATCTGGTCTCTTTGTATAGTTTTTATAAGAATTGATTTTTATATAGTCTTTCAGTCTGCACTTGGCTTTTTTTTATAGAGTCCTTAAGAAAATTCTTTCATCTTTCAACAGTTAGAAGTGGCCAATTTCTGAAGTAGGTTTTGCCCTGTAATTCATTTATGCAATTGAAAATTTATATATATATATATATATATATATATATATATATATATATATATATATATATATATATAGTAATCCACAGACAGACTATTTTGCTGTATCATAGCTTGTGGCTAGACATTCAATTGCTTCAAGCCAGGATTAAAACTCAACTGATTTGACATCAGTCAGATACCCTTACTGCTAGGCTATTGGTGCACAGCAGAGAAAGTGAATTTTTTAACATTATATACATGATGGATATAAACACTATACCAGTCGCCATAGTGCTCAATTCTTTCAAAGAGCAATGTATTTAAAGCAGAAGCAGCAATTAAAATTTACCTTTCACCATAGTGCTCAATCAGTGAATAAGAGCATATATCTTTATTAGCATGTTTAAGGAACTTTATTTATTTCATAACTTATATTTATACACATAATGTAGAGGAAAAATATTAGGTTTTCAAATCTTTAATTTGAGAATGCTCTAAAATATTTTTAAAGCTTGCTGTGTAAGGAAAGGTAAACTATAGTGGATGCTAAGTATTGTAATTTATTAGCTAATAAACAAAAGTGGGTAAATGTCTTGAGATCTTATTAATAGATTAAAAAATATAGACATAAAAGATAGGCCAGTTCAGATTTTTTTTAAAATGCCTATCTGCTGAGTTTTGTATCTGAGTAGGTGAGTGTGTATTAAAGGCAAAATGCTTTATTGTGAATCTCTTTGTAGCTGAATGGTAAAAACATGTCAGATCTGATGGTTGTTCCTCCTGTGAAGGAGGATGCAGGCTTGAATCCTGCTGGAGGGCTCATTTTCTTTATTAAATTTTCTCAAGTATGCAGAATGGTAGAAGGAATAAATATTGTTTAAAATAAAAATGGAGTGTCTACTCAAATATGGATATCCACTAAAAATATTGCTTAAATTAATAAAAAAAAAAAAAAATATATATATATGTATATACATACATATGAATGTGTTTGGCCAAGTAGTTACAATGTTTGCTCTCTGACCATGACACCCGGGTTTGGATTTCACCAGGGTTGATTTGTCAGGGAAGGTGAGTTCTTGAAATTATCAGCCTGGGGAGACAATCCCAGTATGCTGCAAAATTGTAAAGTGCATGAAAATCATACCACAGATTGACCTAAGCTTTGTTTGTAATCTGGTAGATGAAGCTGTTTTGAAAACCATTGATGGTTGTACTAGCATGAATTCAAAAGTCATTGTGACTGAGGGTTTGAACATATTGATCTTATTCAAACATTTGATCATACCAGATTATGTGCCTTCCCCCACAAACTATAAGTAAAGTCCACTTTGTATAGGTGCACAAACATATTTACTTTTTTTTATTATTTTGAATCTTACCAAAAATACTCACCCATCTACACTTCTCAGTGTGTAAATTATGTGTGTGTGTGTGTGCACATGCATAATATTCTACTAATTGAAAATGAAAGGCAGATTTTCTGAATTCATATTAAAATATCTTTGGCATAATTATAAACTTCACTTGCTATCCCACTTATCCATTCTATAGCAAAATAATTATTCACAGTTTTAATTTTCAACTGTTCTTTTTTCATTTTATTGTGTTGCTTTTTATCACAACTCCTTGTTTATTTTTACATTTATTCTGTCACCATTAAGTAAGCAGCACAGACTGAATCTGATGCACACTAATTATTAACAATTCTTCATTCTATTTTGTCTTTTTACTGTAACATTTAGACTAAGATGAAAGAAAAACTATTTAAGAATTAATAATAAGGATAGTACTACATCTAAAAATGAAATCTTAAGAAGTTTTTAAATTATAAAAAATGTAAGTTAAAATATTTTCAGTTGAATATCCAAATGTAGCAATTATCACTATTTTATTAAGAGTGATATAAAATCTCCATTTCTCAGTATTAGTTAACTTTACTTTTTTGCATTTCATATTAAGTATGATTGAACACCTTGTCCATAATGACATGTTTAATTGAAAAATCCATGTAATAAATATTTTGTGTGAATTAATCATTGAAGTAGATTTTCTGCTTATTGTTGATTTCAATTCATCCAAACTATTTTTGTCCATTGTTAATAATGATGGCCTTATTTCTTACTGAGTATGATTGAACACTTTACTCATTCTGACAACACAATGGGTCAATTTTGACACTAGCCTCTTCTCTAAAGTAATTCTCCATTTGTCAGTGCATCAAAGCATTATTTTGTGGTCATAAACAGAAAAAGCAACTCGGCTTTCTTCCCAGTTCACTTGAGTAATCAGTGGAAAATCACAATAGATAATTAGTTCCAGCAAGTGCCTAGTAACAGGAAACATATCAAAACGAACACAAAATCTCATATTACTTACATCTAAGATATGAAAATACCATTGTAGGTGAAATATTGATTGCAGTTTGGGAATATTTAGTTGATAATTTATTTTTTAAAGGAGAACTTATATTTTTAATGATATCAGGAGCCAGATATGAGTACTAAAATTCATCAGTGATCTTAGAAATATCTTCTTTCAGACATGATAAAAATGTCTTGCAAAGATAATAGAGATGATATACAAAGATCACTGAACTTGTAAGAAATATTAAATAACAGCATATTCATATTTAAAATGACATCATTTTTGAATAGTTCTTATATGGAATTCTGTTCATACAATACTCATACTGAGAAGGTTATCTATACAAAAGAAACTGCTTCTACACATATTTGAAAATTCCAAGTCATAATTTATTCACATTTTACAAAAATAATGTTTTTTTTTAATGTAATTATACATTAAACATTAAATGACAAATAATATTTATTCTCTCATTCTTAAAATTCACTGCCATTGGCTGTAGTGTAGATATAAATCGGTACAAAATGTGTCCACTTGTACTGTGAAAGGAACTTTTTTTTCAAAGATTCTACTTTCCTTTCATTAAAACAGACTTCAAATCTTTATTTCCTTCACTCACAAAACAGTGAAACCAGATCTTAGATTCATTAAAAATTTCAATATCTGCAGAGTGAACAGACATACACATTCTCTCTGTCTTTCTCTCTCTCTCTCTCTCTCTCTATATATATATATATATATATATATATATATATATATATATATATATAAAAGGCAGGATTTGTGTGTAACAAATGCACGGCTGTAATTTTCAACGGATTTGCACCAAAATTTACATGCACATGTTCCAAGTTAGCGGAAAGCCCAAGGCTGGCCTTGCATTTCCCAACTCCCATCAATAGTGGAGATAATCGATTTTTTCATGCTTCTACGGCAGTTTTCATGTAGTTTGCAGCCATTTTCTACTGGCCAGAGTGAGAGCCTATAGCTGGTTGCCACAAATAGGCAGGAAGATTCTACTGGCCAACAGCTGACCAACATGAATGTTAACTAGCATGCTAGCATGCAAAAAAAATCGATAGCTGCATTCATCACAAGTGGGAAAATTTAAATCTGCATGGCACTTTACTCCAATTGGCTCATTCACTTGCTTAAACTCAATGTTGATTCTGATTCTGCAGAACTGGGTTGGGTGTGAAAAAGTATTTTTTGTTAACATTCTTTTTTCATTCGGTTTTTCCAGTTACAAGTCCTTTTTTAAAGCTGATTGTTTTGTGTTCATTTTGTTTAGTTCTTTTTTCGTAACAGATTTAATGTTTAGTATAGAGCTTAGAAAAAATTCGCAGTGTGAGATAGGCAAGAAGTAAGGCATGTAGCAACATCAGCACGGCAAAGGGCACTCCTTTAAAGGCAAGGAAGGGCAAAAATATTTTAAGTCAAGTGATAGCGATTGCTGTATGTCGTATGATTTTTGAATCAAGCACGGGCAACACCGGGCCATGCTGCAAGTATATATATATATATATATATACATATATATACACACACACTGGGTGTAACAACAAAATTGTCCAATTGTTAGATTAAGATTTGAACAGTTGTATCTTAGAAATGATTAAAGATATCTTACTGGAATTCTCTGAGGTTTTTTATAAAACTGTTGGACTCTACTTTGAACAATAAGAATGTATTTAACTCTAAGTTGAAATGATGATCCCTCGTTGTAAATTCTTGATCCAGTTTTCCTCTCTACGGTTGTCTCTTTTTTAAACTTATTCACCATTTTCTTGATAGTTCTTGAATGGCCTTTGAGGATATAAACCAGAGTATGAATGTTGGTACCATTACTGAAGGCCTGAATGATCTTTTTCTACTCACCATTGCTCCATTGGAAGATATAGTGGGCCTGACACAAATGATTTTAACCCGTTCTCTTTCTAGCGGAATAACTCCAAGGGTTTTTCATTAATTCTTACAAAAAATGGTATCAAGATGGCCAAACGTCTTATCTGAAAACCTGGAAAAAAGAAACTCAATTAGTTTAGTGTTTTTTAGATATTAAACATATTGTGGTATTGGCAATTATCCTACACTGTAACATGATTTGGACAATTTTGCTGTTACACTTGGTGTATATATATGTATATATATATATATATATAGTGTATATTTAGGCTGCATATTTTCATTCAACCAGGTTTCGTTAAATAATTTAGATAATTAGTTTTTGTTGTGATCCTTTCAAGTTTGCAGATTAATTTCTTGGTAGTCTTAGAAATATATATATATATATATATATATATATAGTTATGTAACAGAAATTTTCTTATGATTTTGTTACTAGATGGCACAAAGTGTAGTTTTTACTAAGTACATTAAAAAAAATCCCTTTTATTGTATTATGGTAGATGTCATATAATTTTGAATTGTTTTGACATGTTTTTGTTTATCAATTCTGAAGATGAAATAAAATAAGTAACATTTTTTGCAATTTTTAATACCTTTAAAACCAAGATAGTAACATTTCATCATCATTGATCAGATTCTGAGCTTTCTTCCACCACAATGAATGGTTGTACTCTTCAATGCATTGAACATCAATTTGGACTAAAGTTCAATTCAAACCTCAAGTGGAACTCATATACACATCATAAAAGATGCTGGAAAAATGGCTGGCTTATACAACCACTTCAAAAAACACCTGACTTCTTCTCTCGTGCTTTATCTTTACAAGTGTCAAATTAGATCAAAAATGGAGTATTGCTGCTATATCTGCACTAGAACTGCTCAATCCATACTTTTCAGCCTTGATAGAGTTCAAAATCATTTATGCAGTCTTGTGGGTGATGGATTATTTTCTACTCTTTCCCCACAGACACAAAGTTGCAAGTCTGTCACTATTCTTTTGCTATTTCTATAGGAAATGTTCAGTTGAACTTCCCTCTTTAGTTCTACCAGTTCTGACTTTCAGAATTTTTCAGTTTAGACTCACTATGCCATGCCCACATGGCTGAATCACCCTCATTTCTTTTGTATTCCATTTTTCAGGTGGAAGTTCTACTTAGATAACTTTTTCCCAAGAACTGCTGCTTTGTGAAACAAACTCCCATGTGGATGCTTCCTTGGACATTACAATCTTAACCACTTCAAGTCAAGCAGGAATCACTATCTCTCCTCATAATCTTCAATTCCTTATCACATAATCTTACATTCATACCACACATTTCATTCTGCAACCCTCAACCATAAATAACTCTTGAACCTTATACTGAGTGAACTTTAGCATAAATAAATAATTATTTCTTATTTAGGGGTAGAAATTTCTTTGCTCTTTTCCTTCATTATTATTTCTGAATAAAATTCATTTGAGTATTGTTTTTGTTCTTCATCTTTCAATTTTTATTTCTTTTCCAATACTAGACATGTTTGTTTGAATAATAATAATAATAATAATAATAATAATAATAATAATGAGAAAAATCTTCATAAATAATATAGGTAATCTCTGTTTGAATTTCTGGGATGTGAATTTATCATTATTTACATGCAGACTATTGTCCCTTCTTTGCTTATAGTATCCTTATGTTTCAGTCATTGTACCCTTCTCATTAAGTGCTTGTTGATCCAAATAATCTTCAGAGAAGTTTGAACTGAACCCTTTAGATCAAACTGTAGGGATAGATTGTTTGACTGACCATGTCTGGGGATATCTTGTTTAGTTCCTATTTAGTGCTATCCAGTTATTGCTCACCTCATTACCAATGAATTTAAGTATGCCCAGCCCAGTGATCGATCTTAAAATTACTATATCACTAAATTTACAAACCTTGGAACAATCCTAAGTGCAAAACCTGGAATTTAAACTTAATCTGCCTGCTGATGATATTGCTGCTGCTGAATATCATGTTTGATTGCACTTATGGAAGCTGCTGCTGTCAAAGCTTTGGTGTCATTTCTCTTATGTTAGACCTACTAAGGAGGTTCTCCTAGCTTATCAAGTGCACTGATTCTTTCAGATATTGACTTTCCAGTTTTCTTTTCTGTCTAGTAGGTTTACTTAATTTCAAAAGAATTGATGATTATCCTTTCCCCTTCATACATAATCAATCATGCCTGATTTCACTGTCTCACTCTTGATTTTAGTTCTCCAGTGTTCTTCTAGCCTTACTTTTGGAGGATAGCTAGTTTCACCTTTATATTCTTTGCCTAACTGTACCAAAGGCTGTTTTTCAGTGGAACAAAATTGATTTAAACTACTGCTAATGAGATTAGCTGAAGTCAGTAGTCAATGAATGATTTAAATGAAATGTTACATGTTACTATAATAATATTCAACCACATATTTATTTTATGACTAGGCAAAGATTATAGTTTGGTTGAGAGGTTTTCACTCATTTGTTTTCATGAAAAAGACACTAAACTTGATGAAAACAAAATTTTATCATCTAAATGTTTATGCTATTATTAAGAGGAAAGACCAAAGTATTTTTTAATTATTTTTAAACATTTTTCCTTCTTTTTAGAACTTTGTAAATTTTGATTAAAAAAACATTGTTTCTCTTTATATAGCCTGAACTACTAAAATAATACAATTTTTAGCATGTTTGTCTTGTATGACAGACATTAATTTTGAAAATCTTGCAAAAATAAAAATAATTGTCCGATGTTAATAAAACTTTCAGAAACTATTCACGAATGATGGAAATTATTATAAATATGTTTTCTTTTTTTAAAGTCATGGCAGAAATATTTTTTTTATATTTATTACCCCTCCTCCCAACTAATTTTATGAAAACTCTAGAAATTCAATCACATTCAGTTTAGTGATTATATTAGTTAAAACCACAAGGCTTTGAGGAATGCAAGTCATGCCATTTTTTTTTTTTAATTGGACCCCCGACACCTGAAAATCAGCTCTGAATTGTCACATACAAAACTCAATAAAACAAAAATATTATTTAATTTCAAATGCTTTTATTTACTTTTAGTTGTTTTTATGAATATGGACAATATTTTCTGAAAGCAAAAAACTTTTTTGATGAAAAATGAATTTTTAATACAATTATTTGTTATTTCATTAATTATTTTACATTTAAGTTGTTAAAATATTATAAAATTAGTTGAAAGCCACATTCAGTTTCGTAAATGGTCTTATGATTGTAAATTGTATTATTTTGACAAATCAGAAGACCCGCAGTAATTAAGAAATGTAATTAAGAAATGTAATTTTGTGTTCATAATATGGCTGTAATTATAAAGTACGGAAGACCAGCAAGAATACAATTAAGTTGCGTTCTTTGAGTTAAGCATTGTTCTCCATTGTTAGGGCTTTTATTTTTGCAAAACATGTGTGAAGAAGTTAATTTGATTTTTCAGTTTCAACTGAGAAGGGTACCTACAAGTATCAGTATCATCTTATGAAGTTTATATGATCTTATTTTTATATTAATTTCAGTTCCATAAATGAAATATCAAAATTAATAATAAAATGAATGGAAATACAAGTAACACAGTAAAATGTAATAAATGTACATAAAATTATAGTATTTTATGTACACTTCTGAGAAAATTTCATAAGAAAGGTATCTATAAATTAATTAGATATGAAATTTATGAAATTTAATCTCACTCTTAACAGTCTTATTTTAATTTCTTTATAATATATTTTCCATAAAGGATCATAAATGTAAAGGTGAAAACTAAGTACAAAAAAAAAAATTAGAGTGATGAAAGTTTTCCTTAAAAATAATGAGGTAAATAATTTGTTCACTTAAATCTTAATAATTTCACTTCTGTTCTTCCATAGAATAACTTTTCCTCATGTAAGCTGTCAATACATGATGAAATTGTCACTCATCAGCTGTCAAGTGATGCAAAATGTTATGACTTGCTTCGTTTTATTTTTAAACTACATCTTTTTGGCACAGAAAGTAAGTAATGCTTGTTTCAAAATATTTTAAATAAACATTATAATTTCTAATTTTCTTAAAATAAGTTTTGAAACAATTATAATTGATTTTTAAAAGAATTTCAAACTGAGATTTTCATTTTTTTTATAAAATAGAAAAAATGATTGACATGATTGATTATCTGTCTATTTTGCTGACTCAAAAAAAAAACAAGATTTTTAACAAAAAATTGGGATGTGCTAGGAATGATTTAAAAAATGTAAAAAAAATATCCCCAAAATAGGTTGATCTTTCCTCTTAATAATAACATAAAAACCCTTAAATGATAAAAATTTGGTTTTGTCAAGTTTGGTGTCTTTTTCATCATGCTAATTTTAGCAATCTCATGGAGGTACCTAAGTTTGATCTATATCAGGATCAATGGCTCTGATAAGGTATTTGCAGTGTGACAGCACCAATGGGAGAGGAGGAGGAACATTTTTTTTTTACTCAGTAAATGTTCACAATAATAGTGATCTATTCTGGAGATTCATTATTATTACGATTATTTTGAACTCCAAAGAATTGTTTAAAGAAGCTCAATGGCAGCATTATTAAATCAGTAAGAATTCTCAGGAGACTGTTAGAATAGTGAGAAGAGTGAGTATTACATGATTTCCAGTAAAGACCATCATCTCCTTTTGAAGTGAGAATGCAAAGAAAGTGTATTTGTATATTTTATTATTACCTGTGATTTTTAATGTATCCAATGCACTGTTACTGCAAGATGGCAGTGGATTTGTTATGATAATGATGAACTGTCTGAAGCTGCTTATGAAGCCAGTGTAGAAACTGTTAAGTTTTATTCTATGGACAATACTTGTTACCCTGCATAGGGATTGAAATTATATCCTCTTGATTATAAAAACTAATGCTTTGTTGGATTAACCTGTCTCCTCTGCTGGTTCAGCCCAAGTAGCTCAGTTTAAGCTAGTTGCTTGTCTTTAGATGGGAAGATTTTTAGTTCCTGTTATAGTAGATGCTGCAGTTGTAGTACCTGTTGTATGCTGGAGGCCTTCTCTCTTCCCCTGTGTTCCCCACACCATTGCATAACTTTTGTTACATAGCAGTGGTATGACTGGCTACCACTAGCTTAGACAAGCTTTGACCAGTTTAGACAAACTATAACCAGTTAAGACCAGCTTAGACAAGCTAAGACAGGCTTAGACCAGCGATCCAAGTGGAAACACTCAGGTCCCCACATTAAAAACCAACCTTGTGTTACAACATGACTCAGTGGGGAGAGGGTGGTGTTAAAGTAAATCTCGGAATTTCACTTGCCTGGTGAATTTTTTTCAAAGTAATTCAGGAAGGAACAGACTTTCTGCTACTTGGATAGTATCCCTAAAATAATTTAACAGCAGAACTAATAGGAAGGCTCGGTAGAGTAATGGATAGCAGTTCAGCTTGAGGAATCAGAGAGCTGAATTTGAATTCAAGTCAAATCCATTACATTCACTTACATGCTTGAGGAAGGTATGAAACCTCTTCTTCTCCCTCCAGCTATGGATAAATAGCAGGACAGAATGGGTTCTATAGCCTTGGATGGCAACTGGTCTACTGCAGAAAGAAATGACAACCTACTGCAGGAAAAAATCTGTCTCGTCAGTCATGTATCAAAAGAAACTAATTGAATGGGTTAAGTGATTCTGATAAATCAATCTGGTGAAAAGAGGTAATGAAGACTGAACCCAAAGTTAACTCATGGTTGACTAGATAGAGTTTTTAAATTGAGTATGAACCTCATCCAACACTTACAAACATTTCTTGAGTGAACTGATAAAATAACGAGTAGCCACTAACCAGTTTGATTTACTGAAATTAATGTATTTCTGTTCTCTTCTTCATATCTTCCTTTTTCATTTGCTTTTGCTCTTCTCACTTTCATTTTTCCTTTCATTTCTTTCTTTTTTTTGATTTCTTCTTTTCCTCTACTCAGTCTTTCAATTCTTTCTTCCTTCCTTCCTTTTTCTTTTACATCTTCTTTCCAAGCCTTGCTCTTTCATTTCTCTCACTTCAAATATTTACATGAAGTACTAACAAAAAAACCCCACAAAACATTCCTACTCTTAGGAGGTCAGCTAGTGAATTGGGTCAAATCAATTGGGTCAGCTGACCTAAATCATCTAAAGGAAGTTTTGTTGCAAGGAAAACCATTCTACTAATGAAAGTTGGCTTACCAGTCAAGGGGAGAATCAGAAACCTGCAAAAAGGTTCCTTGGCTGTCCATCATAATTGACATTGTCCATATATTCAGCATGTTTACAGACAAAATGGAGTTACAACAGAATCAGTGGACAGCCAGCAAGGGCTGAAATTTTATCAAAGGAATGTGGGAGTTACAATAGTTATTTTGCAGTTTGTCTAGAAAATTGTTACAGATTTCTGATAGAATCAGAAGAAAGATAAGCCAGTCAAGTCAAAGTGTTGTCAGTGGAATGCAGATAGTTGTAGTGGTTAATTCCCAGAACATCAAGAGAACTGTCAAAGGCATTTGGAAGCTTACAACTGTTACCCTTATTAATAACAGAGTTACATTAGAACAGCTATATGGAGGGTGAGTATCAAGTGGAGATGGAAACAGAAATTAGGGCTGAAATTAAGGTAATAAAAGAAAGCTGCTCTGCCCACATCAACTTGAAGGAGTGAAGTAAAAAAAAAATTAATTGCAAATGTAAAAAGTGAATATAGATGAAAAAACAAAGGATTTTAGATGATTAAAATCTTTATTAAATTTATTTACCTTTTATTAAATTAAATTTATTTACTCTTTATTAACCTCTTATTCATGCTTCCTCAGATTGATGATGAGCATGGTAATGGTAACAGTGAAACTAGCCATTTCCATACAAGAAATTTTGGGCATTCATTGACTGAACAGACAGTTGAAAGTTATAAAATGTTTTTCTTATAACAGTTTTTTTTCAGGCAATTAGACTTCCCAAGTTATCACACTTTCTGGTATTGATGGGAATTTCCTTCCAAACTTTTTGTTTAAGATAATGTGGTAAGTTAACACCTTGATTATATTATCATTTTTCATTCTAGTTACATGTGCTACCCCAAATTTTTTGTTGTTGCTGTTAGACTTCAGGGGCTTGTTTTTTCTAAGACAAAAATTTGTTGTGCTCATCATTTTCCTAAGACAAAATTGTTGAAAATTTAATTTTTACTGTGAAGGGAAAAATGCTAAGGTTATGTACTGTATGATATTTAAATTTTATGATGTAAACACACATGCAAACATCAAGGAAGGTAACTAAGTTATTGAAATGTCTAAATATTAAAAAATATTAGTTAAAAACTAGATATTTTAATACTGCAAACATTTTAAAACATTTGTGCAGTATTCATAATTAATTTCATTAAGGGTTGGTTTTAATTTTTAATATAGATAGCTTTGAGAATTTTTAGTTTATGTTTATTATTTTCATGAGAAAGTACAGATGCATTTTTCAACAAAAATATTTCTAAATTGTGAATGAATGTGGACAAGCATGCAGTTGTAAATGATGTGAGATGTTAAATGCATCATTCAAATGAAAACTCAACCTTCTAGACAATGTAGATGAGAGATACAATCTTCCAAGGGACATTTAAAATTATATACAATGTTGATATTCTGCAATACATTAGTTGGTGAGGAGGAGTGATTACGAATGATGAAATTGGATATATTGAATTTAGTATAGTATATAATTAACTTTATCTTTTTACTAGGATTTGTGGTGGATATATGAGTATCTATTAGTTTTTTTTAGGATAATTTTGTCCTGTTTACAATTAGAATATATTTGATTGTGATATAAAAGATTAATATGTTTAAGATCTATTTGAGGAAGTATTATATTATATTTGCTTTATATTAAAATTTCTAATTCATCAACAATATGACTAGGGAAGGTATCATTAATAAGAGTTTATTTAATATAAAAATTTTCAGTACAACTATAACTTAATTTTAATGTATTATTATAGAAAATACTGCTAAGTATTTCTTGGGAATTGTTTTTCAATCAAGACAAAAAACTTTTTTTATAATGAAGCTTTAAAGAAGAGTGGATATAAATACCCCAATATTAAATATAATAAAGATAATAAAAATAACCAAAAGAAAAATAGAAATAGAAAAATCATTTGGTACACACACTTTTAACCAAATGGTTAGTAGTAAATTAAAACAAAATTACATTTGAATAGTAAAAAATGTATACTTTAAAATTATATACCTATTCTTTAATTACATAAAAATAAAAAAAATGTAATTTTAAAAATCAAAATTTTAAATCCAACATTGCCATGTCTAATTTAGCATAAATTATAATTAGTATCACATTTTCAAGCATTGTAATTAGTTGTACAAAAAATATACATAAAAAATGATTATATCATATAAATAAAGCTGCTTTAAGAAGACCATAAAGTATAAACAAATAAATTAAAAAAATAAAAAATACCAAAATAACCCATGGCTCGATAAAAACATTTCTCTGAATTTAAGTGTATCCTATAAATGTTCTAAAATAAGAAAGGGATAATGACATGTCTATGACACGATAGACAAATTCTCAAAAACTGTGAATTACATATCCACAGTACAACCTCTAACCTACTTTTTCACTTTTCTAGTTTTTAACTCAGATCTGTATTTAGATCCATCAAAAATAGAAATAAGCCCTAAATAAAAAGTTTGTAATATCCTTATCCCATTTAAACTCTTCAATATAATACTACTTTGCTTACAATAGTAAATCACTTTTTCTGAAGTTATTCAACATCGCTTCGAAATGGAACAAAAATTTTAGTTCTGAAATGGGAATTTCCATGTTGCAATGATAAAAATTTTAATAATATATATATATATATAATAAAACTATAGTTTTATGGTATACTATATCAATATCAGGGATGTAAATATAAAAAGTAGGTCAACAACAAGTGGCAACTGTGTGTATCATTTTTCAATGTTGACCAGAGCATCTATTAAGGGAAAAATAGATATAAATTTTTGAAAAACCCAAAACAATGAAAATCTTTGACAAAGTGGAAACATTGTTTTTAATTTTGTCATTGATTTTCCTCATATATATATATATATATATATATATATATATAAATAATTATTATTATCATTCTTATAAATGTTTTATTTAGTCAGTAGTTATTTCTGCTTTTTTTTTAAATAGTGAAATTAATGCCTAGCCTAGATCAAATAGATAAAATATCTCCTAACAAGAATCAAAACTCTATTCCCTTTTTTCAATCAAAGAAAAGACTTTTAAGCCAAGTGTGTCTTGTGAAAAACAATATTACATTTATAATGAGAAATAATGTTGAATCAAAAAAATTCATCAGCTGCTTATATATATATATATATATATATATATATATATATATATATATATATATATATATATATATATGATATGATACGATAAAGAACAAATAGGAAATGTTTAGCAATCTAACATGTTTCACTTTTTTATTAAAGAGACTGAAATGGAGATAGAGAAGAAAGAAATTCTGGTATTTTTAGTTTTGTGTTGTTTGACTTTCATTGGTCATTTTAGTTGTATTGAAAGTCCCCAATGATGTAATTTGTGTTATTTAGTAAAGTTATTTTTCATGTGCATTCAACTCTTTTAAAACCAATGTTAGCACTTCAAATTCAAGGAGAGATGACATGTCCATCTGATGTTTCAAGAAATTAATGGATTTGAAGCCAATCTGAAAAACCATAAATATTGCTATATTTATGTTTATAAAATTTCTATTTTGTCTATGTGGCCTGTAACGAGCATGCGCGGAAAGGTACTCGAACTGCGTGTGTGTGTTGTCGCTGGGCATACCTTGAGTACCATAATGGACTCGACCGAGGACTACAAGAAGACGCGCGAGTCGTTTGGCGTCTTTTCTTGGGCGACACAAGCCGTTGTGTTCGGTCATCCGTCGGCAGCAGTCTTGGGTGCTGTTTTGCTCGTTTGCGGACGTAAAGTGTTCGTTCGCAAGAAGGCGTTCATTTTTGTGTCGCATTCGTTTCAGGTTCGCAAGAAAGCGTTCGTTTTTGTGTGGCAAGAAGTTTTTTTTCCCTCCCGTTTTCTCGCACAAGCTATTTTGGCGTTATGGCCTTCGACCTGAAGCTGATACCACTGTTCGACGGAACCGATTCTGGACAGTCGGTAGTGGAATGGTTGGAGAAGGCAGAACTAATATGTCAATTGAGCGGTGTGAAGCGAACGAATTGAGTGTGTTATCCCGATGCGTTTGGCAGGTAGCGCATATTCTGTGTACCAGCAATTGAGTGAGGAGAGGCGCGCAGACTCAATTGCGTTAAGAAAGCGTTATACACAGCTTTCGCCTTAGATCCCTTCTCCGCGTGGAAGCAGTTTGCAGCACGTCACCTTCAGTCAAGGGAGACGGTCGACGTCTTTTGACAGAACTGCGCAGACTCACAGTTCTGTTTGGTGGCGTATCAGAAAAGTGTTTGCAGTGTACATTCATTGCTGGATTGCCTGAGCATGCAGAGGAGCTTTTAAGAACGTCATCCCAGATGGCAGACCTGGATTTGTCACATGTGTTGGCACGTGCTCGCGCTATTTTGAAGAAATGTACTGGTCATCCGGAGCAGGTCGCAGTGGCTGCTCAGTTGAAGGAAACAGATGTGCACACGAGGTGCCATAAATGTGATGGACCCAATCATAGGGCGAGCGATTGTCTCCTGGGTCGTGAACCATCCAAAGGTGCTGGTACCAAGCACCGACGGACCATCACTTGCTATCGATGTCATCGGCAAGGGCACATTGCTCGGTGTTGTCCGGGAAACGGGCGAGAATTCAGCGCCAATCTCCTCTCCAAAACCCTTGTAAATGGCGCATTGCCTGTAGCGACAGTTCGTATCAATGGAATACCACGTATAGCTCTGGTGCATACAGGATGCACACAGTCACTAGTCCACAAGTCATGCTGTCATGCATGGACAAGAAAATCAACATGCGTGCTTACAGTAGACAGAGGCGCACTTGACTGCCGTGGAATCGGAGTGATACAAGTTAGCGTTGGTGCAAAGCCGTCCATCGCTATGGAAGCCCTAGTCGTGTACGGAGACCTGCTTGGATTTGCCTTCCTGCTCGGACTAGACGCCATCAAACAGTTGGGAGGAATATCTGTAACTGGCACCGGAGAGGTGAAGTTTCCACAGTGTGTCGAACCAGTCGTTGCTGCCATCACCATTACCGAGCCCGACTTTAAAGTAGAGTTCGATGAGACCACTTGGAGGTGGACCGCATCTTGGAAATGGGCTGGCAACCAACCTCCTGGTACGTTAAGAAATAGACTGGCAGAATATCCAGCCCCCGCACAAATTCGGGAGGAGTATGATCGGGAACTCTAGATTTGGATAGATAACGGCTGGCTGCTTCCTTATCCGGAGGAGGAACTCGGACCCCCAAAGGGTTTAATCCCCCTCATGTCCATTCTGCAGGAAAACAAACAGAAGGTTCGGCCCGTTATGGACTATCAGGAACTCAATGAGTATGTTGATGCGTACGCGGCCAACGCAGATGTTTGTTCGCAAAAATTACGGGAATGGCGTCAGCAAGGACCAAATGCTGCAGTGCTGGACCTACGCCGGGCCTATCTGCAGATACACATCGACAAATCCCTTTGGCCATTCCAAACAGTGGAGATTAAGGGACAAAAGTATTGTCTAACCCACTTAGGATTTGGGCTCAATGTTGCCCCTTTAATCATGCGGGCCATTGTTAATACTGTCTTGAGCCAGGACGAGATCGTCAACGCAGCCTCCTCCTCTTGACAACGTTTTTGTTAATGAGAGTGTGTGTTCTGTGGTCCGCGTCAAGGAACATTTAGAGCAGTTTGGTCTGTCAAGTAAGACCCCTGAGCGGCTAAGAATTGGCACACGCGTACTGGGATTGCATGTCTGGGAGGAGCAAGGAAAACTGCGATGGCGCCGTGGATGTGAACTTCCGGTAGTCCCCGATAAACTTACCCGCCGAATTGTCTTCTCATTGTGCGGGAAGTTGAGTGGTCATTTTCCTGTTTGTGGTTGGTTACGTGTCGCCACGGCATTTGTGAAGTGGAGGGCAAACACTGTTACTACTGGATGGGACGATGAAGTGCAGGACCCTTTTCTAGCCCAGATGATCGACGACATTTTTAAGAGACTAGCCCAGGATAATCCCGTGAAAGGTGACTGGTGCATCAGTGAGCAAAATGTAACCGTGTGGGTAGATGCAAGCTCCTTAGCCACCGGTGTGGTTGGGGAGAGCAATGGCGCCGTGGCAGAAGACACAAGCTGGCTCCGACCGGTGCACGAAGACAAGCACATCAACTTAGCTGAGCTCGATGCTGTGTTGCGAGGTGTCAACCTCGCATTACAATGGAAGGCCAAAACCATTCATTTATGGACAGACTCAGCTTGTGTGCATCACTGGGTAGCTGACACTCTGTCCGGACAGGCAAGAGTGCGCACCAAGGCAGCCTCTGAGATACTAATCAGATGTTGGCTAGCCACACTCCAAGAGTTGGCCTTAGAATACGAGCTGGACATCGATGTAGAGCATGTCAAGTCGTGCAACAATCGAGCCGACCAACTTACTAGAGTACCGCAGCGATGGTTAAATGAAATTTGCAAAATAATGGAACCCAGAGAACCTATGTGCGCTGTGGCTGAAGAGTGAGATGTTGCTCAAGTACGATCCATTCATCAATCCAGCGGACATCCTGGTGTGAAGAGAACACTCTATTTTGTGAGGTTGATCGACCCAAGAGTAACAAAAGCTGAGGTGCGAGCGGTGGTTAGGGTGCAATTAATGCCAGTCAATCGACCCGGCCCCTGTGCGTTGGAAACCAGGGCAGGCTTGATGTCGCGGAAAATTGGCACAGGGTTGCGATGGATGTAACCCATTTCGGATATCAATTATACCTGACGCTGATAGACTGTGGCTCAAGTCATTTTGCCATTTGGAAGCCCTTGCTCCGCCAAGACTCTGCTAGCATCATCAAGGAGCTGGAAGTAGTGTTTTGTGAAAGAGGGTCGCCGGTTGAGCTGCTTACAGATAATGGCGCAGTGTTTTGTGGAGAGAGGTTTGTGCGCGTTTGCAAAGATGTGGAATGTACAAATACGAAATTCGCTGTGCCCACATACCATCGAGGAATGGGATAGTTGAGAGATCCCATCGTGCAATAAAGCACATCGCGACAAGAACATGGTGTTCAGTTTTGGAAGCTGTATATTGGCACAATGTTACCCCAAAGGACAATAAAACAGCTTCAACTGCACCAGCGAATGCAATCTACACTTACAGGGTCCGCATTAAGGGTATCGACGCAGCTTTGGTGCGTGACGACACAATTGCCAATCCTTATACGGTAGGAGAGACTGTCTGGGTGAAAAATCCGCACGGAAGGTGTACGACACAGTTCAACAAGGGTATGGTGACACAAATTAATAGCCCACACTCCGTCTCTGTTGATGGAATACCGCGCCATATAAAAGATGTGCGTCCAGCGTGCGGGAAGGATTATTCAATCAGCAGCCATGTTAGTTCTTCTTCTTCTGATAATGATGTTGAAGCCCCGATGGTATATATATATAAAATCACAGGAAGAGCACACCTCAGAGAGTAGTGCGCCTGATGAACCTATGCGGGATGAGCTCAGCGAGACGTCTGAAGAGAGCACCACTGAGGAAGCGCTTGAGACCATACCACTGAGATGGAGCACCAGGCAGAAACGGCCTGCCCCACATTGCCATTTGTGTGATCTAGAGATCAGGGAGGAGTGTAACGAGCATGCGCGGAAACGTCCTCTAACTGCGTGTGTGCATACCTTGGAGTACCATAATGGACTTCACCGAGGACTACAAGAAGACATGCGAGTCATTTGGCATCTTTTCTTGGCGACACAAGCCGTTGCGGTCGGTCGTCCGTCGGCAGCAGTCTTGGGTGCCGTTTTGCTCGTTTGCTGTCGTAAAGTGTTCGTTTGCAAGAAGGCGTTTGTTTTTGTGTCGCAAGAAGATTTTTTTCCCCTCCCATTTTCTCGCACATAGCCATCAGATGATACTGTATATTTGTAAGTTTGAGTGTGTATATGTTTAGTAGACATTACGTTTATTGGTTTTTCACATGTTGATTTTAAAACATTTTTATGTACGTACTGTTTGTTTTAGATGAACATACATGAGATTTTTTAGGAATGGATTCAATAAAGGTTGGTGATGCAATATAATGTTTTTGATGTGTGTTTGTAGTTGATAATATTGTTATTATTATGCTTTAAATATATTTTCTCCTTGAAGAATTATGTCCTTTTTATTTAGGGTGAAATTAGTAAAAATACCAGAATTTTTTTTTTGTTTTCTCTCTATCTGAGTCTCTGATGAAGCTTTAATAAAAGTGAAACATGTTAGATTTATAAACGTTTCCTATTTGTTGTTTATCTTATCATTCCATATTTGATCCCAACTCATATAAACATAAATTCCATACAAGAGGCTCCAAAACCTTTTTAAAATTCAACCGACAAGTAAATTTTGTATACTTAACAAGGTTGTTCTATTCAATTTTCTATTGCATTTTTCCAATTTGTGAATAAAATACTGTGATCAAAATTGTAGATAAACTGTTAAAAGTTAAATTCATGCTTTAGTCTGTTTTCATTTGAGTAATATCAATTATCAGTCATTATCAAGGAGTGGATGTTCTCAGGATGAGAGATAAGATTTTGTTGGCCATATTCTGGCATTTATATGTAAATACAACTCTTAACATAAGCCAATTATTAGTAGATAATGCCAAAATATTATGCAGTGCTCACTGCAAAGAAAGACTTAAAAATTCTTTCAGCTATTATTATGTACAAGAAACAACCCACATTAAATCAAATATATTTTATCACAGGAGTGTGTGTAAAATATTTAATATGATACATCATCATCATCATCATCATATTATTATTATTATGATGATGATGATGTATAAATATTTCATGAATATTTTTCTAGTGTAGTCAATCTGTGTGAATATTTTACACATTTATTTTGAATCTCAGTGCTCTCAAAAAATACAAGGATGCAGCCAACAAAATCCTGTTTACCACACTGACAATGTCCAGTTCTTGATAATGACTGACACAGTCAAAATTACTTGAACAAAAACAAAACAAACCATGAACTTTGGAAAGGTTATTCACAATTTTAATCCTATTGTGTAACATCTTATTCAAAAATACAATTAAAATTTAAACAGAAGATTGTCAGTTGAATTTAACAAAACTTGTTTAAAGGAATTCTTGTCTCTTAAACACCATTTATGTGTGTGTCTGTGTGTGTATGCGTAAGTGTGTCTGTATACAAGATTTTTTTGTCGATTATTAAAATAAAACCAAGGGAAAATGATTTTTGTAGCGAAATTTATATTTCTGAAATTGAAAAAAAATCATAATGATAAATTTATTTGAACTGATTCAATTTTCTGCACAATCAATTTACAAAACAAAAAAAAAATTAACTTTTAAAATAAAAATGAATGTATTATAAGTTAGAATAGTAGTTAGCTTTTATCTTTGTTATTAACTCTGCCCATAATGTTGCTCAAATATCATCAAAACAAGAAACAAAAGATTTTCAAGAATAGATCTTGTTGTTTAAGAAAATAATGTAGCCAAACAACTTAGTCTTCCATTAAGAGCCCTGATATGATTGTACAATATAACATTTCAGAATTGCATTAATAATAATTCTGTTGCAATGACTAAATTTCAACCAACTTTTGAATAAGCTCTAATGACTTAAGCAGGTTATTTTTTTCACGTAAGCAATTTTACTCTTAAACAAAGGTTGGTATTGATTGCATTTTAAAATCTTGATGAATGATTTGACAAAACATATTAACCACAGCTTATTGCATTGTTGAAGAAGGATTAGTCTTTTTTTAAGCATCATGGATACAGAAAAGAAACAACATCCAATCTTCTTGGACCCTGTTTCCTTTTTGTCCTTTCCTCAATCCTTCCCATTCTCCGTTTTCTTATCCTCTTTCATTTTCACTCCCTGTAGCCCCCCACCATGTTCTAGTTGCATTGTCACCATGCTTGGGGAAAAAAAAAAAAAAAAAACAAGTCCTAACAAGAAGTGCATAGATAATAAATACTAACTGGGTACTGATCCTTTTACAAGTACACAAATAATCATTTTGCTGGGTCTAATTCTTGAATTAACAAAATAGATAATTGTAAAACCTATTGTAACTGATACTTATACTTTTGAGTAGTGTGTATTTTACAAATATACAAGTAGATGGGTTAAAGTGGTCAGAGTTATAAAAAAAATATAGGATATCAGAGTAGGATTAACTCAAAGTTTAATGTTTGAATCATATTTATCTAATACATCATCATCATCATCATCATCATCATCCTCCTATAAAAGCCTAATTTCCTAACACTATTTTTCCAGAAGCTTTTCTCTTCTGCAGTTATTTGCTGACAATGAATTTCCTTTTAATCTTTATTTACATACTTCCATTAGTAAACCTGTACATAGTACTCAGGTTTCATGGAATTAGAAAATATTAATTTCATCTTAGCTCATCAGAATTTGTAAATATAAAGAATATTAACAAGACATATAAGCTATGGCTTTTAATTACTTCTGCATGCCTACAAGACATCACTAATTTTTTTCACATTGTTCAGACATGATTGTGTTCCTAAAGTTTCAGTTAGTTTCCTTGCTCTGACATTATTGCCAATGATCATCCAAAGATACTCAAGTGGATTGGGATCAGGACTTTTGGCATTTCAATACATAACTTCAATGTTATCAGCTTTTACCATTTTTGCAGTATGACATTATCTTGCACAAAGATTGAACCAGGGGCAGAAAATGCTCTCAGAGAAGAAAAATGTGCTGTTCAGTGTTCAATCATATTCTTATGAACTGCAGCATTTAATTTATCATGTAACAGAACTAGTGGGCCAACATAAATGTCATAGAACATCTCTCATTGCAATAAAGTATCACCTTTGAATTGAAAAGATTCTTTCCATACATTTAGAATGCAAGCACTCACTCTTGCATCATCTAACATACTATTTATCTTCAAAACCTATCAAATTAAATTTCATCGATGAAGAACACTCCTGCCCAATTTTTATTGGTCCAGAAAACATGCTCATTTGTAAAAGTTGGGTTTTACTGACAGTAGAATGTACATGAAACATTGCTTAATATAAGTGACATGACACTGTCTGGTGAGAGGATTTAATGCCAAATTCTTTGGTTATTTAATGCCTGATTCCATGTAAAAATGGTTCACCTTGTAAAATCATTGAATCACTTGATTCTACTGAGTAGCCATTTTGCACAACCACCCTAGTGTTGTAACTGATTTAAAGGAGACAGTATCATTATAAATATTTAATATTTCTAGAAATTACACTCTTACATTTATTGAATTCTTTTGTAACAGTAGAAATTGTAATCTCTTGAATTTTAATGTAACAACCTGACACATTTGACATCCATTAACTCTGCAACAGCTTGCCATTATGATAACTTAGAAAACAATGTTGCAGATGAATAAGGAATATTGCAATATTGTTGAATTTCACTAGGAATTATTACAACCTTTTTTTTTAGGAAATCAACCATAAATAAAAACAACAATGTTATTTAATTTTAGATGCTACATAATTTTGTAATAAACAGTTTTGTCCTATAACTTTCTTTATCTGGTTAATTTTTAAGAACATTTGCTGCAATCATCATTGCAATCAAATCTGAAAAAGTGGATATTTTTATTTTTAAACTTTCATCCTCTAATATTAGATGCTATTAAATATATGCAAATTACTAAAATGTTTTTGATCTGACCCACTTTTTAAACATTAACAAAATGAAAAAACAGAAGAATTGTTTTTTAGTTGTTCAGATTTTTTCAGCTCTACCTCTAAGAAACACACACACATATATATAGACAGATAGAGACAATATGCACATAGGAATCAGCACTGTATAGGGACTGTCAGTTTCACACTTCACTACCAGACTTTACTTCAAAACATTCAGACTAAAGTTCTGTCTCCTATACTGAACACTCCTCCTCTATAAATCTAGCAAATTATAAATATGTGCATCAGAAGATCCCACTGAAGCATGAAACAGTCACTATGCAGTATTGATCCCTACGGCCTACACTTTCTATCTATCTATAAGTATTCAGAGTTTGGATAAGAGGAGATCTTGAACAACAAATCAACATCCTCTACAAAGTTTTCCAAGAATTAGGACTCAAGATAATTCTTTCCAAAATAGAAACTATAATCTGAAATTGGAATGAAAGCAGTAATAGCACCTATCCTGAAGCTATTATAAAAATTCAGGATGTTGAATTTGTAATTATTAAACACTACAAATACCTCAATGTATCGATGTTACAATATATTTAATATAGGATATAAGGTATTTGAACAGAGAATAATAGCCTTTGCTTAGCATAGTTTCCTCCAACACTGCAAATTGCTACAAATCCAAAACATTAATCTAAAACCTCAAGTCATATTCTTAAATAGTCTTGAGACATTCATATGTTTGTCATGCATAGTGCCAAACCCATTCAGAAATATCTAAACTGTCAACTGCATCAATGATTAAAAATGCCTTTGAACAAAAGAAGCCTGTAGGTCTTAATGAGGACTATTCTTCTTTGTACCTTTTGGATTAGCATTACAAAATCATAAAGAACTTTACTAAATAGCAGAAATTGAGAACTTTCAACAGAATCAACAACTAAAATGCATAGCACATGTAACTTGAAGAGAAAATAATTATCAAGATGTTAATGTTCTACACTATTTCAAATAAAAGATTAAGAAGAAAGCCATTATCAATACTGAAAGAACTGATAACACCTAGTGAACTTGAAAAACCTATTTTTGTGAAAAACTGTTTTAAGAGAAAGATTTTATAAATTTCAACTGGCAGCTCTATCAATGAATGCTAAATATTTCCTTATAAGGAAACAGTTAATATTACAAAAAAAAAAAACAAAAAAACAACAGTTGTATTATTTTAAAGATTTTTATTGAACAACAATTCAGTGTGAAAATTAAAAATTAGTATATATTGTTTCAAAATAAAAAAAAATGAAAACGTAAAAATAAAAAATATCATAAATAAAAAATGATTTTTATTTAGTTTGGTTCAAAATCTACAAAATGCTCATTGCTTTTACTAATGATTGGAAAGAAATCAGATATTTCCATCTTTGAATCATTGAATCCAATATTTTGATCAAATATCATTCTTGCTCCCATCCCTTGCATTACTAATTAACACATTTCTTAAATGACTTAATCACTATATCACTTAATTTTTTTTCATGAATTCTTCCCATGACATACATATCTGAGTAAGTGACTGTTGTTTCCTTTGTCCAGTAGGGGGTCATAACACTTCTGCAGCATCTAGTTGTTCCATTCCTCCATCATTAAAGGATTTGTTAATAGTAACATAGAGACGTTGCAGTTGACTTGTTAAACCACCAATTGTGTTTTTAGCTCATTAGTTTTTTCCATTCATATATTATTCATACTTAGTAAAAAGGATGCAAGCAGATTTTGACATCCAATTTTAGGATAAAAAAAGTGCCTCATACATGAAATAATATGGTAGAGATGGCTAACACTATTTCAAATCATTTTGCAGCCCATCTGAATTGGTTGAATGTTATTGTCATTATGTATCAAAACTATAATTATGTAATAGTCAAGGATGTTTTAAAAAAATATTCTCTAAAATATCAAATGTCTGGTCAAATAAGAAAAAGACTTGGTGTATTTTAATCTCCTGTTTTGATGGCTTTTATATATACTTATTCTTGCTTTTCTTTTCCTACAGTAATTTCTATGTATTTCTTGTAATCAGAATCCTAGAGAATATAATTGCTTTTGTATTTAAGTAAGTTTGGTATTTTGATGGATATAAAAGGGTCAGCAAAAATACCTAAATTGGTTGAAAATAGTTTAGTTTAGTAACAGTGACATTTAACCTTTTGCTAATGTCAATGACTGTGTGCCAAATTCCCATTAAATATATTAATGTGTTTTTCTGTATTTATCATATATAGTATGTGTACATTTTGTGCTGTATGTTATAAAAAGCCATTTGTTTATAAAATAGTGGCAAACATAACTGTATCACACTGCTCTCAATTCACAAACATAAAAGATACTAATTTCAAAAAGATTTTTAATTTCCCTCTTTGAATTATCTTATATATTATATCTTTTGATTTTTTTAAAAATGAAATCATTAGTCATAATCTTCAAATCCTTTCAGCTTAATAAACCAATTTTATTAATAATGAAGTGTTCCTATTAGTGTAGACAGATTCATGTTTTGGTAAGTGTACATAATGGGAAAAACTGCCCACATATAAACCTGTGACTTCTGTTGAGGATACAAAAGATTACAATTAACAATAATTCATCTCCGTTCAACCATCACAAATATTTAGTATAACAGTCACTGCTAACTTCTGATCAAATAGAGTAGTTTAAACATAAGAAATATACATAACAGATAACAGGTAAAATTAAAAACGATTAATACTTTTATTAGGATCACATTCAGTTATGTGCCATGTGTGATACACACTTAGGCGATCATATATCTTTCGATACATGACTGACAAGGCAGATTTTTTTCCCTACAGTAGTTGCCATTTCTTTCTACAGTAGACGAGTTGCCATCCAAGGCTATAGAACCCAGTCTGTCCTGCTATTTACCATAGATGGGTGGAGAAAAAGAGGATTTATACCTTTCCCAAGGGTATTAGCACGTAAGTGAATGTAATGAATTCGACTGGATAACAACTCTTGCATTCAAGTATTTATTAAGCTAAACTTGGTTTGGTACAAAGTTATAGTAGTGGGACACTCAGTGAGAACTGAACTTATTTGGCCTGTGAGACTAGAGCTTGATAAGCAACAAACATCCAAAGTCCTATTCTGTCACATGCATGTTTTTGCCCCTCATTTGCCAAACATCATTTTAGTATTTTACTGGATTTGTTTTCATTAGTTTTCTGCAGTCAGTGTTATTTACTTTTTTTATCGCTAAAGTTATAATCAACTAAACACAATATAAAAATGCATGTATTTAAGAATTGTAAAAAACAGAATCCTAATCAATTAGATCACATATCAAACTATATTTTTTCCATGCAAGTAATTTTTTCTTCAAAGTCATTTCATACTTGACGTCATCTGATTTTTTTTTTACAAATTTTGTTTCATACTACAGTAAAATGACAAGATAAAGAACAAACATAATTGTATAGAAATTTGCTAGCTGAGACAAGCTTTAACAGAAGATGACATTAATGGAACATTGAATATAGAAAAATCAGGAAGAATAATTTACCACATATAATATCTATCTACTAAACTACAGGAGGAGCTCCAGAAAAATTTAGAATCTTAAATTCTTAAACTATTCAGTAAATTTTTGTTTTAGATAATTTGAGTTTCATCTTTAAAAAGATACATAAGATAACTTTATTCAAACAACAACATTGTCAAATAAAACCTTTTTTTTTTCTAACTGAAATTATATATAAGCTTGAGAGGGCAGATAATCCAAATTTCTCTTCCTAACTAAAATTGTCAGTTTGAAAGAAGTTTACTTAGAAATGGACCTAAATGACTATATAGAACAGTAATCAGTCAGACATCTATGTTGGCAGACATTGGCTCTTAAAAAGCATTTAATTGGCACAACTGCTAGCAGTTTCCGGTGAGGAATCTAAATGTTTCTTCAGTGATCAATATTAAATAGAATAGGATGGTTAGAGAAATGGAACAATGCTGTTTACTACACACAATGATCACAAACAGAGTGTGACTTTGAAATGTGCTGTCGTTACTGACAAACCTAGTATAAGAAATGTATTTTGGATAGCTCCTTCCATGAATACATGTAAATAAATAACATTTGATAATATAAAAAAGATCAATCTCTCATGTAAACTCATATGTAATGTGATGAATTTAAATAAATAAAATTCCTATTGAAACTTATGAAAAGTTGGTAGCCAAAATTGAAGTAGGCTTCTTTGATTTGTTCAAGAAATTTCTTGCAGGATAAAATATAATTGTATTATATATGTTCAATCTTCTGTATGAATTTCTGGAATGAGGAGTCGTCATTATTTACATTTGGACTAATATTCTCATCATTGTTGTTACAATTATGTTTTGGCTATTATAGACTCCAGCTTTTAATAGCTGTTAGTTGACCTGGGGAATCTTTAGTATGACTGATGCTAACCTCCAGAAGAGTGACTCATTGCATCTTCTCAGTCTAATAATTTTGCTGACATGAAGTAGAAAGATTATATTGAATCAATCGCTAGGTCTGCTGCCAGAAAATTTGGTTCACTGTTTGTGCAAATCAATTTTTCTTGCTAGAATCTATCTTACATATCTATAAGTCTACCATTTGTTCATTCTTTGAATACTGCTGCCACATCTGGTCTGGTTATCTTGCCATATATTTAGAGATTTGTGATAAGATCAACAAAATCTGCAATGTTATTGGTCCTGACCTGGCATCCCAACTTCAGTTACTTTCCTACCACTGTAGTGTAGTTTCTCTGTCTTTTCTTTAAATACTTTCATTGTAATTGATTTGATAAACTTTCTTCTATGGTACCTAGACTTTAGGAATTCATATCCAGTATTATAACAAGTGCATGGTTGTAAAGGAAAGAACAAACAAGGATTAAAGTTTCAACAGCATATATTGATCAATTTTCAGAATATATACATGGTTGGGTGAAAAGGTGATAAAATTGTGTGATAGGTGGTTCTTTAGTTGCCGTTGGTAAGAGAAGCAATAAGGTGTATGGGTGCTGTTGGTAAGATGAATAGATGACAGATTTGTTGGGTTCATTGGCCATGGTCACAACTGGTGTTGGGGGATCGGGCTGGAGTGGGTTAGTCAAAATTGCATGGTAGTATAAGTAGGGTGTTGTTGGTAGGATTGATGCTTTTATCATTAGGGTTGAAGTTGACACCTGTGAGGTGTGTGGATAAGGCCTAGTGTTGAGCAAAACTGACTGTTGTTGGCAAGGAGTGCCATTTTTATATCTGTGGTTTTCCAGGATCCTCCTTTATTTTCTGGCAATGTTCATGATTCATATTTTTGATTTTTGTGGGGATTTATTTTGAGGAATGGATGTGATGCTTGGAGCCCCTGCACAGAAGGCAACTTTTTTGTTTTGGGTTTTGGTTTCTTAGCACTTACATCTGGCCAACATGTTTAGTGAAATGTATTTGGGAATCAGAAATGACTAGATGTAACTAAGTTTTATGATAAAAGTTTCTTCTATTACACATCTTGCTCTTCTGGCTTCTTGCTTCCCAGTTAACTTTGATCTTCAAAAATTTAAATGCAATGTCAATTGTTATCTACTGCCTTCTTAATTCTTGTTCTTTTATTGTTCTTTCTCTCCTTAATAGTGTTTTTTTTTCTCTCATATCTCTGCAACCCCTTGTCTCTTAGTGGCTTTATTGCCTTGTTTGGAGTGAAATAATTAGAAAAAAAACAAAAAAAAAAAACAATTAAAATGAAAAAACAAATTTTCCATCTGAACAATACTGTAAAATGATTATTTATCTTTGCAATCAATCCTGCTGGTAAAGTATTACTTTCTTACAATATTTCAATAATCACTTCTATTTACATTATTTGCATCGTTTGGACTGTTGTCCTCATCTTTGTTGTCATGTTCACAATGTTTCAGCCGTTATATGCTCCAGCTTTCTTCAAGTGATTGGAATTTAGAACTGAACCCTTTATTTTGTCCACCAGTGTATATTGTTCTATTTTTACATGCCACGCCTCTTCTGGATGTCTCAGTTTCAGTTATTTCCCTTTAGTAACTCAACTCTCCAAGTTTTTTGTTCATCTCTGATGTGGCCAGTTCTTTTGGTCAAGTCACTGGATTACTTCAACAAAGACTTATCCACACATAGATTAAGGACTGTGTGTACGCCATCCCATTCAGCTGTGGCAAGAAATATAAAAGGAAAACAGGCCACCTCCTTAAGATAAGACTGACAGGAACACTGTAAAGCTGTAACATGAGGGGAAATAGAAAAATCAGGCATGGCTGAATATAGAAAAAGGGAGATCACCACCCCCTGTAGGATGAGATTGAAATAATAAAGAACCTCACTGGGAAATACAAAAAAACTTAAGGAAATAGTACATATGCTAGGCCACAAAAATCTAAGTCAACCAAGCATACACACGAATGCAACATTTGAACCAGTAATACAGACTTCTAGTGCTAGAGAAAAACAATAATAACAACAAATTGTAATATGAGATCTGTTAAAAATTGAAAGAGACATTAGGTTTATAAGTCCCAAAAATTCATATACTGATATCCCTAAGGACACATAGCCTAGTGGATAAAAGCATTGGTTGAAGTAATTCAGTGACTTGTGAGTTCAATGAACAAAAGCTTGAAGAGTTGAGTTACTAAAAGGAAATAACAAACTGAGATATCCAGAAGAGGCATGGCACATGGAACTAGAACAATCTACCCTGGTGGGTGAAATAAAGTGTTTAGTTTGAAATTCCAATTATGGAGTGTACAGTGGTTAAAACATCATGAATATGACACCAAAGATGAGGAGTCTGAGAGTCCAAACAATGTAAATAGTTACAATACCTCATCTCAAAAATATAGACAGATATCATTTCTGTTGAGTCATGTGATTTGCTAGCAGGTAAACCAATAAACTTCATAAAATGTTCTAACAAAAATAAACTGAAAAATATCTATTCAGAGAAAAAAAAGAATTATTTTAGCCCATTTGAAATGGAGTGTTTTGGAGTAAATTTGACTTTCTAAAATTGAGTTACTTCATAAAGACTGCACAGTTTTAATTTTTAGTGCCAGTGCACTGACATGAATAAAAGTCATGTGAAAGGTAATCCCAAAATTGTCTGTTTCTTTCATCTATTACTGCAGACATCAGCATATGTCCCAAATCCACTAAATTGAGAAGTGTTGCTCAGGGAACAGGTCACTTGACACAAGGCTTCAATTTTTGGTTTTCAGCCTCAAAATGTTGGAAATTAGAATTTTTACTTTCTGATCAATTTTCTATATGTGCTCTATGGAAGATAAACCAATGGGAATTTCAAATCCAAAAAAAGCAATCCAAATAAAAACAGGTTTTAATAGTTTTATAAAAAAAAAAAAAAAAAATAAAATATTTCCTATATTTTTTTTTTTCATTTTACAAACTTGGTATAATCTGAAAAATATAATGAAAACAGGTTTCCAGAAATAACCAAAAATTCATGAAGGAAATGTAAAATCTCACAATGAAAAAAAAAAAGACTTTACTTGTGAAAAATAGTTTATTTTGCAATTTACAATGAAAATAAAGTAGTCAATATATAAGAAAATAAATTTAAAAAAATTACATTCATGATAGAAAATATATAATTATTAACTGGAAGAAATCTTTTTTTTTATTTGACAAGTCATATCTAAATTTTCAATGATGACTCTTTAAAATATTTTTATGAGTTTTCAAATATTATGAATTAAGTGAAAATTTATTGGAAAAAAATTGTTTATATAAAATCAACACAAAAAACCTGTTCTGAAACACATCACATGAAAACTTTTTCACTTTGTCATACATGTTTCCTCTAAAAGTGTTCATATCATTATCATACATCTTTTTTTACACACATATATAATTCCATGAACAAAAACATTACTCTAGTTTGAAGTCTTTCTAGAAATGTTTTACACAGAATTTTTGCCTCTCATTTGCCTAACATTGTTCTGATATATAGAAATTTATACATCTAATCCTCTTGTGTGTGTGTGTGTATATATATATATATATATATATATATATATATATATATATATATATACATATAGACAACATGCAGGCGACAGTCTGTTTCCTATATGCAACGTCATTGCATATACGAAACAGACTGTCGCCCTAAGTGTTGACTTTATGTTCACTTTTTATATATTTACACGTTCTATCTCTGATATTGAGCACTTTATTCCATAAATATAGCATACCTTAAGACTATATTTCTTTATATGTGTGTGTGTGTGTGTGTATTTAGGCAGTAATCCTTCTTTCATGCACATTTCATTGAATACAACAGACAAGGTGCTTTAATTTAATTTTTTATACAATTTCTCATGTGATCTAATAATTTTTTTCTTTTCAGATGATAAATTATATAAAAACTGTTTGAATGTTCTTTTTTTCCCAGAGCGCTTGTAGCTATACATTTTTCAAAGATGAAATATTTTAACTGTTAAATAAGAAATAGTTTGCTGCATGTATGTATTTATATGTTTTCATTTTTCAAAACACAGTTAAGATATTGTGTCCATGTTCATAGTTGAACATATGTTCATAATTTGTATAATACAAACACTTAATTTCATATAAATAAATGAATATAAAAAATTCATTTAATTTTTGCATAAATATCAAACAATATAACTAAGTGGATATTCAACCACTTATCAAGAGTACATTTAGTTTATTTTATATAAGCAATAGGATATGGTATATTTTTAAAAGTATTTGCTATTCATAAATATACCAATTAGTTATTATACAGTCTTCAATGAAGTACGGGCTGAAATTCATAAAATTTTCTATCAGAAAAATGATTATTTATAATAAATTTATATTTAAGTCTGCTGTATTTAATTATCTGAATTAAAATAGTAAATTTCCCTTGTGTTTATATAATTATTCAAAAATAAAAATTATTAGCATAAAATATAAAAAACATTTGTCCATTTTTTTAGTGTAGAATAATAGAATAGTGATAAGGTTAAGTTTTGTGTATCAGAAAATGAAATTGGCAAATTACCATTCTTAAGCATTATCCAATGAATATATTGACTTATGTGTAGCATTCATTTTAATGTTTAAGAAATCCTATACAAGTTAACATATATGTATATATGTACATTGTATATGTGTGCTGATATATGAATAAGTGTAAGTGTATTTTTTCTCTGTATATGTCGGTATTTTAAAGTACCTCTGTACCCTCTTAAAATATAATAAATACATCCTGCTTAATATACTTTTTTACAAATGGAATAAACTAAGTTCCTCTGGATATCTTAATAATTAATAATTATTTTATTTAAATCTGTCAGGGAATTATATTAAGAACTTTTAATATTGTATGGTAAATTGAAATTCTAAATCTTTTGCTGAGTTCTGAATATTTTTAAAATATCCTTAAACACTACTTTTGAGATAAATTTATACTTCAGATTCTTAGTTAGTAAGTGACATAAACAGTGTTTTTAACTCCCATTAACTTAACAAGATTTTCATTCAACCTTTAAATCAAAATGCAACATATGTCATAGGTCAACAACTCAAACCTTAAAGTCTACTGAGAATAAATCCTTGGGTCTTCTTCCCCCCATCCTCACCTTACGCCACAATTTCATGTTCATAATTTTGAATCGTTCTTTCACTTTTTCTCCCTCACCCTCATACAATATCTGTATATCTTGAATTTAACCTGGAGTATTTTTTCCGTTTATATTTGGTTTGCAAGTCTGAAAAATTGAAGGCTATTTTTATAACTTTCATGAAATAAAAATTATTACCTATGGTATTTTAAAAGTTTGATATTCATTATTAAATGTTTTACATGTTAACAATTCTAATCAAGAGATTGTAAATATTAATAATCTCTAAATATCGATATTTTATTTTAGTAAATATATTCATACATGTTTCATTAAATAATATAGACAAATGTTGTCTATTTATTTTATGTAAATTCTTTTCATAACGTCTGATAAGCTTAATAACATTATCATTAAACAAAGAAAGAAAATCACAATATTGATACATATTTTTTAATCCAATCTAAGCTTTCGGTTTACATAAGCCATTATCAAAGATGACAATTACAGTACAATATATTAAGCAACACATGGACAAGAATGTGATGATAGTCTGTTTCTGTTTACATGGATGATTTCCAAGCAATGATAAACATGTGCATATAAGACGCTGGAAGTGAAAATCACACTGCAGCTCATGATGTCACACATGACCACGCAAGAGTGAATTTGAGAAGTATTAAGTGTGGGAAGCCTTTGGTATAAACCAATGGCTTCTGTTATCAATTATAGGCATTTAAGAATATTTGTGGAGATTTCATAGTTTATTTTGTTTAGGTTATGTTTCAACTGTTTTATGTATATAGCTTCAAGATTTTTAGTTTTTGTTTATTGTTTTCATGTTTAAGTATAATTGTGTTTTCAACAAGGATTTTACGGAATTGTGTATGTGGCCAGGCATGTTGTTTTAAATGCCTAAAAATGTTAGAGTTTTCATTCAAATGTAGTGCAATTGTCATATATATACACATATATAAAATCAAATATATACATATGTTTAAACAAATATATAAAAGTTGGATTATAAGATGTAATACAAAGTTGAATATATTAACAATTTTATACAAAACTATTAAATTTTATACAAAGTTATAAAAATATTTCACATAGAGAAAAATTCCTTGTCTTTGCAGTATTTTTATTTACATACTTATAAAATATAATATAAACATAAATTGTTGATATGGAAACCAGAAAAAAAATCATGACCTCCTTCCTCCCAAAACATCTCTGGATTTCTTTAAAAATGATTCTATTTTAGGATTATCAAATACCGATTTTTAAAAGTTTGGTAAAAAGATTCAGTTTTAATTTATAAATTTGAGTTGGAAAAATATTCTATGTATATTTTTAAAAATTTTATAATTATATCTAAAAATAATATTTTTCCGATAAATGAAATTAAAATTATTTAGTGGTAAATATTATTAAAATAGTGAAATATTTTGTAAAATAATTTTATTTAGATTTTATTTTATTTTCAGAACTTCTAGGATATGGGATTTAATGATGTACAAATTGGATATGGTTTTTTTTTTTTTTCTGAATATATTAAATTTACCAAGTCTTGTTATAAAACATATCATTTTATATAGATATAATGTTTTAGTTTACCGCACTGCAAAATCCAATGAGAAACAATTTTTTATGCATTTTCACTAATGCAGTTCAAGGAGGTACATAGATTACAAAATATTTGACTTGTAGAAAATATTATAAAATGCATATAAGATTGTATTTATATTCATATGAAGAAAAAAATGTGTGCATGTCTTATATATATGGTTCTTTTTCTGCTTCCATGACTGAGATTGATTTTTGTGACCTTAGTTTAAAGATCTTAACTCTAAAATTGTAAATGAAACATTAAAAATATTAGAAAGTTTTAATGAAATTAACAGGTTTTTTACTTAACTATTTTGCATTATGAAAATTCATAATTGAAAATTTCTGCTAATATTCCTACTTGTCCTTTTTTACCATTTTTCTTTATATGTTTCAAAAGCATTAATAGTGATTTGAATATGTTAACAATAATGATATTTGTGTGTCTTATATGCAGAGACAAGTACAGAGTAATAAAATAGTAATGGATAGATTAAAAATGAGTTATAATATTGATGGTTTGAAATTTATCTATGTGAATACATTAGTTGATTTTCAGTTATGGACATGATTTACAAATATGAAGTAGTTATTCATATTCATGGATTTTATTTTTCTTGTCTCAGAAACTATAAACAATAATGAAAAGCATTAAGATAATTATTCTTTAATGAGAAAGATTAAAATGTAATTTAATTAAAATGGGAAAATTCCTCTCGTTTAAGAAAATTACTTCCATATTTTAAAAATAAAATTTAAAAATATATAAAAACATGTTTCAAAGTGAAGAATAAAATTGAAAATTTACATAACAATTCATGTTTGTTTTTAAAAGTATAAAAAATATATCATGTAATCACTTATATTGAAGGAAATACTTTAAAAAATAATTTGTCAGAATTTCAGTATAACTGAATGAGTTACTGAGTGGCTGAAATGAAAAGCATACTATTTTAAATATACAAGTTTGGATAGACAAGCATAAAATATATACATATAAAATTAAGAAAATGTATATCAAGTCAATTCTTAATTTAATAATTGGCATTATATATGTATCCTTTGCAAATAATAATCATACAATTTCTTTTAAAGCAAAAATGGAATATGTTTGATGGATGAAACATATGTAAATCAGGGGTAGAAATAATTACTTGTAAAAATTATTTTCAAATACAAAAGAAAAGAAATAAGAAGTGATACAGTTATGGATGGGTTTATATTAATTGGAAAAGAATTTATGAACACAATTGTGATTTTGTTTTCATAAAATGTTATTTTCCAAAAGAAATGAAAAAATTCATGAAACAAAAGAATTAACAACTTCAAATGTTAATTTTAATATGAAAAGTTTTCACTGATTTATAAATTTGAAGAGGTCAAGAGGTAGAGTGTATAAAAAATTTAGACAGAAAAAAAATGTGATTTTAATATATACCTGAAGCTTCACTTTCAGAACAATATTCAATCTGATACATAAACCCAAGATTAGAAATATTCTTTTTCAGTCTAAATACATTAAAAAATCTTTAAAAACTCTTTAAGTATTTTAAAATTTTCTATACGATGGCAAAATATAATTTTAAATGCTTTATTTAAAACAAAAAGTAAATTTCTGTTCAGATACATTATATATCTTAAACAAATTTAAAGAATATTACTGCATTTGAAATATTACAAATGCAAATTCTTAAAATTTGTTAATTTATGAAGAATCATCATCAACAGGATCAATTGCTAGTTTTGATACGGAGACATTCTGTAGTATAATGGTATTATAATTCAAATTCATTCTGAAATGATTACTTTAATTACCAGGTTCTTTGGAGGAAAAATCAATGGAAGCATACATAGTTTGGTCTTCATTATTTGTTTTAATGGGATCTTGCTTAGTGTTGGCTTTGTTGATGAATTCAAGGTCAGCATACATCAATTCAGTTTGATCTGTCTGTAATGACAAAAAATTATTCAACATATATCATTATTATACCAATAATAATAACACATATTAGAATTAAATAAGTCACTTCATGAGGGAAATAATAATGTTTAATTTGAATTTATACACAAGTAAAAACAAAGATGATCTCTGTATAGTTTATTTTATTTTTCAGAGAATGTGTTTGCAACTATGATATAAAAGTTATTTTGATAGACTTGACAAATTTGTCACATTAATGGAATCTAATGTAAAATATTTGATGTTGTTTCAAGTAAACAAACGATAATAGAATTATGAGCATCAAATCTATATAGTACTAAAACTCTAATCACATATGTAGCTTAAATAATAAATAATACCCCATCCAATTTAGGAGCATATTTTACCTTGAAACTCTGCCAAATTTCATTAAAATTAGACATGGGGATCTTGAGCTATGGTTTTTTTTTTTCTGTTTTTATGGCATTTTTACTAGGAAATTCAGTATTTTGTTTTAATACACATTCTTATCAATCTGTGTATATAAAAAACACTTGCATATATATATATATATATATATATATATATATATATATATATATATGCATATATATATATATATATATATATATATATATATATATATATATATATATATATATATAAAATAAATATCTTTGATGTTTGTCAAATACTTGATAGATGAAGATGCTATATAAATAAAATTAATCTGACTTGATGGCAAATAAATAAATAGATGCAAGCTGGTTTATGTATCATGAAAATTGAAGTAGAAACAACTATGTATAATAAAAATATTATTATTTTTTAAACGATACTAAGTGCACAAAAAGGAGGCAACCATACTTTGTTATTTCAATAAATATGAACCTCCCTAAGCAGTGGATTGCTGTTTGTTTTTGTTTATTTTTCACCTCTGAAAATTATCATATAGTAAATACTAAAATTGGTATGAACTGTCATCTTGGGGCTACTGAATGGAAAATCCTTCAGTGTGATATCAGTTTACAATTCCATTCTAAAAAAAAAGTAAAATTTTTCCTGCAGAACAATGGATCTTTCAAATTAAAGCTAGGTTCTACAAATGGAACAATGATAGGTTGATGTCATTCTGGTATTGTTTGTTCTGAAAGTCTGCTGTTTGATAATTTAATGTCCGTCATTGAATTTCTAGCTGCATTTCATCAAGAAAATAATGTAAAGTAGTGAATACATCATTGTTTGTCTAATTACCAAATACACCTATTTGAATATGACAAAATATTATGGATAGTTTAAATACATGTACTGAAATTAAAATTACAAAGAAAAAAAGAAGGAAATATTTGCTTTTGATATAGTATATCAGGGACTGTATTTTTTCACAAATTCTGAAAACGCTATCATTTATAAATTTATTACTGTGTTTTTTGACCAAAGTAATAATAATTATTACAATAACTTGTATTGTAAATACAAATTAAATTATCTGTAATTAACAATAAAATTGATAATATTGTTATCTCATCATTTTGATTTATGGATGGTCTAAGTTACTAAAAGTTTGTTATAGTACAGCAAGAAAATTGTGAAATTTATTTATTAGATCATTACAAAAGTTTGTGCCTGATTAGAAAATTAAAACAAAATTTTACATAGTCAAAAAATATTTATTAGTCAAGTACATAGTCTCCATTGTTTTTAACAACTGTCTCATGTTTTTTTTTTTTTTACAAGTTTGTTGATGTCAATTTTGTAGAAACTGTTTTTGTTGGGAGAAGGCTGTGAGGTAAATTTCGATTAAATATACAGAGTCAAATGTTTTGACATTTAAATTGTTCTGTAAACTATAACAAATGAAAATCTGAAGGAGCCAAATCAAGAGAATATGGTTGGTTCTGGAGGGTTTACCATTTTAAATTTTTATTGCTTCTATAAAGTCTGTTTTGCAACATGCACTCTTGAATTGTCATGGTGGAAAATGACTTGTTTTTTCAATTGTCAAAATTGGCCATTTTATTGAATACCAAGTCTCTTCAAATGGTGAAAAGAAGTTGAGATATTGATTTTCAAACTCTCAGCAATTTTCTCGATTGAAATTTTTGGTTTATTCTCCCCAATGGCAAGCAGAGTGTCTTCATGAATGTTGGAAGTTCACCTGGGTGTGTGGTTGATAGTTTAGGTTAAAATCATCCTGACAAAATTTGCCAAACCCCTTTTTGCCTGTCTGAAGAGCTGAAGCACAATACAAATAAAACTTCTGGATGATTTTTGTTGTAGTTCTGACTGCTATTCCTTTCTGAAATTTATAGAGCATATGAGGCTGAAAGTGCAACTTTTCATTCTCCATATTTAAGGCATCTATTTGTGGACAAAACCTCATCATTCAACAAAATATGACTTGCAAATGAGTGATGAAAGGTTTCAATCTAGAACACACCAGAAATTCTCACTAAAACAAACAGCAATGTCAAGTTGTGGTCATTTTATATTATCAATGACAATTAGGCACAAACTTTCACAATAATCTGATATGCCCACCAGATATTTATCCTTTAATTGATATCCAATAAAAGTTTGCAAATGTTCATTGCAATATGAAGTATTAACTTTTTAGGAATATAACTCATACAGATTGTTCATTTACTGAAATAACTATCAGCCTTTGGCAAAAAATGATTATTTTTATCATTAAGGTTGTACAGAAATTCAATGAATAAGAAGTCAATTTTAATTGTACCTTTTTTTCTTTCATCTCTAGGTTTTCATAAATATTTTCACTTGATTCAGTCTCTGAAATGAAGGAAAAATTGAAAATATTCATAAAAGATCTAATATCTGTGAAATAGTTTTTCATATAACTTCCAAAAATATATGAATAATAAATACTTTTAAAAATATACCATATCAAGTTCACTAATTTTGATAAACTGAAATATATGAAGAAATTCATTGAGATAATCTTTTTGTTGAACTTATGATTATCTTTCCTTTTGTTCTAACATCAAAATCAGATTTTGTTTAAATAAGTAGAAGTTGTGTGACCAAAACAGTTCCGAGAATTCATAAGAAGAGAAACTCGATATGACAAAAAACTCTTGCAGTTGATACCTGGTAAGGGGAGACATGAGTAACTTTTTGCATCAAACAAAAAATAATTGTGAGGGAATGGAATATTAGAACATTAAATTACTGTTGCCAGTTGAAAAAATATAAAACAGTAAATGAGTAGGTTAAATTTCAATATTTTAGATGTGTGCAAAATGCAGTGGGGAAACAATGAAGATTTTGTCAGCAACAAACACAGGATCATATATGCAGGTGAAGAGAAAAATGATAGAGGTGTAAGATTGATACTAGACCAAGAAATGAAGAAATGTGTTCTGAATACTGTCAGTTATGTGAAAGAATTCTTGTCGTTAAACTGAAATGAAAGCCTATCAACATATCCATCATGGTTGTGTATGTACCACCAGCACAAAGTACACAAGAAGAAAGTGAAAAGTTCTAAAAGCTAGACAATGCCAAGGGTCAATGCAAATCTCAAGAAATTATAATTGTCATGTGAAACCTGAGCATCAAAATAGTCAATAAGAAGGATGGTGAAATAGTTGGCAAATTCAGACTAGGAACTTGTAATGAACATGGAAGAAAATGGGTTCAGTGGTGTACTGTGAATAATCAAGTAGTAGCCAACAGCCAAGATGAATATGGACATGGAGAATCCCAGGAGGAGAAATGAAAATCCAAATTGACTACATGACATATCAACAAGAGATTCAGGAAGGCAGTTGTACACTGCAAAACCTGACTGTGGAAGTGATCACCTCCCAGTGATATGTAAACTTAGAGTGAAACTATGGAAATTGAAGAGGCCTAAAGCAGCACCCAAACTGCAATATGAAAGACTCTTGAACAATCTGAATCTACATGGACAGGGTGAAAAGGAGATACAACAGACAAAATGAAAATGGAAACTGAAAGTGGAACACATTAAGAGAAGGTTTAGTAACATCAGCAAACAAGATCACCCCAAAGGAAACTAAACAAAGAAAGAAAAATGGCTGGATGACAGATGATATTCTTGATATGATAGAAAAGAGACAAAAAACAATGCCAAGGCACGGAACAGAATATAGACACTACACAAAGAAATAACGAACAAATGCAGACAGTCTAAAAAGAAATGCCTCAATGAAAAATGTTCAGAAATAGAAAGAATGAGTATCCCAGATAAAGCAGATATGCATAAAAAAAAATAAGAGAACGAACAGGACAAAAGACATGCTCATCAACAGGATGTATAAAATCTAACTATGGAATGATGATATTAGAGAAAGAAAAAAATGCATCAGAGATGGAATGCATATATTTGAATTCTTCCATGAAACAAAATATCACCAAAATGGGAATATTAAAAACCAAAATGGAATCTGCACTGGTTAAATTGAACAGAAACAAAGTAGTAGGGTCAGACAGAATGGTAATAGAGATGATGGCAGCATTAGATGATTTTGGCATAGACATGTTTATAGAAATAATAAATGAAATCTACAACAGTGGCAATATACTGGAAGATTTAACTAGATATATTTTCATAGCATTGCCTAAGAAGCCAGATACAAACAAATATAAACTCCATCTGACAATCAGCCTAATAACAAATAATCATCCAAATTCTGATGAATAGTGCATGCAGCAGAATCAAATTGGTAATAGGACAAGAACAGTGTGGGTTCGTCAAAGACACTGGAACAAGGAATATGATATTTATGCTCAGAATGTTATCAAGAAGAGCAATACACATGCAGAAGAATGTGTACCTGTGTTTTATAGCTCACACAAAGGCGTTCAATAAAATATGCCACAAAGATCTGTTGGAACTGCTTGGCAACCTTGACATATTTGGGAAGAATATTAGCATCATCAACAACTTATAGTAGCAGAAAACTGTCAACATATGGATAGAAAATGAGTTCAGCAGATATACAAAAATTGAAAGGTGTGCAAGACAAGGATTTGTCTTTTCATGATTCATTATTGGTAGCCACAATATGCAGATGACACAGTATTGATAGCAGACATGGAAAGAAAACTACAAAGGCTCCTGCAGAATGTAGTGAAGGAAAGCAAGAAGAAAGGATTAAACATAAACTACAAGAAGACAAATTGGAGATACCAAAATCAAACAAGTACAAAAATTTAAATATCTGGGAAGTGTTCTAACAGAGGACGGAATGTACGGCACTGAAATCTGAAGATGTACTGGGACAGACAAAGATGCATTCTAAAAGCTAAGCAGAGTATTTAGAGACAGGAAAAGTTTGTTAAAAACAAAGAAAACAGTACTGAACTTTTAAGTGATATCTGTCATCCTATATGGCAGTGAATGTTGGACAATCTTTTCAAAGATGAAAAAGAGTCTTGAAGCAACAGAAATGTGATTCTACAGAAGGATGCTGAAGATACCATGGACCAAACATGTGAGCAATGACAAGGTTATAGAGAAAATGGAAACAAAAAGGAAACTTATATTTAGCATCAGAAAGAGGTAATTGAAATTTCTGGGGCATATAATAAAGGAGGAAAGCTTGGAAAATTTAATACTCTCAGGACAGATTGAGGGAAAGAGGGACAGGAGAAAACAATGCATAGCATACTTGACGAGCTTAAGTAAATAGCTGGCAGAACAGGATTTAGGAGCAATAATAAAAAGACAAAATTTATTCAGAGCTGCAAAAGACAAAAAATTTGGAGAGCCATGGTTACCTACGTCCTGAGCGGAGGTGGTGCATAAAGAAGATGTGAAAATTAGTTTGAATGAATCAATATATACTATATTTATGACACTTCATTTACAAAAAAAAAATCAATCAAAATTGTCAGATCAGTATGGACCTAATGTGATAGAAAAATGGAAATAAATAAAAAAAAAGTTTCTAAATTAAAACAATTGTCCAACAATCTCCATATTTTTCTGCAAATAAAAAAAATCTGAAGCTAAATTTTATTTAAATATCAAAACATTAATAAAGAATAGGAAAAAGCAAGACATTATCCTTGATGAATTAGCAATTCTTTTATGTATCATGTCCATTCAGGATGAGGGCGATTGTGGCTCTCTACAACTTCCTATCTGACATAACCATTAGTAATATTTACTTTTTAATTATACTTCCTCACCTTGTTCTGCCATCCATTTACACAAGCTTTTTAGGTAGGGTTACTCGCTACTCTCTATCCCTCTAATATCTTCAATATGTCCTGTGAGTGTCAAATTTTCCAGGACTTTCTCAGACGTTTCAACTATTTATGAATTTATATATAGTTGTCCTTTTTGTTTCCATTTTCCTTCAAACTTTCTTATTGCTTACATGTACATAGTATCCACTGCATCCTTCTCTAGAACCACATCTGTTGTGCCAAGTTTTCTCTTCATCTGTGAGGAAATTGTGAAGCATTCACTGCCATATAGGTAGATTGGTATGACATAGCAGTTCAACACTTTTCTTTATTTTTTAATTCAGTTTTATCTTAATACTTTACTTATGTCTTTGAAGGCATCTTTCTTTGCTCCAATTTGCCTTCAGATTTTGGTGTCACATTTCCTGTCTTCGGTTTAAACGCTTCCTAGATATTTAAACTTTTGTACTTGCTTGAATTTCGATGTCTCCATTATGTAATTCCCATCATTTGCTGTCTTAAAATTGATGTTTAGTCCTTCTAATTCAATAAAGATTACTCCACTGTAAAGGTTGAATAAATTTGATGAGAAGACACATTCTTGTCTTAACACCCCTTTCTATTTGTGTGTATTTACTGAACTCATTTCTATTTGTATGTAGATGGTTTGCTTGCAGTATGAGTTCTAAATCATTCTAATATCTTTCTCAAATAAATCAAACTTATCTGTCAATTGACAAATCTATATTAAACACTTTTGCATAATCTATAAAATGTAAGCATACATCTGTTTGTATTTGTATTGTTCTTTTTTATATCATTCTGGGTATAAATGTTGCATTTCTCATTCCATTATCTTTAATGCAACCATATTTTTCTTGTCTTATTTCTGCTATGTGTTTTATTCATCAGAATTTAGATGATAATTTACACTATATGGCTCATTAGTAGGACTAATCGAGTTCACATTTGTTTGCACCTGGCTTCTTAGGTAGCTATGGAAATAGATTTACTTAGGTTTTCTGGTATACTACAAATGTTGTATATTTAATTTATTATTTCCATAATTTTATCAATTCCAAAATCAACCAAGGCTGCCAGCATTTCTATTAGCATTTAGCCCTACTGCTTTGTTCTTGTTCAATTTAGCCAGATTTCAGACTAATATTTGTGGTCCTTTTATATTTTTGTGGATTGCAGGTTTTCCTCTTTCATCATGGAAGAGTTCACCAATGTATTCATTCCATCTTTGAAGTATTTGTTCTATTTTGATTTTATGCATCCTCTTGATCAACAGATTTTTTATCCTGTTATTTCTCTTATTCTTTTATGCAAAACTGCCTTATTTGTTTCTAATTACTTTGTGCACTGTTCTATATTCTGTACTAAACCTTGGCATAGTTTACTGTTTCCTCTGAAAATATTATTGGCTACTCAGTCAATCAATGCCAAATATTTTTCTTTGTAGAGGAACAGTTAATATTACCATTTCATTAAGTTTAGAATTTATCTATCATCTATTTCTTCTTTTCTTGTCTAGTTTTCTAAGGGATGATCTTGTTTACTAAATTTCTTTTTGTGTCTAACTTTGAATTTTCCTTCTCATTTAATTCATTGTATTTGCTTTTAACGCTACCAGTATATCTCTCTTTGCAATTCTGGTCATTCAGAAGTTTGTCATATTGCAATTTGAGTGCTGCCTTGGTTCTCTTCAAATTAGTCTGTGAGTCTTCCATGTTTTTGTTAATTGCAGGTTTCTTTCTTTCTTTCATCAGGGAAGTTCTTTGATATATTCATTCCATTATTAAAGTATTTTTACATTTTCTTTTATCAGTATTTACTATTTTTATTTTATGCATCCTTTCAATGAACACATTTTTTTCTTATTATTTATCTTATTCTTTTATTTATATCTGCCTTATCTATGATGTTCATTCTTTCTTTTTTCTGTATACTGTTTTGCTGCCTGCATTTGTATCTTTGTATAATATCCTTTATTCTGTGTCATGCCTTGGCATTATTTGCTGTCTTATTTTCATCATGTCTAGAATTTTATCTGATATTTTCCTTGGAATGATTTCATTTGATGCTGTAACTGAAGCTTTTCCTAATGTGTCCCACTTTGAATTTCTAGTCTCATTTTGTTCATTGTATTTGTTTTTAGTGTTGTCAGTATACCTAACTCACTTTGCAATTTAAACTATCCAGAAATGAAACAAAGATTGTGGAATGTACTTTTTGAAAATTCATTTTTCAATAACTAATTTTTAATGAAACAATATACAATTAGGAAATCAGTTATTTCATATTGTTATACTCTGCTCTAACTAGATCTCTTTCTGATTTACTCTACATCAAAACTTGTCAGCTGAATGTGAATGCAAAGAGAAGAACTAAAAATAAGGAAGTCTCTCCCTGTACACAAGCTCCAACTCACAAAACAAAAACAAAAAAATACAATATAAAAGAACCCAATCATGAATGTTGCCACCAAATTAAAAGGCATGATAAAAACACTGACCCATGATCCACCCCATCTGCTTTTAAGAATGCTGCTCGTGTACTCAAAATTATCAAGTTACCAAATGAAAAGGTTCATAATCTGAGTGTTCAAAAAATATAATCAAAATTATTCATATATGGTTGAAATTGTATTGCTTAAAATGTGTCTCCAAAAACCAAATATTTTTGTTTGATAATCCAATGACTACTTTCTTTGTAATGCTTACACTAAAAGTAATTTTATTTATACTTTCATTTGGAATAATGAAATTATTTTTACTTACTCAATTTAGCTTTAATATTTGGAGCAGGAGGTTTTTGTGCAGGTCTTGGTGCAGGTTTTTTCTTTGCTATAAAACAAGAGAAACACTTAATAAATATTGAAAAAAGGCATTTCTTTCATTTGTTTTCACTACATCAGTTCACTAAAATATGTTATGAACATTTGGATTTTTTTTAAGTATTACATTATTTACTAGAAAAGCATTTAGTGCCTTTGTTGCCAGTTCTCAAGAAAAAAAGAAAATACATAAATCAATTTTTGTTTTTGGGTTTTATTAAAATTTTAAAATAGATTTTTAAAACAATAAAAATTACTAAGGGAAATACAATATTAGTGGCTCCAAGAAAACACTATTCTTTTGACACATTTTTTGTAGGTATGAATGTTAAACTTTAACAAAACATATCTTTTGGTTTGAAAACAGATTTTGATATATAAACTTTTCTTTCTAAGGGGCTAGAAATTGATTTGTAAATATAAAAGAATGGAAAGGTTACAATTTGCAATTTAAAGAATGACAAACATTTTCAAATAAAATGGATTTAACTATTTAACTGACTGACTAATAGTGAGTAAAATACGTATAAAAATTTTATTTATATATTACAGAAAAAATAATTTTAAAAGACATAGTGGTTTCTAATGATAGTTTTGAGCTGATATTTTCTCTGTGAACAAGAATTAAAATCCATATTTATCATCTTATAAATTTGAGAAATTACACATTTACACATTCACAATTATTTGGAGATTTCAATTCAATATTTGCATACAAAGAACTGTCTTCTGTCATTAAAAAAACATGTTAATGATAAAAGCGATAAACTTCTCATAAGTTTCTCAGATTAAGAAAATTAACAAGAAAATGAAACTATATAAACATATAAAAAATCAAATTCAGCAATTTATTATTGGGAAAAGTATTTACAATACAGGTGTCTTTAAACAATTTAAAAAAATCATTACAAAAAACTTAGAAGAGGTGGCAACTAAATTTTTATTGCATATTAATGTTATTATTAAAGTTCTTTTAATGATATTAACAGTTTTATTAATGTTATGTTTTTATGTTTCAGACCACAGTTAAAAAGTTACCAGCAGTTACTCCTAAAATTGGATGACAATGACTACGAAAAAAAGCACAATGTGTGTTTTGGTTTACAGAATGTCAGATATTCACACATGAAATTACACAGCTAAATATGGAAAACAACTCCTGAGACATCAGTTAATTGTAGTGACTTTGTACACATCCTGTATTATGGATGCAGGGAAATAAACAGAACTATTTGCTGTCTTGTTTTCATTATGTCTTGAATTTTATTTGATGTTTTCCTTGGATAAAGTCAAATAAATTAAAACAAAACATCAGGTTCTTATTAAATATTTTTTACACCAATACTACAATATGATTAATAAATTATTATTGTTATTATCAGTTTGTTATGACTCAGCGTTTAAGTAAATAAAATTTAATGGTAAACTAAAGAATAAAAATTACGTCAATTAAATTTTTTACATATATCCTATAGTCTGAGTTATTTAAAAAATAAATTGACAACATGGAGGCAAGATTGGTGCAAAGCAGGTATTTTTAAAATATGATAAATATTAAGATAGGATTATGTACAACTATATATGATTCAGTCATGTTCATGATTAATACTTAAAGACATGAATAGAAGAAAAGAAGTAAATATACAGTTAATATGCAAAATGTTGCATCTAAATCAAAACAAAATTTTTTTGTTGCAATAAAATATTATAGAGTCAACCTATCATCAGTCTGAAAAAACCTAGGTAAGAATTATGTTTTAAGGTTTCTTGGAAGAACTATACTGATTAGATAAAAGAAACCAGTTACATTTACATTTCTGTCATTAATAAGAAAAGTGCTACAAAAAAATTGAAAAACATGTCTATAGAATGAAGTATTATTTAATCTGGCAATTGAATATGATTTATGATCTGTCCTTCTTTATAGCAGTGAATGCTGGACAATCTCCCCAAAGATGAAGAAGAGACTTGAAGCAACAGAAATTTGGTTCTACAGAAGGATGCTGATGATGCCAGGGCCTAACATAGGAACAATGACAAGGTTTTAGAGAAAAGGTAACTTATATCTAACATCAAGAAGAGAGAATTGAAATTTCTAGGGTAGATATAGATGGCTTGGAAAATACACTCACAAAGACAGACTGAAGGCAAGAGGGACAGAGGAAAACAATGCATAACATAGTAAATGGATGACAGAACAGGGTTTAGGATAAATAACAAAAAGACAATATTTATTAAGAGCTACAAAATCATGAAATTGTAGTGAGCCATGATCGCCTATGTGCTTAGGGCACTTCTTTTTCCTATTTCTTTTAATCAATATCACCCCAAGTAAGGCAGTACAATTACTAAAATGCAAGGGGTTACAAGGTGTGGAGGAATTAGGAACAGAAACATTAGTAATGAGGAGAAAGAGAAAATAGTAATAACAAGAACAGTTGATGGTGATTGAAATTACATTTAAATTTTTGCAGATTAAAGTTGTTTGGAAAGCATGGAACCCAAAAGGGAGTTTAGTGAGAAAAGAAACTCTTAGCATAGAACTTACGACTACATCTAGCCAGCTCAACTGTAAATTCATGAGATCTTGCTGACAGTCTAGTAATGAACTTAAATTAATAGCCTAGGTACCACAGCGAAGAGGATATTTATTGATATTTATTTCTACTTCAGTACAGAAAATGTGGCACAAGGCCTAAAATAGGGAATGGGAAAAATGGAGGGTCTTCTTCTGTCTTAACGTTAAACTTAGCTAGCCACAAACACTGACCCAAACATACAACAATATTCCTTTCACCAAAACAACGCATTCTTACTTTTCTTACTACAACCACCATAATACCTTATTGTCTCTATGAAAGTCCCCATATGTACAATTCCTTGTATCTTGAGGGAGGGGAATAAAATGACAATTTAAAAACTAACCCCAATATGTATATATACAATATGAAAAAAAACTATTTACAAGAAACTAAACAAAATAATGTTAGTAATAAAACCCCCCACAATCCCTAAATACAGCAAAAACCTCAGTTATTTTGATGAAATCAATGCAGGACTTTAATGATATAAAACATTCATTCAAGTACTCACTTAGACATACACTCATTCAGACACAACAACAAATACAAAAATTGCCCCTTATCCCCCAGAAAACTGATATCACTGACCACCTAACTAGGGTGGGGATGGGGAATTAAACCAAAGAGAAATGGGGACAGAAATAAAAGGGGCCAGTGAGCATACATCCCCTAGCTCACTGGAATGAAGTGACTAAAGACACTAAAACAACCTTAAACTAGCCTAATTTTGGGCGGGGTTGCCTAAGTTCAATACAGGGAGAACAATATCCTGATACCTAATCAAGCCAGCTCCTTTCACTTGACACAAATGCACAAGATTCACCCACCTTTTGTCAAATTTTGGTGAAGTGAGCTACGACTTTTCCATCATAATTTTGACTTTAAGCTGATGCTTAAAGTACAAGATCATTTGGGAAGAAGTGAACTTCTCACCTCCATAGAATCCCTTCTGATGTGTCATCTAAATCTCAACCCCCATAAGCCCTAGCAAGGAAAAGAACACATAGTGTTCAGCCTTTGTCAACAGCAGTACCACATTGCTCCAGACAGAACTGGACTCTGCATGCAATTCAGTGGCCATATTCATCACCTCAGAAGACATTCTTTTTAACCTAACCCTAACTACCAGAGCTTTATCTTTCTTGATAAGCAAGGTGGCTAACTCTACCCTATCTATGTAGTTTTCTACATCCCCACTATCACAGGATTTGATCCCCTGATTGACTTCTTGCTCACAAGCCGTTTGTGCCGCTAATCTATCTAGATTGAGCCGATAACTATAATCAGCAGCAAACGTACTAATTTTGGATTTTAAATTATCCCACCAGGCATTTCCAACAACCGTCCCCATCAGTTCCCTCTGTATCATTAGTAGAAGCTGATCCTGGAAATCTTGCTCACCAAATAATGATGAGTTTAATTTCCAGTCGCCAGCCATCTTAACCTTAGGCTTATCTAAGTTTACATGGACCCAGACAAGCCTATGATCTGAATAAACTATATCATGGAAACTTGTACACCCTAAGAGCCCTACATTGACTCTCCTAACTCAGTTGAGGTAGCTAGAACACACCTCTGTAGCCAAGCCGCCACTATTAGTCCAAGTCCACACTACCTCCTGAGGGTGTTCATTCCAGTAGTTATCGACAAGATCAAACTTATCTTTCACATCCCAGTTGTTAGTACCCGAATTTAACCCTATACGATCTATATTGGGGTCAAGGATGGCATTCCAATCGCACACTAAAACTAACCGATGTGATGTCATCAAAAACAAAGCAGGTCGCTCGGAATAGACATTAGGCGCATAAACCCCAATGAGACGAAGAGCCTTATCCTTTATGGTAACATCCAGCACACAAAGCCTTCCTGCTGGATCCGTGAAGACAAGAGCACACGCAGCCTTCAAAGACTTGCTCACCAGCCAAGAGATACTCCTTGAGCGTCCATCAGAACATGCTGAATAGAGGGAAAAACCCCTAGACAGAATGCATTCATAGATGTGAGAAGAAAAACGGGTCTCTTGCACACAACATATATTCACCCCAAGATGCTGATGGTCACGAGAGAGCCTTGCCCTGTGAGACTCCGACCTCAGGCCTCAGGCATTCACACTTGCAAACCAGAGAAACATGATGAAACCGATTAGGATTGCTCTCCTACATTGAACATGGCTGGGGTTAGAACACCAACTGTCTCTCCCATAGAGATGGTATTTATCAATCCACCCACGGGGATCGAATGTGGCACAAGGCCTTTTTTAATGTGGGTATCTCTGAGCCCGTAGGCCCAGCCAAAAATAAATAACCATCCAAACCTGCCGAGGCGGGCCAGTTCTGTCAACCTCCCCCAACGAAACTCTACCCTTCGGCGGAGCTTCGTCCGGGTTCCTCTCTGCAAGCAGAGAGTTCGACAGACACCCGACCCGGCAGCTCACAAAGCGCAAATACTACACTTTGATCCTAGCCACCGGGCCGAGCGAGTATTCTTTTTAGAGATCTCCCATAGAGATAGTACTCATCTCACTCTTGATGGTGCCATCAGGAGATAGGCCGCTAATATCCAGGGGGAAGGTTAGCTTTAAAGCTCTATATAGAGAGGAGTGAACAAAAAGCGGGAACCTCCCTGAACAAAACTGTTGCAATTTTTTAACATAATCATCAAAACAAGTCATCGGTAGAAACATCCCAAAAGCTTGGTTTGCCTCAGCCATCATCACCCATATTTGTTGGCCAGCCACACCGGATTGAACAACTGAGAGAATCCTTTTCGCGTTGGAGAAATTTTTTGGGTTTCTATGTCTAAATTTTTCATTTTTCTGAAATTTAATAGTGCTTTTAGATTTTTCAACCTTTTCACATGAATTAATGCCTTTTCCTCCAGTTTTTTTTGAGACTCGGCACACGTCTTCCCCTGTGTTGTATATATGTTTAGATTTGATTTTTTTTTCTATTGTGGGATTCTAAGAATCTGAAAATGGGCTTCTTTGTCTTTTCTGTTGTACATGTTTTCTTGGTGAATTTAAGGGTGTTTGCATAGGGGAGGGTTTGGGTGATGCAATGAGAGAGGATTTTTTGATGATGATTTGGGCACAGGTCCCTTCTTGAGCATGGTCATATTGGAAGTAACTTGGTTTAATGGTTTGACAATTGGAGGAGGAACCATGGGATAATGTTTTGCAACAGGGGAAAATGGTGATGAAAAGGAGATACCAGTTTTCTTTTCCAGCTCCTGACATTTATTTTTTAATGACTCCTTAAGTTGCTGCAATCTTTCCTTCTTCTGGAATGATGGTTCATATTGAAGCATCTTTTGCCGAAGTTTCTCAGAGTAGCTGGCCGGAGAATTGCCCTTAGCACTGGTTGAGGGAGTAGGGCTGTTTTTGCCTTTGCCTGTTTTGGTTGTGGAACGAGGTCCCACTGCTTGGGTCTTCCCTTTGCCCTACCAACGACCCGCCATTCCCCCTCTTCCTTCTCCTTAACCGCACTAGTGCCAGGCAAAGGCTTTTTGGGGAATGGGGGCTGAGATTTGGATCCAACTGGGGGTTTATCCACACTGGTTCTGATCACTGGCATGCCCATTACAGGTGAGACAATTACAGCATGCTGGTTTATGCCCGGTGACAATTATTGGCATTTTCTGGCCCTCTACATCCAGACAGTTGGGGATGGAGATGAATGTCTTCCTATCAATCATTAACTCGAAACTCCATCCCTAGTCAGATCGTCTGAGGAAGCACTGAGTATCTGTCCAAACTGGCACAGATAGACAGCCAAATGTTCCCTGACAATCTGAGGAGGGACCTTGTATACTGAAATGTTTGGTTCGCTACCTGCCTTCATATTCGGTCTGCAGAATGAGTCATTTGTTATTAAATCTCTTGTCATTGCTGCTTCACAATCTGCAGGCATGGGTAGCAGTACGTCCCACATAAAAAAGCCTTTCCCTTTGATGACCCTCTGTGCTTTAATGCCCAGAGAAGTCAAGGCTTTGATCACAGTGTTTTTTGTGGAGTGACAAATTTTGCATGAACACTTGTCCACCACAAAGAATGTCGCAATTCTTTTCTCAACCTTCTTTAGTTTCTCGGGATTTGACAAGAGCTCATCTGTTGTGACCAGATGTAAGTAGCTCTTGGCTTTCTCCAGGAACTCCGTCATGTTGATTTTACTTAAAAAGAATATGTACGCAAAAAAGACAATGTACAGTAAAAATATAAACAGTTAACAATTACAAATCACAAAAAGCGAGAATGCGAATGAAGACTCACAAATTAAGGCAGAAAATAAACAATAAGACTCTTTTTTTACAATAATACAACAGTAAATATGAAACTAAACAAATTCACAAATACAATATGGCTGCTACTAGAAAATTCTAGTCAGCCCAAAACGAACGAAACACGTAAACTAAAATAAAGAAGAAATAACAAATAGAAAAATAATCACGAAAAGTTAGAATAAACATGCAAAAGATTTAAACAATAGAACACAGAATATTTAACAGATATTTAAACAAAAAATGTCAAAGAACAAGGTAAAACGTAGAAATAATATATAAACAAAGAAAAATAAAGTCTGACATAGAATAAATAAAACAATGAAAAATTAAAGTAAAATTGAGGGGAGGATAAAGAAAGAAAAAAATCAAACTTTTGGCAAAAAATATAAAATTAAAAGGAACTTAAGGTAAATAATTGTTAAAAAACAAAAAATAGTTCACAAATAGTAGCAGTAGTTCATCTGGCATTAACCACTGGTCATAAGATGCCAGCAAAAAAAAGGAACTCTCCTCACAAAGGTACCATAGCAAAGAGGTCATCCAAACAATTACCATGAAAGTATTTATAAAAAAGTCACAGAGAGGTAACCTTATGGTGGTGGTCATTCAAGAATCTTTAAATTTATAGAATCTCTAAATATATAGCAAGAGCACCAGAACAGATGTGGCAACAATATTCAAAGCAAACATGAATGGTAGGCTTATAAGTATGTAAGATAAATTCTGGCAATAAAAATTGTCTAGCATAACACAAAAGAACCAACTTTATTAGCAGCAGACCTAGCAATTTATTCAATACAATCTTTCCACTTCATGGTAGTGGGAAACATTAGTCTGCAAAGGTACAATCAGACACTTCCCTGGAGTTTGGCATCAGGCATTAAAATTCACAAGTCATTCTTTGCCTGAGTTAACAACAGAATGTAGATCATTTTTGACATCAGCTACTAATTTGATCTTAACAAACTGCTCAGACTTACTATTAAAATTCAAATAAATGGTTGTGCCATCAACATAGTGAGTTGAGAAATAATGCCACCAGGAAGGTCATTTATGAAAATTAGGAACAGTATAGGTGCAAGGATAGAGCCCTGTGAGACACCTGCATTAATGCACAAAGATCTAGAAGAGTCGCTGTTCAAGACAAAATTCATTTCACCATTTTATAAGAAAGACTGAATCAGTTAAAAAAATTCATCCAGAAATTCCTAAACTTGTGAAGAAGACCAATATGTCCAACCTTGTCAAATGCCTTCCAAATATCCAAAGCAACAGCCCAAGCTTCACTATTTTTATCTAAAGCTTGATAGGCTCTTTCAGCAACAACCATCAGCAGTTGAACTAGAAAAGTGAAAGTGGTATTGCTTATCTGAAAGTAGATCCTGTGAGGTGAGATGCTTAACCAATTCCAAGTTGATCAGAGTGTCTAGAACTTTGTCAAAAAGAAATAGAAGGCTAATAAACTGACAGAAGGATCAGATGATTTGCCAAGTTCTTAAAAACAGGAACTACAGAAGAGGATTTTCAATCAGCAGGAAAGCAAAAATCAGCAAGGCAATTGTAGAGTTTAGAGAGAAAAGAAGCCAATTCAGGAGCATATTTCTTATGGACTATCCTCAGTCTACATACTTTGATGGAATCTAATTTAGAGACAATATCATAATGGATGGAGTTATATACATATGACTGAATAGACTCAGTTCTAATTAGAAAGCTAGGTAAAGATACCCCAGTCAAGAGTAGAATTTGAAGAGAATTTACAAAAAATTCCGATTTATCATTTGAAGAAGTTAACACCTCAGGCTGAGTGAAGGAAGGAGAGATAGAAAACTTATTTTTATTAATACACTATTACAGAGCCACCAGTAGTCACAAGAGCCAAACTTGTTAGAGGCTATACCATATCTTGTTCACTCTGCATAGAAAGACTTAACCTAAGTGATTTCATGACAAAAAAAAAAAATGAATACAGACAGCTAATATCACAGAAACACTTCTAACCAGCCAAGTCATATGGTAAGCCTATTTATAAGAAAATTAAATATATCAAACAGCATTCTAGTATATTTACCTCAAAATTGTTAGAATATTCCAATTGGGTAAATAATATATCATAATAAATATTACTTTAAAAACCTACTGAAATGTTTAATATTTAGATATTTTGAAATATCACCATCTTTTGTTACTCTCTCTCTCTCTCTCTATATATATATATATATATATATATATATATATATATATATATATATATATATATTTCGTTGTTGGAATTGTTACCTGATGATCGGAGTCCTTTAAAAGGATTTTGGTGAAATAAATTATTGTAATGGTACCTTAAAGTGGTCAGTTTTTTTTAATTATATATATATATATATATATATATATATATATATATATATATATATATATGACTGTTCAATGTTTTCTTTAACTTACCATTTTTACCTTGAGATTGGGTCTTCTGTGATTTATCAATTTTTGCATACAAATCTGCTGTGTTTTCTGGAAAATAAGCATAAAAGTATTTAAAAAAAGGCGCTATGATGTTATATTTATTAAACAGAAAATGTATTTATCAACTGATATGAAAACTATTCTTATAGGTTAAAAATACCTTGTCATTTTATGGTGTAGGTGGTTATGACTCTCCACGGATTACTTGGTTTTATTATCTGTGAATTACTGTGAATTTTTTGGAAAAACTGTGCAATGTTTTACTGTCTTTTACTCTTAGACTGGTTGACACCCAAGGCTAGAGAGATTTAGTTGATTTCACTCTGAGTTGTAGAAGAAAAACAAAAATATAATATATAAAAAATTAACATGAGTAGGTCTATTTGGTTGAAAATTTCATTGAAAATGATATCCAAGAACTGCCCCTTGTGGGTGACAGATCCCTGTGTAGGGAACACTTCCAACTTAAACTCTTCAATTCAAGAGTCAGTTGTTATTTTTTTATCCTCATAATTTTCACTTTGGACCATCTTCCATTCATATCATACACCTCATTCATCATTACAATTCAAGTGTAACCGTCTAGCTTGTGTAGCTCTCAAGCCTTGCAGCAAGTGAATTTTTTTAATAAATTTTCTTAACAGTTTACTTAATTTACAATTAATAGAACCTCTGTTTTTTGGTGCTAAATTCAAACTTAACTTTATCTTCTCAATTTATCAAGATATTCTTTTTTCTATTTCAAGTGACTGAACATATATACTTCTAATGGCGGAGTCTAATGGGGATTAAAAATGTAAAGCAGCTTGGAAAACTCACTCTGATCGTTCTGATAAGAAAAGAACTCCCAAATTTGTTTGTTAGAGCCTCAGACCCAACACAGAGGCCTGTATCAAGTGCCTTGGGGAGGTAGTTCTGCTCTGGGTCAAGATGATGGCTGCTAGAAAAACCTATGTCTTGCAACAGGACTCTGCACCATACCACACAAGCAGTAAAGGCTGCCAGACAATTTCTGCAACCACATCACACCACACTTCTAGCCACCTAACTGCCTAGACTGTAACCCCCTTTATTATGTGTGGAGTGCAGTGGAGAGAGAGACCAACAAAACTCTTTTTAATACCAAACATGAATTGAAGGTAAGGATTAAGGCAGCATTCACCAACTTAAACAAGGAGACCGTCCAGAAGAGTTGCAGGAGATTCCAAAGTTGTCTGGTGGTTGGGGTTGAAACCAATAGCGATTTTATAGAATAAATATACTCTTTAGTATTTCAGGATATTTTTGTATAATTTTGGTAAATATATCTGTTAAAATGAGATGTCAGTGCTATTTTGATTTTTGCGAAATTTAGACAACAACTTATTTGTCACATCCTGTGTATATATGTATTGTTTACTTCATATTATTTTGTTCTTTTCTTTCTTTTGTTATTATTTATTGGAAACTTTGTCAATTCTGTTTGTTGATCATTTCTGCCAATTACATTTAACCATGATCAATTATGGGCTCAGAAAGTGACAAATCCAAATATGAATTATAGAAAATAAAAAATCAAACAAAACAATCTTGACACCATGTGATTGCTCCAATGATGAAGAAAAATACTGTGAAAAGAATAAAGATATGTTTATTGAGTTCAATCAATTTCTTGATGTTCAAAGTCTGTCCCTTATTATAAAAGACACCCTTGACAATTGCAGAAAAGCTCTGCAATTTTGAGAGAACACTACTTATGAAAAGGAAAACTGAAAATAAATTCCCTGTATATTGAATTAATCTCTCTATGAAAAGCAAGTGACAAAAATTTTTCAGATTATATTATTAGAGCTGATAATACTGCAACTTTATTAAAAACATCATAAGTAATAAATGATAACTTGCTAATAGCCATCTTCCTAAAAGGCTTTACGTCCAAATTTAAATCATTCAAAACTGTTATTTTCCAGACAAAATAGTTAATATTCAGTGATTTCACAGTAGTATTATGAAATTTTGAAGAACTTGAAATGATGATTGAAGAAAATTGATGTCAATGGAATGACCTGTCACCCCCATGAGTGACTACACCATAGGTACTAACTAACTATAAGTATCTGTAAGTCAATGAACTACAGAGACTAGATGGGATCTGTTCCAGCTAAACAGTCAAACTCTCTGCCTTCAGGCAGAAAGAAACCCGGACAAGCCTCTACTGAAGGGCAGAGGCTCGTTCGGGGAGGTGAACTGCCTCTGAACTTGTTTATACAGGTTCAAAGGGGAATATTTTTGGCCGAGCCTATGGGCTCAGAGAACCACGCTAAACTGGCCTTGTGCCACATGCAACCCTCGTGGGGGCACAGCTAAATATACAAGCTGGGATCTGTTCCAGGTGTGCTGTAAAACTCTCTGCCTTCGGGCAGAGAGGAACCCAGATGAGGCTGTGCTGAAGGGCAGAGTCTCGTCTGGGGAGGTAGACAGACCCAAACCCATTTATGTGGGTTCTACGGGGAATTTTTGGCTAAGCATATGGGCTTGGATGATCCACGTTAAACTCAGCTTTGTACCACATCTACCTTCGTGGAGAGGGGTCGAGTAAATATTGACTAGCTGGGATCTGTTGAGTATGACTCAGATTTACATGAGACCTACTGATCTTCCAATTGTAGCTCTCACTACTGGATTGACTTGCGATGACCTTGTGCATAATTGTTACCTTTATTTTTATTGTATTGGCTTTTTACAATAAACCTTTACTTATTTTATCCACCTTGTTATTCATGTATATATTTCTATTAGCAAGGAATATAATAAAAATAACTGGTAAAAATATTACCTTAAAAGGCCAAGAACAAAGTTCAAAACTAATAATGTCCTCACCAGCTTTACATGTGATAAACCTGGATATAAAACCTCTGACTGCCAAAGTAAAATTTGGAATTATTCAGTAAATAATTCCCCTTCAAAATGTTATAATACTAATTCACTCAGTAAAAATATTATTTGTAATGTGTGTCAGAAACCTGGACATAAAAGTGCAGAAGCAAGAAGTCCCATTTCATAAAAATTTTTCAATTGGATTAAGCACCATTTCCAACAAAAAAGCTCTACTTGTTGATTGTGGAGCCACAACTTATGTTATTATTGAGATATCCTTATTTGTCAGTTTCAATAATAATTTTTAATCCAGAAAAATCACCATATTGAACTGGCAGATGGCAGTAGAACAAGTAATATTGCCTTAAAAAGAGGCAATGCTTAAGTTACTTCAATATACACACAAGGAAATATGGGATGTAGGATATATACCTACATTGAAACAAAATATATTCTAGGTACAAGACATTAGTGAAAAAGAAAGTTCTGTAAAATTTGGCCCTAATTACTCAAAACCTGTACATCCCCTTGGCGTAAAAAGAGATGAACGGTGAATTTTATTTAATAAAACAATTAAGATCCATTCATAAAAATGATCTCAAACTTTGATTCATATCATAAGAACAAAAAAAATCTGGAAGCATTATTAGTTTCTATTTAAGAGCACTTAGGATTTGTAGCCCTCAATATTTACAAGTTGAAGAAAAATACTTTGAAAATAGTTTTAAACTCCAACATCCTAATTATATCATAAGTAATGTGAAAAAGAAAATTTATTATATTCATAGAATTAGTAAATAAAGTAAATAATAGTCTTGATAAAACTAGCAACAACTACAATTGAAAAGAATTTACATAAATTTAATAACAAAATAGTTACAACAACTTCAAATACAATAAGAGATTTAATTATTACAAAACAATAAATAACCTAAAACAGGAATTTATAAAATAAACTAAAAAATTTCATAAGAAATACAGACGTGAAATATATGTAATAATTTAAATAGAAGAATATATGAACACAAAACAACCTAGTTTAATTAAACTACTTAGAAATAAAGATAGAAGCAAAATATTCTGTGCCATGAAGAAAGTAATTTATTTTCTGACATGCACACTGACATCTACATTTAATGTTAAAGTATTATAAAATTAGGCTAATTATAAGTACTGGTAATTGACAGTGTCTAGGAAAACATTAGTCTACCAGATATCTCAACTTCATATGTCCCAGAAGATATTTTAGTCAATTTTGGGGGAAAAATTATTGTCTAATATGCCATTAAATATGAAAATAACAAAAGTTGTTAAATATATGAGTCGTATTATTTAGTTGAGAAAATGATAGACAACTGAAAATGTAATTGTTGTATGCTATTGTTTACTTTAACTTACCATTCATGTCTTGAGGTTTTGTCTTCTTTGATCTATCAATTTTTGCATACAAATCTGCTACATTATCTGGAAAATAAGCATAAAAAAGTTTCAAACAAGGAATTATGATGTCATATTTATTCAACAGAAAATGTATTTAATAATTGATATCAATAATATTCTGATTGGTTAAAAAAGCCATGCCCTTTCATGATGTAGTTGATCATGACTCTCCACATGATTCTTTTCTTTATAGTCTGTGAAGTGCCAACATGGGAAAGTGATTTGGATTTTACAGATTTTCTTCTCTAAAAGCCCATTTAACCCATAGCTGAAGGGAGAGGAGCCATTCACACCTCTCCCAAGACTATTTGTTTGAATATGAACATAACAGACTTGCTTAGAATTTCAATTTGGATCACTTATTTCAACTTTGCATGCATATAATCATTACATTTCCCACAAATCCATTCTAATAGCTTGGTAGATGAGAAATAGAAAAGAAAAAGAAAATGAAAGTCAAGTTTCCAGAATTTGGTAATTAGTTAAGGTAAACATGCAAAATAAAACTATTAGAAGTAATCATCTGTGAAATTAATTCCTACATAGAGAGTTTTATAATGTTGTAAGAGTTCTTCTAGCAAATTTCAGGGTAGAGATCATAATCGGATAGGAGAGTGATATTTTGATTTCAAGTACTGAGCTATTTCCCTAAAGGGGAAAGATAATTCCAATTTCAGGCTCAGAAAAAGAATCTTCCATTTTATGTTGACAATACAGGAATTGAAAAGAATACTTATCATACAAGAAAACTAAATCAAAGGGAATATTATTTACCATTGTAAGTAAGTCAAAGTTATGTTTTATAGCTTAAAACCCTAGGTTAATGATTTTCTGTATTGCTAATTGATTTTTTTTTACTGCTTATTAAACTGACTTTCTAAAACAGAACTCTAATAGGAATATTATAATTTATAAATGACACTTGTCTTTATTAAAAAGAAAACTTAAATAAGGAGACACTAATCAATTTATGTCTTAATCATTTTAAAAACAGGTTGAAAAAGAAAAATAATTTAGTTGATCTTACTTCGAGTTGTAGCAGAAAGCAAAAAATGTAATGTAAAAGTTTAACATGAATAGGCTGAGTATTTAATTGAAAATTGTATGCAATTGAATAGGAAACTAAAATTATTGTTTGTTTGACTGTTTAGACAGTATTTTAATCCCCTAAATTTTGAAAAAGGTTATCTATTCAAGTATCAATAAGACTTTAACATATGTTAATGTAGTTGATTTAAACTACATAACTATTTGCACTGATAATTTAGCTGATAATTTGAGAAACAATGAAATATTTAATTAATCAAGAAAAGTTCAGGTGATATCAAGTTAACCAGATTATGTTATTAATATTAAGAAAAAACAAAATGTTTCATTTCAGAAATCATAAAAATACTCAGTGAGTAGAACAGACATTTGTATGAAATAAATATATCTACACTGTGTGCCAAATTATTATCATGATAACTTTTTTCTAATATTTCAAAAACCGTCCAATCAATTCACACAAAATTTTCCCACAATGTTGGCAACACTGACCTGCGCAATCACTGAAATTTTCGTACTGATCTGCACAATGTAAACAAACTTGCACCATATTTGTTATTAGCACACTGATTTGAGCGTGCCAAATTGTTAGAAAGGTTTAGTCAAATTCCCAGAATTGAGCAAACAAAACGTTTATTAAGTCTGCATGTGAATGTTTATGATCAAAAGAAGCTAATAAATAAGATAATCAAACAAATAATAACAGATACAAACAAAGGCACAGTTTTAAACAAATTAAGAGGGAATGTGCCTTACTTGAAGAAGTCTATATAAAAATAGAGTTTATAAGCATCAATTAATCCAAAATCAGAATCTGTTTATTTTTAATAAATCTTTATAAATAATAAATTAAAGCTATGTAGATTATAATGAGAGTTTTGTCATGTTATGAAATTTTGTTTTATAAAATAATTGATAGAGAATAACTATGAAAATTGAATCAAACTAAGAAAATTGATAGGGCAGCTCATTGAGGCATCAAATTACAGTATCAACTTGACGTCAAACATCCTATCCGTCATGATGCTGAAATAGCTTGTAAGAAAATAGATGTGGTAGCTCATGTTCAAAATAAAACAAACAAATTGCAAGTCAAACTTGAAGATGCAGCAAAAGCACAGCAAAATGCAAAATCCTCATGAACAGCACTTGCCATTTTTCAAATGCCAACCACCTTTATAATTATATTTCTTTTCATTGGTCAACAGTTGTACAAACAAGTTCACATGTCAAGGTAATTTGCCATTTTCTTTCGCAACACTCCACACTGACCTCATGATCACAAATCAGACAGTCTGGAGCAGGTTTCTTTAACCTGGTGCTTCATTGTAATGGGACCATCTCCATTACGTGTGCTGGAGAGTAGTCATCTGATGATTCATCAGGCATATCCAGAGTTTCTGGAACCTCTGCATCTGTGGAAGCATCATATTCATAGAACTAAATTACCTGATTGCTTTCAAATGATGTCGTAAGAGTTGCATGTTGATGTACCAGAGTTTATGAAAAGGCGCAGACCTGAGACATCCTGCTAACCATTATTGTTTGTGGACTTAGAATACCCATCATGTGACCCACTTGTTACCTGAAGGTACACCGGCCGTGGGGAGCTTTCACCCACACTCTGTTCCCAAATCTATACCTGAAGTGATTCTTACAATGTTCAGGTGGTAATGCTGTACTAGTTCTCCCTTCACTCTAAGTTGGTAATGGTGAAGCATATTTGTGAGCACAGTTTTAGATATCACTGGTCAAGCTCGGACTGTTGCTTTGGACATCTTGAAAACACTTGACAGGGTTTGGCATACCGGTCTTCTTCACAAGTTGAAATGATATGGTATTTCTGGACAAACTTCTGGACTGTTTCGATCTTCCTTATCTAATTGCAAAATGAAAGATGTCTTGAACGACCACTCGTCTAGATCTTTTTGCATTAATGCATGTGTGCTCCAGGGCTTTGTTTTTAGAACTACTTTGTTCTTAATTTTGCATCAATAACTTTTCTGATGACATCTGTTCTCAATGCTAATGACAATCATTTATTCCTGTTTTAATAAGTCTGATCAGATCAATAAGCTGAAATAAGCAGGTAATCTAAAAAAAAAAGACCTAGTTTGTTGTTAACTTGGACAAGGAGTGGTTTGTTAATTTTAACAAAACTTCTCTCGATTGATCCCCCCTGAAAGACCCCCTTCCTGTCTCCCTTCTGCATGACTGATGGTAACCTCCATGAGAGTGACGTTGCACCTATTCAGCTGATATGAAGTAAACTATATTGAATCCATTATTAGGTCTGTTGCTAAGAAAGTTGGTTCTTTGTGTCATGCTAGACAATTTTCTCTCTGGAATCTATCTTGCATATTTATAAGTCTACCATTTGTCTAGGATTCGAATATTGCTGCCACACCTGGTCTGGTGCTCCCACTGTATATTTAGAGATTCTTGATAAATTCAAAGAAGAATCAGCAATATTATTGGTTTTGACCTGGCATCTCAGTTTCAGTCACTTTTCCAATGCCGTAATGTAACTTCCCTGTGCCTTTCTATAAGTATTTTCATTGTAATTGTTTGAATGAATTCTTTGCTATGTAGCATCTTCTTCATGATCAACTCAGGGTCAATCCTGGTTTGATCAATGGTGTGATTTCTTCGATCCTGACCTGCCCTACCCCATGTTGTGATTGATTATAAGAAGGCCAAGATCGATTAGTTGCAAGTATGTTCATGTTGGGCTGGTCGAGTGAAGTTGTACAGTAAAATTAGAGAAAAAACAGTACTTGAAATATATATTAAAAAATATTTACTATTTTTATATTGAATATTGTGTACAATGGTTTGTTAGTAGTTGTATTAGCATACAGGTGTTTGCTGGCTCAACCTGCTCTTAAATCAGATGCAACACTTGGGTAAGCTGGTAAGTTTTGGCTTGTGGAGTTAGCAAAATTTGTTTTACTGATTTAGTAAGTTTTGCTCAAGGCTGAAATCAGAGGTTCTCGTGTTTATCAGGAGTTGTGGAATCTCTCAGCAACCTCCACTACTTCCCTTCTGTCTCTTCTCTGTTCTCAACTGTTAACTGTCTGAATTTGCTTCAAGCATTCGTATTTATGGACGCTAATTAGAAAGCAGTATGGGGAAAGATATACTTTGGGTTTCAGTGAATCCCCTGATTTCCAACAAGAGTCCATTGTTGTCTGCCAAAACAAAACTGGTGTAGGGGTGAGATGTAGTTCGGGGCGGGATTTGGTATTTCAGCCACCTGTCATTTCCATTGTTTTTGGTCCTGAGAAATTAAATTACTTCATAATTTTGGGGAACTCCCCTTCTGTCATGGGTGCAGGCATCACTCCACCTGGTTACTTCTACTTTCTCTTATTACTATCACCCACCAGTGCTCTCCAGTGGACAGGTCCTTCAACCTCCTTAATGTCCAATCTGTGCCTGCTACTCTTCAGTGGGTGCAGGCAGCCCCTCCTCCTTCCTTGATCGCTCTTCTGCACCTGTCACCTCCACCATTTGGTCTAAGACTCATTAAAAAAAATTATTGTTCCAACTGCTATCACCTCATAAGTGAATTGATACAACAATTGGCTTTCTCACCTTTGACCCAAGAGAACTTTACCAGGGAAAATTTTGCAATTATGGTGACAGTTCGTTCAGCCAGGGTCAGCCTACCTGCAGGCATTCAGTTTATTGTTTTCAATCCTGACATTTCTGAAAAAAGATTTTATTTGTAACTGGCATTTAATTCCAATTCCCCTCATGTCGATTTCACAGGTGTTGTTTGTCGAATAATGTCAACACTTGGCCCATTGTACAAACCAAGCATTGCTCTCAGCCGATCACCTGGTTCATTTTATAAACTTTGATTCTCTGGGAATCAATTGTTATCAGTTTATATTCAATTAATCCTTTCCATGGTAGTTCAATCATCAATATGTCATTTGTGTTGATATTCCAAGTCTTTATTATCATTAATTATCAGCAACCCAAATAGTGTTACATCTATGGTGCCTAGACTTTATGAATTTAAGCACAGTACTAGATTAGCAGCAAGATCTCATCAATTTACAACTGAAATGGCCACTACATGTAACAGTAAGTTCTATGCTAACAGTTTTTCTCATACTTTTCATTTGTAGAATTCTGTTCTTTCATGCTTTCCAACCAGCTTTGATCTTCAAAGATTTAAATGCAATGTCAATTTCTATCTACTGTCTTGATTATTCTTCTATTCTTCCCACTTCTTAATGTTTCTCTTTTTTCTTATTCTTACACACTCAGTAACCCCTTGTGTCTTTGTAGCTTTATTGTCCAGCATGGGGTGATATGATTTAAAAAAAAGAAAAAAAAAGAAAGAAGAGCCATAAGATTTGCTTAAATAAAGCCTCTCATAAAAGACTGGACACAGAATGTGGGCAACAGTTCAGTTGTCAAAACTGGTGTACTCTCAAGAACACCACCATGATTTTGATCAATTGACCTAACACACATATCCACTCAAGATCCACACTGCTCCAAACACTCACATTGGGATTTTGCTCATACACTCTTTATTAGCAAAGTTAGATTTGTGACTTTACTAATTCACTCCAAGCCTCTCCCATTGATCCAACCATGACCTGTCAACTCACCTGACAAATCTATAAATGCCAGGACTTACTAGCAACACCCTTAGAGCAAATCACTTCTGTTATCAGCGGTAATTAAAGAACAAGATATCAACAATTCTGTTATTTTTTCACACTGCCTCACAGACGGGTTATTGCTGTTTTTGTCTGATTTCCCATTCGACCAGATGCCAACAGAAACATTTCTGCACAATCATGCTTCACTAATCTACTCCAGTCCTTTCATTGACGCCACCATGATCTCAGTCAACTAACCTGCTAAATGCACCATCTCTAGTTCTTACCAACACTATGTTCAAAGTAGCCAGCATCTGTTAAACACCTATAAAAATGGCACACCTCACTGAGAAATGGTAGTTCAGCTTAACACCATGATGGTATCACATCAACTTGAAGCTCATGACCACTTCACTGGTATCAATTTTGATCTTAAAGATAGACTGATCATCACTACCAACAACACTCCACTTGTACTACCAACAGCATATATTTCCTGAACTCATACTGGTGAATCCACACCAGATAAGTCCTTTTCACACAACTATGTATGCTGGCATTGAGCATTTTGTATATATTCTGAAAACTCGTCAATACATGCTTGTAGATATTTTAATCCCTGATTGTTCTTTCGTTTGCAACTATGTGCTGGATATAACAATAAAAACATTTGTTAATTATGCAAGTGATATTATTCAGTTGAGAAAGTGCTAGACAAATGTAAATGCAGATGATGTATATTGTTTTCTTTAACATACCTTTTGTGTCTTGAGATTTGGGCTTTAATTTATCAACATTTGCATACAAATTTTCTGTGTTTTCTGGAAAATAACCATAACAGTATTTTAAACAAGGCACTATAATGTTATATTTATTAATTAAAAAACATATTTAATAAGTGATATCAAAAATATTAAAAAATGCCATGCCCTTTCATGATGTAAGCAATCATAATTCTCCACACTATCTTTTTATTTCTGCTATTTAAGCCATAGCTGCAGGTAGAGGAGCCATTCATGCTTTTCCAAAGGCTATTTGTATGCATATGAACATCAGAGTAGCTTAGAATTTGAACTCAGATCACTGATTTCAACTGTCCATGCCTATAACTGTTAGATCCTTCACACACCCACTCTAACAACTTAGTAGATCAGAAATAGAAAAGGAAAGAAAATGAAAGCTGAGTTTCCAAGTATTTTCAAGAATTTGGTATTTAGTCAAGTTAAACATGTAAAATAAAAGCTTCAGAAGTAATCATCTGTGAAATTAATTCTTACATAGATAATTTTATAACGCTCCAAGAGATTTTCTAGCAAATTTAGACATAGAGATTGTAGCTGGATAGTAGTAGTTTGATTTCATGTACTGAGTTATTCTTTTGAGAAACAGACCCCTGTGTAGAGTGCTTTTCTGAACATTTCCATCTTAAACTCTTCAAATCAAAAGTCAGTTGTTATTTACCTTATCCTCATAATTTTCACTTTCAACCATTGTCTCTTTCATTCATATTATAGGAATTAAATTTATATATTAGTGAATGTACATAATATCCTTAAAACGCTTAATGGTCAGTGAGTATCTTGCACCTGAAGATTGTGTGTTTGCATGAAACTCCGAATTGTGCTATCAATGTAGGATGTTATGTATATTCACTAATATATGCTTAATAGCGCTGTCATATAATAATGAGTACAGTTTTAATAAACAAGAAAAAATATATGTACATGCAAATATATGTATGTATACATATGTTTCTTTATTAATAGGACTTATGTTTTCTGGTTCTAAATTCAAATAAGTTAATTTTATATCTATCTTCTCAATTTATCAAGATATATCTTTTTCTGTTTTACTTATTATATCTTTCACAAGAAAAGGAATATCATTAGGAAAAAGAATAACATGAAAAGGGAAAAAAAACAAACATTATTTAATCATCGTCATCAATTCTGGTATAGAGAATTGAATTTCTTTACTTTCATTAATCTAAGTAAATTATCTTTTATTCTTTCATGCCTTAGTGGATTATTATCAAATTTTCTTAAAAACATAGCTTGAATAATTTCCAAAAGTTAAGTGATTACAAATTTATAAATATTTAGTAAGAAAATAGTAAAATTAAAGAATAATTAAAAGTGGATAATTTGATTAATGAACATTTGTTTTTTAGTGAGTGAGTGGGAAGAATGATGTTAGGATCTTATACATGCGGCAAACAAATCATGTCAATATTTACTTGCTTGTTTTATTTTTTAATTCTAAATATTTTGATGATATGAGGAATATACTGGAACTAAAGATTAAGAGAATTCATGTAAAACTGACAAACTTTAGATTTCTGATGCTGGTTTAGCTCTCACAGTTTTACTATTAAACATGTCACAGTCCTAAGGGCAGACAAATAAGCTTTGACTTTTGGTCAAGGGTCGTTATAACTTATCTAAAAATTTGAATTTCAACTGTGAAAGGAAATATACAAAATTTATTTGAGATGTCTCTTGGATTGATATTCTTAAGCCTTTCATAAAGAATTGTGCCACAGAGTTTTTTTTTCTCAGGTTAAAGCTGGCATTGATGCTTTTGTACCTTCTCATAAATACAAAGTGAAACCACAATCTTCTCCTTAGTTCACACTGGCCTGTTCAGTTGCACGGATTACTTTTTCTGTGTGTACCAGCTGGAGAGTACTGAACACAAGCGGCAACTATTTGTGTCTGCTCATAATAATTGTAAACATATCCTCAGGGAGAGTAGGTCATTGTTTGCACCTTATAGTCTCTAACAAGTTTAGTTCTCTTGACTACTCAGAATTAGTAGGGAATTGTTTTTTCAGTCCATCATGCAAAATCTTTTATAAATTTCCTGTAACTTACCATAATTTATTTTGTTCAAGGGTTTGGAGGTTTTATTAACTTGAGCATATAATGGTTCTACTTGTGATGTTGTAAATATACAAATCTAAACTGATAAAATCTTTCAGATTTTAAAATGAACATGAAGTGAATACTGATGAATACTCCAAAACAACTTTTTTTATAACTGGTTCTATTTCATTTGGCTGTCTTTCAAAAAAAAAAAAAGAGTCTTTTTAATTAATAAAACAATATTTAAAGAAATGGTTCCTGTGTCATAGCAAATAAAAATATTTAAAACAAAATGGTTATTTTAAAAGAATTAGAACAAGTTGGGATATGGAAAAATATTTATAGAGATTTTGGCTACAGTTTTATGAAAATTATAAAAATAATGGTCAAGTATGTAAAGTTGACCATAAATATTTTGGAAAATGTCTAAAACTAAGAAATTTGATTAATGCAATATATTTTCAGTGAAAATTTGTAAAAAAAATCATGTATAGAAAAATGTCTGTTTTTAAGATTTTTTAGTGTTCTTCTTTATGAATCTTTTAACCTCCAGACATGAATAATTATTATTAGTAAAAATCTAAGTAACATATTGTAATACTAAGCATGTTTCTTGAGTGTATCTATAACTTTGGGACCAATTAACTATTTTTCATCTTTTCCATTTGCTATAATTTACATTTTCTTAATTATTGAAATGCTTATTTTCATAAATTAAATCTGAATCATAATGAGCTAAAACAACTGTGGCAGATAACCTAAAGTTATTAATATGAAAACATAATAAAGACTTATGAATTTCAGACAAATTTTATAGAATAAATATATCCTTTATTAATACATAGATATGCATTAATATAAGCCTTATTAATATATATCTGCAGAACTACATTACCTGATCTTGTAAGTCAAGCAAACAACATTCAAACGTACAATAGAATTTTCTTTTGAAACAGAAATACCACATTACTTTTTCTTGATATCATGTTAATCCATATTAATCAGGATATAAAATTGGCTATTGAAAATCCATTAATAAAATAATCTCAAACTTCTATTCATATCATAACAACAAAGTAAAATCTGAAATAATTATTGCTTTCTATTTAAATAGAATAGCAATGGCACTCAATTTGTAGCCCTCAATATTTACAAGTTGAAGAAAAATACTTTGAAAATAATTTTAAACTCCAACATCCTAATTATATCATAAGTAATGTGAAAAAGAAAATTTATTATATTCATAGAATTAGTAAATAAAGTAAATAATAGTCTTGATAAAACTAGCAACAACTACAATTGAAAAGAATTTACATAATTTTAATAACAAAATAGTTACAACAACTTCAAATACAATAAGAGATTTAATTATTACAAAACAATAAATAACCTAAAACAGGAATTTATAAAATAAACTAAAAAATTTCATAAGAAATACAGACGTGAAATATATGTAATAATTTAAATAGAAGAATATATGAACACAAAACAACCTAGTTTAATTAAACTACTTAGAAATAAAGATAGAAGCAAAATATTCTGTGCCATGAAGAAAGTAATTTATTTTCTGACATGCACACTGACATCTACATTTAATGTTAAAGTATTATAAAATTAGGCTAATTATAAGTACTGGTAATTGACAGTGTCGAGGAAAACATTAGCCTACCAGATATCTCAACTTCATATGTCCCAGAAGATATTTTAGTCAATTTTGGGGGAAAAATTATTGTCTAATATGCCATTAAATATGAAAATAACAAAAGTTGTTAAATATATGAGTCGTATTATTTAGTTGAGAAAATGATAGACAACTGAAAATGTAATTGTTGTATGCTATTGTTTACTTTAACTTACCATTCATGTCTTGAGGTTTTGTCTTCTTTGATTTATCAATTTTTGCATACAAATCTGCTGCATTTCCTGGAAAATAAGCATAAAAGAATTTCAAACAAAGCAATATGATGTCATATTTATTCAACAGAAAATGTATTTAATAATTGATATCAATAATATTCTGATTGGTTAAAAAAGCCATGCCCTTTCATGATGTAGTTGATCATGACTCTCCACATGATTCTTTTCTTTATAGCCTGTGAAGTGCCATCATGGAAAAGTGATTTGGATTTCACAGATTTTCTTCTCTAAAAGCCCATTTAACCCATAGCTGAAGGGAGAGGAGCCATTCACACCTCTCCCAAGACTATTTATTTTGTATATGAACATAACAGACTTGCTTAGAATTTCAATTTGGATCACTTATTTCAACTTTGCATGCATATAATCATTACATTTCCCACAAATCCATTCTAATAGCTTGGTAGATGAAATAGAAAAAAAAATGAAAATGAAAGTCAAGTTTCCAGAATTTGGTAATTAGTTAAAGGTAAACAAAAAAAAATAAAACTATTAGAAGTAATCATCTGTGAAATTAATTCCTACATAGAGAGTTTTATAATGTTGTAAGAGTTCTTCTAGCAAATTTCAGGGTAGAGATCATAATCGGATAGGAGAGTGATATTTTGATTTCAAGTACTGAGCTATTTCCCTAAAGGGGAAAGATAATTCCAATTTCAGGCTCAGAAAAAGAATCTTCCATTTTATGTTGACAATACAGGAATTGAAAAGAATACTTATCATACAAGAAAACTAAATCAAAGGGAATATTATTTACCATTGTAAGTAAGTCAAAGTTATGTTTTATAGCTTAAAACCCTAGGTTAATGATTTTCTGTATTGCTAATTGATTTGTTTTTTACTGCTTATTAAACTGACTTTCTAAAACAGAACTCTAATAGGAATATTATAATTTATAAATGACACTTGTCTTTATTAAAAAGAAAACTTAAATAAGGAGACACTAATCAATTTATGTCTTAATCATTTTAAAAACAGGTTGAAAAAGAAAAATAATTTAGTTGATCTTACTTCGAGTTGTAGCAGAAAGCAAAAAATGTAATGTAAAAGTTTAACATGAATAGGCTGAGTATTTAATTGAAAATTGTATGCAATTGAATAGGAAACTAAAATTATTGTTTGTTTGACTGTTTAGACAGTATTTTAATCCCCTAAATTTTGAAAAAGGTTATCTATTCAAGTATCAATAAGACTTTAACATATGATAATGTAGTTGATTTAAACTACATAACTATTTGCACTAATCTAAATTATGATATTTTAGCTGATAATTTGAGAAACAATGAAATATTTAATTAATCAAGAAAAGTTCAGGTGATATCAAGTTAACCAGATTATGTTATTAATATTAAGAAAAAGCAAAATGTTTCATTTCAGAAATCATAAAAATATTCAGTGAGTAGAACAGACATTTGTTTGAAATAAATATAGCTATATTCATATTTCTAGTAACTATATAAAAATAGAGTTTATAAGCATCAATTATTCCAAAATCAGAATCTGTTTATTTTTAATAAATCTTTATAAATAATAAATTAAATCTATGTAGATTATAATGAGAGTTTTGTCATGTTATGAAATTTTGTTTTATAAAATAATTGATAGAGAATAACTATGAAAATTGAATCAAACTAAGAAAATTGATGGGGCAGCTCATTAAGGCATCAAATTACAGTATCAACTTGACATCAAACATCCTATCCGTCATGATGCTGAAATAGCTTGTAAGAAAATAGATGTGGTAGCTCATGTTCAAAATAAAACAAACAAATTGCAAGTCCAAACTTGAAGATGCAGCAAAAGCACAGCAAAAATGCAAAATCCTCATGAACAGCGCACTTGCCATTTTTCAAATGCCAACCACCTTTATAATTATATTTCTTTTCATTGGTCAACAGTTGTACAAACAAGTTCACATGTGCAAGGTAATTTGCCATTTTCTTCGCAACACTCCACACTGACCTCATGATCACAAATCAGACAGTCTGGAGCAGGTTTCTTTAACCTGGTGCTTCATTGTAATGGGACCATCTCCATTACATGTGCTGGAGAGTAGTCATCTGAGGATTCATCAGGCATATCCAGAGTTTCTGGAACCTCTGCATCTGTGGAAGCATCATATTTATAGAACTAAATTACCTGATTCCTTTCAAATGATAAGTTATTGTCAGAGTTGCATGTTGATGTACCAGAGTTTATGAAAAGGCGCAGACCTGAGACATCCTGCCAATCATTATTGTTTGTGGACTTAGAATACCCATCATGTGACCCACTTGATACCTGAAGGTACACCGGCCGTGGGGAGCTTAATGTTGTACTAATTCTCCCTTCACTCTAAGTTGGTAATGGTGAAGCATATTGGTGGGCACAGTAGTAGACAATGTGTCATTCTTTGCCATGATACTATGTCAGTACACTGCCTCCATTAGTGAACAGTGCTTTCTTGCTCCAATGAAATCTTTCCACTATGCTGTTTCCTACAGGAACATACACACAACATTAACAATGTTGGACTCCCCAGTTATCCAAATAATCTTTAATGGACTTACTTTCAAATGCAGTGTCATTGTTGGTTAGGATTTCCTTTCCTTTAAAAAAATAGTTTCCAACTGTTGGGTGACACTTCATGAGTCTTGCTGAGGAAGACGTAACTATATAGCTAATCGACTGGGGCCACAGTCAATCAACAGTGTTGTTCACCATAATGGGTAATAACCATTCCCAAATAGGTCCAGATTCCAGTCATACTTAAGTTGTTTTGTGGCCAACAACTTGAAGCTGGGTCAATTGACTGGCATTCTTTACATTTTCTGATCTGATGGCTGCCTTGGATGTCATAGTGTGAACTCATCTCACAAAATACAGCATCCACCTGATGTCAGAATCTCCACTTTGGCAATGTATGGCACTTACCTGGTCTGGAGAAATTTTGTTCACCATTGAAGCTCATATAGGTCATGTTGGCTCAACCTCCTTCTTGATCACATCATACCATCTTTGTGGTATTCTTGTAAGATTATCCACTTGATTCTGACTTAACATCACTAAACATGACAATCAATAACTTATACTCTTGGGTCAGCTTTTCAAGAGTACTCAAACACCTCCAGATCAGAATCTTCACTTGCCATCTTAGTTCATATTCTGGCTTGTCTAGTGAGGATGTCCAATACCCACCATGTGTGAGGTAATTCACCATTTTCTTCACTACACAAACATTCTTTGTAATTCACACTTGAGAAGCTATTTGAAATCAACAGTTTCCATACAAATTATGTATATATTATAAATTTACTAATTTAAAAATATGGTTCCAAGGAATTACCAAGTTTCAAAAACAAACTAAAAACTTCAAATTCAATTACAGAATTAAATTAAAGTTACTAGTCCTGTTATTTTCTAACTTTTACATAGGATTAAACTGAAGGAAAACAACATTATTAAATTTAAAATTTGAGAATACTTTAAAATATTCTTCAAGTTAGTTGTGTATGGATAATAATTAAATTAAAAAAATGAAAATAAATAAAAATTAAAAATTCACATACTATAGGCAATAAATTACATCACACTTTATAGATGCAAGTTGAATCACCCTTATTTCATTCCTGTTCCAAATGTAAAAAGGAATTTCTACTCAGCTTATTTCTAAGAACTGCCACTTTGTAGAACACCTGTGTAGGTTCTTCCCTGAACACATCCCTCTTAAACTCTTCAAGTCAAGTGTCAGAAGTTGTTTATCTTATACTCAAAATTTAAATTCTGAACATCTCTTCCATTTATATCATATACTTGATTCATCAATAGCATTTTGACTATCTACCATGAGTAGCTCTCAAGCCTTGCAGTGAGTGGATTTTTTTTTTTTTACTAAATTTTCTTAATTTTTCACTCAATTAATAGGACCTATATCTTCTGGTTCTAAATTCAAATAAGTTAATTTTATATCTATCTTCTCAATTTATCAAGATATATCTTTTTCTGTTTTACTTATTATATCTTTCACAAGAAAAGGAATATCATTAGGAAAAAGAATAACATGAAAAGGGAAAAAAAACAAACATTATTTAATCATCGTCATCAGTTCTGGTATAGAGAATTGAATTTCTTTACTTTCATTAATCTAAGTAAATTATCTTTTATTCTTTCATGCCTTAGTGGATTATTATCAAATTTTCTTAAAAACATAAGCTTGAATAATTTCCAAAAGTTAAGTGATTACAAATTTATAAATATTTAGTAAGAAAATAGTAAAATTAAAGAATAATTAAAAGTGGATAATTTGATTAATGAACATTTGTTTTAGTGAGTGAGTGGGAAGAATGATGTTAGGATCTTATACATGCGGCAAACAAATCATGTCAATATTTACTTGCTTGTTTTATTTTTTAATTCTAAATATTTTGATGATATGAGGAATATACTGGAACTAAAGATTAAGAGAATTCATGTAAAACTGACAAACTTTAGATTTCTGATGCTGGTTTAGCTCTCACAGTTTTACTATTCGGCTTATGTCACAGTCCTAAGGGCAGACAAATAAGCTTTGTCTTTTGGTCAAGGGTCGTTATAACTTATCTAAAAATTTGAATTTCAACTGTGAAAGGAAATATACAAACTTCAAATAAAACTGCTATATTAAGTATCTAGTTGGAAGGAAAGTTCTCAATGTTCCTAGATAAATTCAATCATTTTGCAACTACAAGAAAATTCCTTTCAACTATGGTGACTAGTAAATGTGAGTAAGTCAGCCATTTACTACACAAATTCTTGATATGTCTGTTCAGATTATGAGGCTCTAAATATGACCTTATTTAGCCAAATCTCTAAATTTGAATTTGGTCAATGAAAATCATTTGAATGGGCTGATTAAGAAACTGAACCTGTAAGAATCTACTATCCATCTGTTTGATACTGTATTTATTTTAGTTATGAGAAGGAATGAAATAAATAAACAACAGTAAAATTTGAACTTGAAATATTATTTATAAGGTGTTAAGTTTTCTCATATAAGTTATAAGATTTCAAGTAGATAATTAACTCAGAATTAAGGGAAATCATTTTTCAGTACATCATGCAAAATCTTTTATAAAACTCCTTTAACACCTGTAGTTTTAGTCTTTAAGACTTTTAGCTGTCTACTTCTTTTTAACAAAATACTAAAGGTTCTAATTTACTCTGGATTGATTAAGCCTCTCATCTCACAGGGTTTTCTTTCAGATAGGTAATATGACTTTCACTGCTGTAGGTTAAATACAGATGTATTAATGATTATTGCTTAAAGTGCCTATCAAGCTTTAGATAAGAATGGTGAAGCTCATTGCTGTTGATTTTCATATCTCAAAGGTATTTGACAGGGTTTGGCATACTGGTCTTCTTCAAAAGTTGAATGGTTATGGTATGTCTAGATTAATTTTTGAACTGATTTAATCTTCTTTTATCAAATTGTGAAAAGAAAGGTCTTGAATGGCCACTCTTCTAAATCTTTTTGCATTAATGCAAGTGTGCTCCTTGGACATACATTGTTCTTAATTTCATCAATGACATCCATGATGTCATCAGTTCTTAATTCATTATCTATGCTGATGACACCTGATAAATTTGATATGGTTAAATTGGCAGCTTATCTCAAAAATGATCAACAATCTGTTAATTGGGGCAGAGAGTGGCTTGTTAATTTTAACACCTCCGAAAGAAACTTCTCTTTTAATCATCTGAGAGAACCTTTTTTGCCTTACATCAGCATTGTTGATGCTAACCTCCACAAGAGTGACTCATTGTGCCTTTTAGGACTAATGTTTTTCTGCTGACATGACGTGAAAAAATTATATTGAATTAATTGCTTAGTCTGCTGCTAAGAAAGTTGGTTCACAGTGACATCCTTGCCAATTTCTTTCACCAGAATCTATCTTACATATTTGCAAACCTACCACTTGTCCTTGCTTTGAATATTGCTGCCACAACTGGTCTGATGCTACTTTTATATATTTAGAGATTCTTGATAAAATCCAAAGAAGAATCTGCAGTGTTATTGGTTCTGACCTGGCATTTTGACTTCACTCACTTTCACACTGCTGTAACATAGTTTCTGTGTACTTTTTCTATAAATACTTTCATGGTAATTGTTCCGATGAACTCTCCTTTATAGTACCTAGGTTTTATGGATATAAACTCGGTGCTAGATTAATGGCAAGATCTCATCATATTACACTTGTAACCATAATTTTTATGCTGACAATTTCTTTTCTTGCACTTCCCTCTTGTGGAACTCTCTTCCCAATTCTTGCTTCCCAATCAACTTTTATCTTCAAAAGTTTAAATGCAATGTCAATTGTTATCTTGTTTTCTTAATTCCTGTTCTTTTATTGTTCTCTCTCCTTAATAGTATTTTTCCTCATATTCTTTAATACTCAGTAACCTTAATAAGCTTTTCATTGACCAAATTCAAATTAGAGATTTAGCTAAATAAATTAGCTAAATCTCTAAATTTGAATTTGGTCAATGAAAATGTTTTGAATGGACTGATTAAGAAACTGAACCTGTAAGAATATTATTGTGAGGGAGAATATTTCCCTACAAGTTTGGACTTGACCATCAGACAAAGACTTAAAAATACTCCTACACGAAGAGGAGTAGCATTACTCATAACAGGTAGTGATTCATGGCTAAACATTTTCTTCCCTAGTTTCTATTCTACCTTATGTTTCCCTGTACCAAAAAATAATAAACTTGTTAAACCAATTCTGGTTTTCTACTGTTGTTTTTGATAACTCTGTTATAACAACTACACCTTTCTTACTATTATCGATGTTAGATACTGCATTTATTTGTTTAGTTATGAGAAGAAATGAACAAATAAACAACATTAAAATTTGAACTTGAAATATTATTTCTATGATTTCAAGCACATAATTCACTCAGAATTAGTAGGGAATTGTTTTTTCAATCCATCATGCAAAATCTTTTTATAAATTTCCTGTAACTTACCATAATTTATTTTGTTCAAGGGTTTGGAGGTTTTATTAACTTGAGCATATAATGGTTCTACTTGTGATGCTGTAAATATACAAATCTAAACTGATAAAATTTTTAAGATTTTAAAATGAACATGGAGTGAATGCTAATACTTCAAAAGAACTTTTTTTTATAAGTGGTTCTATTTCACTTGGCGATCTTTTAAAATAAAAGCAGCTTAAAAAAAAGAATCTACTTAATTAATAAAACAATATTTTAAAAAATGGTTCAGATGTCATTGTGTTTGTCTCATCTGGTTTTCACATGTCTGCACATCGTCAGTGCCTTCTCTCAACTGGTGTTATATAGCTCTCCCAGTCCCAGACCCAGGCTGACTATTGACTAATACCTGTCCAGTATTGTTCACGTGCAAATAGGCAGTGCCACCTACTCTAAGTAGAAGCCCTTCTCTTAACAGACCATTGTGGGAGGGATGCAACTTCTGGTGCTTATAGCACCACATACAAGCAACTCAGAGTCTTTTATTGAGCTGACCCAATTCTCTGTTACACTCATAGCAAATAAAAATATTTTAAAACTAAAAGGTTATTTTAAAAGAATTATACCAAATTGGGAGAAGGAAGATAAATTTTTAGAGATTTTGGTTATCATTCTATTAAAATTATAAAATAATGGTCAAGTCAGTAGTGTTGAGCATAGATTTGATTAACAATATATTTTCAAAAATTTGTAAAAAAAATAAAAAATCATGTATAGAAAAATTTATGCTTTTAAAACATTTTAGTTTTCTTATCTATGAATTTTTTAACTCCAATACTGAATAATTCTAATTAGTAAAAATCTAAATAGCATTGTAATACTAAGCATGTTTCTTAAATGACTCTGCAATTTTGTGACTAATTAACTACTTTTCATCTTTTCAATTTACAGAAACTTATAGTTTCTTAATTATTGAAATGTTTAATTTTGTAAAAAAATATCTTTTAATAATTATTATTTGTAGTTAATTTTAAAAAAATATTTTAAGATGAGATATATTAAGATATTATATGTGACAAAACTGCATTGATTATTATATTAAAAACACCTGATTCTTTTAGTTTCTTTGTATTTCTTAGAAAATGTTCAAGTCTTCAAAACTAACATTTACAGTATGTGTTAAGAATGTGAATTTTAATAATGAAATCAAAATTTTCATAAATTAACATTTAAGACAGATTCCACATGTATTGTAGGGCCATTAGTGGCTGGCATGAAACAAGCAAGTTTCTTCTCTGGCATATGCAAAAGAAGATCTGGCAATGAGAGTGCTCCAGTTTTTCCTCTATGGCTTAGAATGAAAAATCCCTTGACTTGTACAATGAAGTTTTAATGTAGAGTGCAGTATGTATGTTATTCTTGTCATTCTTTCTCACAAATTCACTTGATATGACTCAGCAGAGTGACAGCAAGAACCCCTAGGACATATTTTGTTGGAGTTTCCTTCTTCAAAACAAGAAGCTAAAGGTGTATGTTATTCTTTAAATGCATAGTTTGAAAGTAAAGCTTACCATTTGTCCTGGAATTCTCAAAGAAGGTCAGTTTGTGCAATTAAATTTTATGATAATTTAACTTAATATTGGCTTTTATAGCATATTCAATATAACATTGGTTATAGTTATTAAATTCTGGTCTTAACTACATATTTGCAGCCATTTCCTGATACAATGATGAGTCAATTTCTGGTGAATTTAGAGATCCTTTTCGAGTGAATATTTTTTTTTATCAAAGTATATCATTTGTACACCAACATAAGTAGTTATCTTTCTCTCTCTTTCTTTAGTCATTTAGGCAATGTAACTAGCAAGACAATTTTGGCTAATAATATATATATATATATATATATATATATATATATATATATGTATAAAATAAAAAGTTTGTTAGATTTTTGAAGGAGAAAGACTTCTATAAATCTCATATACAAGAATTGCCTTTCTCTTGATAGACAAGTAAAGAATAATTCATGTGTCCATTTCTAAATGTGACCCATAATCTAGCGAGTGGATTCCATCATTGGTAATACCCCTGCCAAAGAAAGGAAACTTCAGGCGTTGCCAAAATTGTAGGACAATAAGCCTGATCAATCATCCTAGTAAATTCCTGCTCTGTATCATTTTGAATCATTTGAAATCCAAGGCCAAAGAACTGCTCTCTGAGGAACAAGCAGGTTTTAGAACTGGATGAAGTACAATGGAACAGGCTTTCAATTGTAGGATCCTCATAGAGAAACATCTGCAACATGAGAAGGAAGTGTTCTACAACTTTGTTGATTTCATAAAAGCATTATTTGATTGGGTTTGGTATGATGGTCTTTGGCAAATCCTTAGGGAATTCAATGTAGATTTCAGAATTATCCAAGCCATCCAGGCCTGATATAAAGATGCCATCAGTGCAGTTCTTCTGGGAAAACAAACAGGATTCTTCCAGACAACTGTGAGACAGGAATGCATGCTTTCACCCACATTGTTCAACCTATTTCTAGAGAGAATCATGCAAGAAACCTTGAATGACCATGATCCATCAATCTCTATCAATGGCAGGCCCGTCTGTAACATACATTTTGCAGATGACCTCATAGCAGGTAGTAAAAGTGAATGCCAGGATTTGACCAACAACCTTTTTAAAAGAGAAGGATCATATAGAATGGGGGTCAGCTCCAAGAGATCCAACAATAACACCTGTGTCAATATTACCATTAACGGGAATTCATTGGAGGGAGTGACCAGTTTTAAATACTTAGGAGCAATTTTGTCTAAAGATGGTACCTGCAACTTGGAAACCTTCCCACAGATTGCCACAGACATGGCAGTGATGACCAAATTGGCAAGAATATGGAGGAGCAAAATCAGCTTTCAAACAAAGTACACACAGTACAAATTGCTGGTAGTCTCCATTCTCCTATATGGATGTGAAATGTGGACACTGTTGGCAGATACAGAGAGAAGGATACAAGTGTTTAAGAACAAATACATGAGAAAACTCCTTGTCATCTATTGGGAACATAAAACCAATGAGTTTGTGCAGAAAAGGACTGAAAGTTTTGTGGGCCACCAGGAACCTCTTCTCACGACTGTTAAATGGAGAAAAATGGCATGGTCTGGACACATTACAAAGCACAAGAGCCTGTGCAAGACCATCATGCAAGGCATTATTGAAGGTAGGAGAGGATGTCAATGTAAAACTGGTTGGACAATCTCAAACAATGAACATACCAAAATTGCTGATGGCTGTCATTGATAGACTGTTGTGAAGGAGATTTAGTGTGGCTTCTGCATTCAGACCCTCCTCTTCTCATGATTTCAAAAATCAAAGGAATGATGAATCTATTATGATGCAAATGTGTTACATTTTCATAAACACATGTAAGTATAACTAATTACATGTCAAAAAGATTGATTGATAGATTTGTTTTCTTATTGCTTATCAACCTTTTGTGGGTTATTTAAAGATAAAACACATTTCAGGTTATAAGATGCCCCACTTACAATACCCAGTGTTCCCAAGTGACCTCCCAATCTAAGTACTGACTCGGCTTGGCACTACTTAACTTCAGTTATCAAATACCAAAAATTCATCATATACTATACATTACTATAATTGGTGATAATGTAAAAATCAACAAGACTGTACATTTTAGAAAGTATTAATAAACTTTAGCATTTTGAAATTAATTAAATTAATTGAATTATTTCAATTTCCAAAAATCACTGGCTACACATCTAAGCCATTATATAAAGAGATGAGTGCAATTATTTTAGAATTAGTAAAAATATCTAGAAATTCAAGGTGAAAATAAGTAAAAAATACCTGAATTATTTTCAACACCAGAAAAGCTATCATAGATTACATTGTTGACTATTTCTCCATCTAAAAATAAAATAAGACATAATAAGCATAAACATTTGTTTCCAATGCATTATTCACTTACCATTTTTCTTTGATTCTAGAACTATCATTTTTTAAATTGCATTCCATAAATGATTTAACAATGTGTTTATTACTAGAGTGGATATTATAAGCAAGTAAAATTTATAATTGCTGCTTGGTCAGAATGGGGTTAACCTCGCTGCTTTAATATGTAAAGCCAAGAAAATTGATCTAAGTAATTTGAATTTTGCAGGTAGAACAAAAATAACACAAAGTTATTTGGCTTAGAGAAAATACCTGGGCCAATCAAATGATAGAGTAGCAATGCTGGAAGAAGAATTAATCAAATTAAATTTGGGAAGAGTATGGATCAATTATCCCAATCTCCAATCACCTCCCCCCCCCCAGTTTTTCAAAATAAACCATTCAATTTTGTCCTTTAGGTAGTTATCGCTGATGGAAAAAGTAACTGAGAACCATGCTAACAGATGATCCACCAACCTCCTTTGTTTCATCACACTTGTGAAAATTTTCCACATAAAAATTTCTGATTGCATAAAAGTCAGGAAATATTTAAGACAAACTTTAGTTGCAGGCCTGATACTATAGTTCCCTAATTATACTAAAAGTGGTGCCAACTGAATGAACTAATGGAAGTTGGCCTTATGAGGACTGACTGACTGTAGTTAAGAAAATAACAGTGCCACTGAAAAGGAAAGACTTAAAGTCAAACTGAATAAGTATATAATTTTTATTATTTTAAACAAGCATTTTAGTCTAACCTGAAAAACACCTCTTCATATTGAAAATAAACACAATGTGATTGGTGAGGTCAACTGTTGGAAAGAGATCAAATTTGGAGGGGAGGAGAACCGTCATAATAATAGAATGGTATCAGATCAGTGCAAAAGTTTGTGTAGAATTTCCATTATTAATGACTGCAACTTGACACTGGTGTTTGTGTGTTTGTTTTGGTTCTGATTTCTGGTTTGTTCTAGATTGAAATCTTTCATCATTTATTTGTGGGTTAGATTTTGTTGAATGTTGACATTTTGTCTACAAATGAATGCCTTAAAAATGGAGAATGAAAAGTCACTTTTGCCATATGAATTTTGGAAAGGATTAAGCACTGAAATTATGACAAAAAAATAATTCAGAATTGTTCTTCAACTCTTCAGACAGGCAAAATGTGGTTTGGCAGATTTCGTCAGGATGATTTTAACCTAAATGATCGACCATGCTTTGGGTGATCTTTTGACATCAATGAAGAGGATCTGCTTTCCATCATGGAGAATAAGCCAAAAGATTTTGATGGAAGAGATTGTTAAGAGTTTGAAAATTGATATCTCAATTGTCTTTCATCATTTGAAGAGACTTGGATTCAAGAAAAACAGCAAATTGAAAAGGTGTTATTTTCCATCACAGCAACACAAGATTGCATATTGCAAAACAGACCTTGTAAGAAGCTTAAAGAGTTGAAATGAGAAACCAACCAGAACCAACCATATTCTCCTGACTTTGGCTCCTTCAGATTTCCATTTGTTCCAGTCTCTATAGAACAATTTAAATGAAAAAAACATTTTCCTCCGTACGGTCAGTCAGTCAAAAACTACTTCACAACCTTCCTCCAACAAAAAACAAAATTTCTACAAAAATGACATTAACAAGCTTGTAGAATGATGAGAGGCAGTTCATAAAACAATGAAAACTATGTAAGTACTTAACTAATAAGTATTTTTCTAACTAGGTACAAATGTTTGCAGCTAAAAAAGCAAGGTATTTTTGCTACTTAATTTGAGAATGAATAATCTTAAAATCTTATATTCAGAACTCTTGCTTACTGTTGTTTTCTGTACTTTTATTATTCCATTAAGTTCATTTAGTTCATAGATACAATAAATAGTTCAATGATAAAAAAAAAACAAAGGCTTGGGAAGAGCTAGAACAATCAAGTCACCTTGTTCTGACCATGTATCAGCCATGCAAAATGAAACAGACTTTTATATGCAGAGATTACGAGTAGCTGGAATGTGCAGAATGCCAAGCGCTATCTATGATGAAGCATATTCGAATCAACAATGAAGGTCCTAATTTTGCTTGACAGTGATTTTATAACGTAAACAACATGAAGGACATTCTTGAAAACATTGATGTGGATAATCTACTATCCTTTTTTATAATTTATCTTATTATTTGAAAATTATTAAGATTAAAAAGGAATATTTGAAACCATATAATTGTGTACAAATTATTTGCATTACAGTTAAGTACTTGAAGCTATAATTGCTTGAAATAAATAAAAAAAATGAAAAAATGATTTCAACATTAAATAATGCACCAAAGATTGACTTGCCATAATGCTAACCAACTAAAAATCTCTGCAACATTTTTTCTTAATTAAATGTTGGTACATGTTTCAAGAATAATATTCCCTTCATCAGCCAAAGATTTACATTGAGTTAATTTTATTAACAATGATTTTATGAAACATTTTTAAACATTTATTCTGTCCACATGTTAGTATTTAAAAGACAACTTAAAAAAGTTTTTGATATAAAGATTTAAAAAAAGAAAAACTTACCAGCCACTGAATTATTATTATCAACAAGATTTCTAAATGAATAAAAATATGAGTAAGAATTATAAGGAATTTTAAATAGATAAATATGTTTATGAATAAAGGAGTGTAAACAGAAAAGTAAACAATGTAAAATTACATAAAATGAAATCAGTTTTTTGTTTTGTTTGTGTGTAAATATGTTTCTGAGAAGTAAATTGATTAGAGGAGTTTACAGATATATAAAAAATTTAAAGAGACAAACAAAAATTTAGTTCATGCACTTTACTTATCATATGCAAAAATAATGAGAAATCATATTTAAAATTAGAAAACCAAAACTGTTATTGATTATTAGAAGATTATGAAATATATTAAACAAGAAATGGATATATACATGTGTACACATTTTTGTCATGTATCATTTTTGTCCAAATATTTGATTACATCCATTTGCATTATCAACATTCTTTAATTGATTTTATTCTTAAATTAATAAATTTGTCCACAATTTACATTATTCGGACTATTGTCCTCATCTTTGTTGCCATATTTATCACAATATTTCAGCCACTGTACACTCTGGCCTTCTTCAGTTGGTTGAAATATCGAAGTGAACCCTTTATTTCACTCGCTGGGGTAGACTGTTCTAGCTCCATGTCAGTTATCTCCTGTTAATTCACCTCTCCAAGTTCTCCACTGTCTTAACCAGGTATTGAACTCACAACTCTTTGGGTCCTGTCACTAGATCTAACCAACACCTTTATCCACTGTACCATATGTCCTTAAGGACATCTGTGTATGAATTTCTGGCACTTATAAACTTAATATTCAACATTCCAATCACCTGAAGAAGGCTGGAGCATTGTGATAAATATGGCAACAAAGATGAGGACAATAGTCTGAATAATGTAAATAGTGTACATATACCTCATCTCAGAAATATAGACACATAAATTTGTCCTTATTTTAATCTATTTAAATCTTTCATAGCATATATCAAATACATCTGAATCTCATTGTCATTCCTTTTTTTCTCTTCATTCTACCACTGTGACAAAAAAGAAATGGTTATTACTCAAAACAGTTTTGTAATAAGCACAATAAGTTCATTTTAATGTATAGTTATATTGCAAAATAATTAGAAGCTTTTAAAAGAAGTCACATACCCAAACACTATAAAGAAAGTTTGGAATATAAGAAAAACAAAGATTTTTTTTATACATAATAAAAATCATTGCTCAGAAATATGATGGTGAAATATTTAATATATTTAGTAGTATATTTGACTTATAATTTAATCTTCTGGTCAAATAATACTAAGATAAATATCAATTACACAAAACCAGTTTTATGTGTCCAAGTAGATTCACATATATAACACACTTACATTATACAGGATGATACAAATGCACGCATTTATATATCTCGTGATGACTATGAAAATACTTGACTAGACTGAATAAAGAAAAAGATAGAACAAATATGTGTATTCATATCAAAGGGTCTTATTCTCTATGCCTTTAGGTTTAAATCACCAGCAGCAGTTGTGACATAAAGCAGTATGGCAGTGAATCTTCTTATAACATATATAGCATGTTCCTCCTTTTTGGTTTGGTTTGGTTTGTTTTACGGCATATCAACCTCAATGAGTTATTTAATGCCGACAAAATTTTCATTGTTGGTAATATTTTTTTCCAAAAATCTATTTCTGATAAGAATTTCCCTTCGCTGGTAATATTTTTTTTTTCAAAAAATGTATTTCTGGTAATATTTGTTTTTCAAAAATGTATTGCTGGTAATAATTTTTTTATACAAAGTATTTCTGGTATTAAAACCTATTCTTACACTTTCATAGTGTTTTGATCAGAGTTTGGGGGTTAACTATTTGTCCATAGCTGGGACCCTAACAGGTGCTACCACCCCAGGTCAGGGTGGACCTGGGAACACCAGCAAATTAGAGGTGGTTCCATGCTCCTCAAAACCTCCTGAGCAGAGGCTTTGCAGTCAGATGTAGTTTATCGCCTGACCCAGGATGAGTTCCCCTATTTTGATTTTATTAATATTATTATTTTCTGTATTTTTGGGGAAGTTTTACTATTCTTCCACTTTGTGGTTTTCATATTTTGTGTTGTTGTTATTGATTCTGTCTATTGGGTTTGGGGTTTTCTGGTATTATGTTGTCATAGTCAATATTAATATTTGTTGGTTCCTTTGTTTTGAGTAAGTGACGCCTGTTGAATTTTATTTGTTTTCCTTCTTTGGTGAGGACTAGATTAGAATATGGTTGGACTAGTTTTTTGATTACATTGCCTTTTCTGAACCAATTATTTTTTAATTTGATTCTCACACTACCATTTGGTCAGTTTATGAAATCTGGGGACTTTTATATTTGTGACTTTTGGTGTTTGTTGTTTGTGATATTGGGGAGATTTGCTTGTAGGATTCTGTTCATAAGTTGTTTAGTCAGAGGAAGGTAGCCATTTTTTAGAAGTGGTGTATGTTGTAGGGTCAATCTATTCAGATTAAAAGTGAAAAATTAAAATCCAAGTGTCGTGCTCACAAATACAACGTAACATGAAGAAATTATGTTTTTTTTTTTTTTTTTTTACATAGGCAAAACAGCAAACCTGATTGAAATAATTACATATTTATGTACATATTAACATTTTCTTTTACATGGTAAACATTGTGTTTGTTCTGGTTGTAAAAAATCAAAGTTCAAATGTTCGACAAAATTTTCCATTTTTTTAAAAGGTAGTTCGTAAATTCATATGCCTTGGTAAATATAAAGTGTGTATATATGCGCGTGTGTCTGAAGCACATTTTAACGGATATGTGTGGCTGCTGAGTAAATGTGTGTGTGGAGGTGGTGGTGAAGCACATTAGTAGAAACATTGCTTGTGTGAGTGCTAATATATGAAATTAGATTACGGAGGTTCCAAAAGGAAATGGATGTACAGATAGATGATTAGACTTACTTTTTATCACGGATACAAATATTTCTTTAGTTTGTGTGAATATTCCTTTGAATGGTATGTAGCCATCACTAACTGAGGTGTTGTCATTGTAATAAAAGAATTCTGGTTGGGTGTTTACAGATTCAATCATCTATCATTGACAGGTGATCTATGTCCAGCTGCTGACTAAGTTTTTGTTGTGTGTGTTTTTATTGCCCCTGAAATCGGTGTATATATATATATATATATACTTATCCTGATTATGTGATGGGCTCCAAATGAAAGCTTTTCAGTTTACATGGGGTTCAAACATATGAATGTAGTTGGAAACTTAGTGCATCACTCTACTATCCAATAAAATTCCAGAAACGACTTAATTTTGGATCCTATTTTTTTTATCGATTTGTACAAAAGTTTTTGTTTTAGTGTTTCTGATCCTATTTATGTGAGGGCATTTCTTATTTACACCTATTGGTGTAATATAGGATTTTATATCTTATATGTAATGCTAGGAGTAACATGTAAGGATCTTCATTGGTTTTTATGGCTTTTTTAGGGTTTTTTAATAGTCTGTATGTTTCTTTTTACCATGCCATTGGCTGGAGCGTAATTTGGATTGGTAATTATGTGGTTAAAATCTCATTCTTTGGTAAATTTATTAATGATGTGAATTTGGGACCACTGTATACCAAATTTTGACAATGTGGTTTTCAGTTTTCTGATGACTGTTGATGATTGGCAGTCATCTACTTTGTGTATGTCAAAGTACCTCATTGTATAGTCTATAATATTTAGGTATAAATTACTATAAAGATGGAAGATATCTGTTCTCACTTTTGTCCATAGAGTGACTAGTATTTCATGATTAGTGAGAGTTTCAGCTGGTTGCTGATTCCTGTGATCAATGCATGTAGAACATGTTTTTACCATGTTTTTGATTTGGGAATTTATGTCTGGCCAGTACACTCATTCTCCGGTTTGTGCAATGCACTTTTCAATACCTAAATTTCTTGTATGTATTTTTTGTAGTACTTCTCTGCAGAATGAGCTGGGGACTATGATGCAAGTGCCTTTTAAGATAAATTCTTTGATAACTGATAGTTCATGCTGGATAGAACCAAAATTTTGAATGTTAGATGGCATTTTCTCCTTAGACAGCCATCCATCTTTTGTGTATCTGAAAAGTGCTTGTAGTGTTGGAACGCTTGCAGTGTCTTCTCTATATACATAGAGTTTGTTGTCAGATATTGGATATTTATTTATTATTGAATGTATATAAGTTACCATCTTTGTTTTAGATATTTCCAAGCTTGTGTGTTCAAGATATGCACAGGATAAAGTGTCTGCATGACCTGGCATATTATGAGTTGAAAGTCTTACAGTTACAAGGCTAATAAAAACCTTTGGGTTCTTGGAGGAGATTTTATTAGAGGTTTTTGAAATATCTGTTTGAGTGGTTTGTGATCGTTTTCAATCACAAAATGGGTAGCATATATGAATTGATGGTATTTTTTGCAAGGAAATACAATGCTCAAAGCTTCACTTTTGCCATGACTGTTTGCAGTTTGGAGTACCATGTTGTTTGTCTTGGTGATTTGGTAACTACCTGTCTTGTTGTTGGCCTCATTATTTTCTAGGCTGATGTGTTGGTGATCTTATCACAGCAAAGCATTTATTAGCATGCTGTAAGCACTGGGGTCATCATTGGTAATGTCCCAGTTGGGTAGTTTGGGTAAACCAATGTTGGCATGTCAACCGGTGATCATGTAATGCAGCGAGATGCCACTGCCATCTTGCTGCATTACTGTTTGTGGTAGTGTTCATAGATGATACAACAGTTCAATGATATTGGTCCATTCACAGTTCCTGCCCTTGCAGAGCATATAGAGAGCGTTTTTTAATGTGCAATGTTGTCGTTTGATGTTGCTGGAACATTGTGGATGCCAAGGACAGTGAAGACCTGTGTGACTGATGTTATCTTGCAGAAGTTCTTATACACTTCACTTGAAAAGTGGGTGCCATTGCAGAAGATACGATACAGGGTAGCTACCAGTGGTGAAGGAAGAATTGGTAGAGTGTATAAGCCATATCGATTGTACAGTCTCTGGCACAGGGAATGGCTGTGAGATCCCAGCTAAAGCTATCCAAAATCGTTAAGATATAGCATTTTCCCTTTGAGAGTGGCATCGTGATGAAGTCTATGTATACGACCTTGAAAAGCCTTTTGCCTCATTTGTAATGTCCACTGGGCCAGTTTGGATGCTTGCTGTAATGTTGCAATTTTTGAACTCCCATCAATAGTTTGATAAGTGGATGTGCATCTGAGTGATATCAGAGTGGTTGATGCAGTTATGGGCTTGATGGAGATATTTGGCTCAGAGCTTGTATGGTACAACAAATTTGGGCATATTTTGAGAGCCTTTTAGCATCAAGACAGATGTTCCCGGTTATAGATAGAACTGTTGTAGGTGTTTTGATAGATTGCTGCTTGGTGTTTGCTGGAATCAATCATAATGGTGAGTGTAAATGCTTTGCCTGAGTTCACTACTTGTAGGGCTTTGATAATCTTTGCTAGTGTATCATCGGAAGCTTGTTCAGCTGCAATGTTAATGTGGTCAGGTACCTCCATAGGGATGGTTGAGGTGGCATGGTAAGCAAAAAATGCATTGACTGCCTATCTGTGAAGTCAGAGGTTCTGTGGTGTGTGTGGCACAGGGAGCACCCTTGATTTCTCAGAGACACCACAACAGGACGTAGATGTGAAGATCAAAGTTCAGAAATCTGATTGTTTTGCCCGGTAGGTTGTGGTCTTCTTTAGGTCGTGCTCTCTACTGAGCATGTCAGACCAAACTAAGACAAATTAATAGCTGGATATTTCTTCCTGTCATTGCTGAATTTTTGAGTTACTGAATTCAAGCTGGTCAAGTTATGTCAGTGAATGGTGGTCAGTGAAAATAATGAATGAGTCACTGTGTAGAAAGTAGTCAAGTTTGGATATGGCCCATTTTATTGCAAATGCTTTGTGGTTAGTAGTAGATCAGTTCAGTTCTGTTGGGCTGAAGTTGTGGAAAGCAATGGCTATGATCTTTTTCTGTCCGTTGTTCATTTTCTGGATGAAGATGGCACCATGTCACTAGTGTCTGTGGTGAGTATGAAGGGTTGAGGGAAATCTGGAAATGAAATGACTCATGGTAATGAAAAGTGTCTCTTAATTTTTTCAAAAGCCTTGTTGGCCTTTTCTGTCCAACTGAACGGCTTGTTGGCCCTATTGGCCCTAAGGGGGTCATCAAGTGGGAAAATGTAACTCTCTTGCTTTGTTCATAAAGGTGAGTCCCCAGAAATTGACATAACCAGATGAGACGTTGTATGAGATCTGGCAGTTCCTTTCTTGTAGTGTGTGGCTTCAACTCGACAGTAGCACAAATGTGCTCCGAGTTGGGTCTGAACCATTTGCTGTTGACAATGTAACCGAGAAAGCTGGTTTCTTGAGAGAGAAAGGTGCATTTTTCAGGGTTGAGTTTAGACTCAAATTTTTGAAGAGCGATGCATAGCTGTTTTAGTGTGATGATGAAGTCATAAAAGGATTGGGCATGGACAAGGTTGTTGCCAATGTATAGTAAGATATTCTACTGTGAAGTGATGGTGGTTAATGCCTCAGCTATGCATCAAGAAATGATTTGAGAAGCAGATGTTAGACTGAAAGCTTGACAGGTATATTGGCAACATCTACCCTTCCAGGTGAATGCAGTTTTGTAGCAATCATGTTCATTGATGGGGATTTGCCAGTATCCATTGTGGAGATCAAAGGATGAAAAGTATTTGTTTCTGTCGCTGATCTTGTTGAAGATAGAATCGATTGTAGGCATTGGATATGAGTCTAAATCTATGAGTACCTTGTTGAGAGTCCTTTTGTAATTGGCAACAATATGGATTCATCAGTTTTTTCTTTTAAACTGCAAAGACAGAGTTGTAGAAGCCTTTCAGTTCAGCACAGAGTTCAGTGATCCCTTCAGTGGCCATGTGTTGAACTTCAATGTCAATGTCAGCTTTTAGTGCAATTGGATGTTGCTTTTGGCTGTAAGATTGGTAATTAGTGGGTATGCACACTGGCTTAATGAATATACCCTGATTGTTTTCATTACTGATGATATTGAAGTATTTGATGAGAAGGGCTACTGTGATCTCTAGTTAACTGCATTTAGGGAGAGGAGGGAGGCCTATGCACATGTTTTTCTAAGCCAGTCCAGTTTTTGCTCTAATGAATGCATATTGACCTGGGGTTTGCCATAGGCTGACATGACAAGCTGGACATCATATGCAGATGTAGAAGTGTGAGCCATTTCTAGGTTAGTGACTGGGATCAGAGGTGATTGAATGGGTTACGTCACCTGATGAAAAGTAGAATTCGACTGTGGTGTCTTGATTGTTTATAATGTTAGCATATCATGTGACATAAAACATTCTGGTCAATAAGGATTGGTATAGTGGAATTAGTAACCAGTATATTCATGTTCTGAAATGTGGGTAAGTTGGTGTTGCCTACATTGATATCACCAATTATTTCACCGATGATGGTAACATTGTCATCGATTCCATTTATGCGTGTATTTGATGTTTGCATCTGTTTCCATGCTTCCTCAGTTTGGTAGGAGATAGGTAAGATGTGAGTTGTGCACCCTGAGTCTAGCATGCCTGTCTCAAAAAAAGTGAAGTCACTGATGATGATATCTATTTTTGTGAAAGGAGATTGGTGCAAGTGCGGATGCTGGAAGTTGAAGAGGTGATGGTATTTGTTAATGTCCTGGACTGGAGACAAAGCCATCACATCTCATTTGGTCATGATCAAAAATCTGTTTCATGAAGTTGGTTTATGTCTTCAAGGTTGTTCTGTGGCGATTATAAGTGTGTTTGTGGATACAGTCACAATTTTGGGCTTTGAAACATGTGAGGTCCTTCATGTAGTTTCTGAAGACATCATGGTTAACTCTCTTACTGGAGTTGTTTGTGGGCATGCATTTCTATATCCGTCCTATACCCATGGCCAAAATACCTCTACAATTTATCCATCGGTTTATCTGTTTTATTTGATGCTTCAGATCAGCAAGATCCTGATGAACACCTTGATTCACTTGTGTATATGGTTGCTGTTTTTGCATGTACATTATATCTGTGATCAGGTTGGAGATTGAGGTAGTGTTGGGCATCACTTGCTATACCACCTACCAAGTAGTGACTGTCTCATTTTTACGAGTTGGGTGTATACATTCAGAGCTCAGGTTTTAATTTTTTCACTCATGAGCATCACACCCATGAAAGAAAAAAATGGTGTCAATCTCATTTCAAAGCTGCTGTTGTTCATCTGAAACTTTGCCTTTATATGCACTGCTGCTTCTCTGATTGTGGTCTTGAGCCAGCCTGCAAAATCAGTGATTTATTCACCATTACATCATTGCAGGTCCCATGCTCGGCTGAGGCGTTGAAGATTCATTAGGCAGGAGTGGATGCTATTGGGCATAAATTCTGGATTGTATTGCTTATATTTTCTTTGAGTGTGTGAGTAAAAAACAGAAGTTATGTATAGAGCCTATACATAGTTGATGGTATTTTTTGTTCAGTCTTGGGTTTTGGAGCATTCACATCCAGCCAGTGGTGGAAATTAGTGTAGCATGAAACAGAAACATTTTCCAAGTATAGGGATTTTTGTGTTATTATATACATGTAACTTAACAGATGTTTTCATTAATTCTGGTTTAGTTTAGTTTTATTTAGTTTAACAGTATATAAATATCAAAGTGTTATTTAATGTCAACAAGATTTTTTGATAGGTTTGTATGAATAGTGTATGTATTCTTTGTAAGGAATCATTTTGTAGATCAGGTTTTATTGACCTATTTTATAAAGGTGGATTTTGTTGAGAGTCAAAAGTATTGCAGGTAATAATTTTCCTTCAAAAAAATGTATTGCTGGAAATAATTTTTCCTTCCAAAATAGGTTACAACACAATGTAGGTAAGCAGATTTGGTAAACAGTTTTTTTTTTATATATTTTCTTGTAGAGGCCAATTTTTTTAATGAAATTTATGATGTTGCTTGGATCGGTATTTTCAAATAGGTCCTTTAATTTATCCAATTTGTAGAGTTTGTTTCAGGTTTGTTGGAAGTTACAGTAATTTAGTAGAAAGTGTTTGACAATATATGGTTCCTGACATGGGACATATATTGGCGGTTCCTCATTTTTTAGATGTTAGTGGGTTATGTATGTGTGTCCTATACAGAGTCTGGCTAGAAACCACCTCCTCTCTTCTTATCTTTCTGTAACTTAACTGTCTTTCACTGATGATTGGTTGAATACTGAGAAGTTTATTGTTTATAAAGTTGTTCTATAATTGTTGCTATTTTTCTTTAATGGTCCTGTTTATGTTGGGTTGGAAGTCGATGCGTGGCACTTTTACATTAGAGAGGGCCATGTTCAGTGATTCCTTTGTCATTTTGTCAGCTTTTCTATTTCCTTGTATGCCAATATGGCTCAATATCCAGCATAGGACTATTATGGCATCTTTTTCCTTATAAATAGAGTCAATCCTATTTCATAATTTATTTATTTATTAAGGGGTTACCTATATTTTTATACTTCAGAGCTGTGAATACAGATAGTGAATATGAGAAGATGATGAACCTATCTGAGCCACTGAATTCTATAATATCTAAAGCCAAGTGTATGGCTGAGGCTTCTGCACTGAAGACTGAGTCTTTGTAAGGCAATCTTTTCTGCATTGTTATGTTGTTAAAGATAGCAGAGCATCCAAATATGTCCAACATTTTAGAGCCATCAATGTATATATGCTTATGATTTGGATAAGCTTGTAGAACATTATGGATTTCCTCCATGTAATCAGATAAGTTAGAATTAATTTTAGAGTATTTAGTAAGGTTTAGCAAAATTGTAGGGTATTTCATTAACCAGGGTATATTTTTTGAGTTAGTGGTTATAAGAATTAGGGTTGGATATATTTGTGTATCACTGATGAAATTTTTCACGTAAAAGTCTAAAAGGTTTGAAAGCATTTTCTTTTTTAATCAATCAGAAATTTGTATTTAGGGTTGAAGGTACAGTGATAGGCAGGATTTAAGTTTTAGATAATATTGTAATGACAGTTTTTTTTTGTCTCAATTTTAATGGTTCCTCATAGGCTTCAGTGTGTAAACTTTCTAACGGTGATGTTTTGAAGGCACCTAGAGCTAGCTTTAATCCTGCCTGGTGAATGGGGGTCAAGGGATTTTAGATAGGATTTCCAGGTCAACCTATATATAAAACATCTGTAGACCAATCTAGAATTTATTAGAGCTCTATATTAAGGAGTGATATGCGAACTGCTCCCTAGACAGTGTTAGCCACAACCGGTAGTAATTGTAATGCTTTGAAGCATTTCTGTTTTATGTGGTTGAAAGTAAGATTTTTTATCAAAAAAAGATTCCCAGAAACTTATGCTGATCAGTCATTTCAATTTCAGTTCCTTCAAGCTTAAGAGTTGGATCATTGTGCACTTTTTTCTGATTGCAGAAATGAATACACTATGTTTTGGTTGGGGAGAATTTGCAGTTGTCATTCTGCCATGTGCATATTTTTTGATCCGTAGCAAATCAGAAGGCCATCTACATATAATGAAGCACTGACAGCTTGATTTAAGCAACAATGTTATTTTTTATATTAAAAAATGTAATGGAACTCCTTGGATTTTTGAGTGAGAGAGTTAATCCTAACTGAACTTTGAAACTTCTATCGGACAAAAAGTTACTTATCAAATTGGGTAGTCTGCCCTTTAATCCCAGATTGCATAGGTCTTTCATTATTCTATGTTTTCATGTTGTCGCATAGGCCTTTTCTTGATCAAAGAAGATGGTTAATACATGTTCTTTTTTAATAAAAGCCTCTTGAATGAAAGTTTCTAGGCAGACTATGTTGTCTATGGTGCCTCTTTTATTTCAGAATCCACTCTGGAGATTGGTAATTAAACCATTAATTTTGAGGTACCAGTTCAATCTTTTATTTACTATTCTTTCTAGAGTTTTGCATATGCAAATTGCTAATGTTATAGGTTGGAAATTTTTTTGGGTCTAATTTGTTGTTTATCTGGTTTTGGTATAGGGATTACAATAGCTTGTTTCCAGCTATTCAGTAGTTTTCTTTTAAACCATATCTTGTTAAAGATGTTTAACAGATATTTTATGGATTTTGGGAGAGTTGTTTAAGAAATTCATAATAAATTTCATATGTGATTCACTTATGGCATCTATGAGTTCATTCAGAGTAAAAGTTGTAATCTTCTTTGTTGTTTGAGTTAAAGTTTTGCTTATTTTTTTTTTCTGTATCATGCCTAACTTTTTGGAATTGCTGTTTGTAGTTTTCACTGGAGGAATTTTTTTTTAAAGGTTTCATCAAATAGATTTGCTATAACCATTTTGCTTGTTATTTATATGTTATTTTGGGAAGAAATTGATTTTTGTTGGCAATTTTCCTTATCATATTCCAAACTTTTTTGGTTTTGTGTTGGAGTGTTATGGTAAATTACCCATACACAGATGAACTCTTCCAAGTTACAAATAAAAGCAGGTGCTGTTTGTGTCAGAGGTAGTTTTTTCCCAACTGTCTGATCTGACTTAACATTTTTGCTTGTAATTCAACTTGAACTACAAAAACAAATGGCAATTCTACTTCAGACTCAATAAGAGCAAAGAAAATTGCTTGAACTGGTAAATAGGGGACAAATTATTGAAAATGAATATGCGTTGTCACAAAACACGATCTGGGCGCAATAGACAATTTTGAATATGCTCTGGACTAGGACATAATGTTTGCTTCATATTTTAGAAGGTATGAGGATTTATATGCTACAGATTATGCAAATTGGGCAGACTCTAAAAAGTTTCACCTACTACTTCGATGACTAGACACCATAGAGCACACCAAATTTGTGAACTATATTTTACCCCGTAAAACAAGTGAATTGACATTTACATTACAGAAGCGGTTAAACTTCTTATAGATCATTTATTCCTAAAACTTCACTTTTTCATAAGAGATGGAAGTGTATGAATCTAGCCAGAAAGGATAGTGAAGGTTACACTACATTTGCGTCGGTCATGAACAAGCATTGCAACAATTTTAAACTGTTAGAATTGAGTTCGAATTATTTCAAGTGTCTAATATTTGTTCAGGGACTCATTTCAACTAAAAACGCTGAAATTAGATGTAGAGTTCTGAACAAATTGGAAAACTAGCTAAACCTTACTCTCCAACAAATAGTGGAAGACTGTCAGAGATTTGTAAGCGTACGCCAAGATTAAAAAAATATCGAGGAATCTGGCATAACACATATAGGAAAGTTATGCCGAAAGACAAAACAATCTAATTCTCCCTCTAAGTCAAACCAGTCTAAAAAGAAACAAGATAACTTGCCTCCTAAACCATGTTCCAGTTGTGGATCACTATATTGGTATAAGGATTGCCCTTACTGGAATAAGAAGTGCCTAACTTGTAACTGGCTTGGGTATAAGAGCTCACACTGCTGAGCAAAAAAAAAGGTTAATAGCTGTGTAAAAAAAGACAAAATCAGATGAAGAAGATGGATTAAACATTAGGAAACACATGCAAGTACAAATCCTAAATAAAAATATCAAATTACAATTGAATCCTGGGTCAGATTTGACAATCATAAATCTACACACTTGGAGAAAATTGGGAAAACCAACCATGCTAAGATCTAATAAAATGGCTATGTCTGTGACAGGGGAGAAAATCAAATTTAAGGGAGAACTGATCACAAATATAACTTTGCATGGAAGGTCGTTAAAACTAAAAATGTATATATTAAAGAATGCAGAAAATTCATTTGGCACAGACTGGATGGAGAAATTTAAGTTGTGGGACATGCCAATTAATTCATTTTGCCAAAAACTTGAAAACCTGACCACTGAGGCAAAAACATCTAATAAAAGATTTAAAAGAAAATTTTCCGGAAATATTTTCTTGTGGCCTTGGTCAGTGTAATAAGATGACAGCAAAATTTGAATTAAAAGATAATATCCAGCCAGTGAGAAGAAGAATATCCAGCCAACAAGAAAAGAAATGTGCCTTTCGCCTCTTTACCACAAATAAATGAAGAACTTAACAGACTAGAAAGAACTGAGGTCTTGTTGAAAATTGAATATAGTCAATGGGCTTTGACGACTATCTATGTGAAACAACATGTTGAACAACACAAGGAACATGTTTATAAAGTCTTCTCAAGAATTCAGGAATATGGGTTCAAATTAAAAGAATCAAAATTCAATTTCTTTATGGAGAAGATTAAATACTTGGGGCACATTATTGACAAAGATGGCAGAAGACCAGATCCAGAATGGGCTACTGCAATCAAGGACATGCCAGCTCCTGAAAACGTCTCTGCATTACAAAGTCTTTTAGGATTGGCAAACTACTACCATGTGTTTATACCTAATATGCACAACTTGCTCCTCTAAATGAACTTTTGAAAAAAGACAAGGACTGGGAGTGGGCACCTGAATGCCAGGAAGCATTCGACAGTATAAAAGAAGTCTTGATGTTGGACTTGTTTCTCACCCACTATAACCCAGACCTGGACACTATAGTTGCCAGCGACACCAGATTGTATGGCATTAGAGCATGTATTCTGCACAGGATTCCAGATGGATCTCACAAACCAGTTGCTCATGCATCAAGAACACTTCTTTCTGGAGAGAACTACTCCTAAATTGAGAAAGAGTCGTTAGGGAATATTTTCGCAGTAATGAAGTTTCACTGGTACATTCACAGTAGACACTTTACATTGCAGACGAACCATAAACCATTACTTAACATTTTTGGTTCTGCCTGTACATGCAGCAAATAGACTAATGAGATAGGGAACAATTCTTTTAAATTATAATTTCAAGATGGAGTTCCTACCATCTAAAAAACTCTTGAAGATACTGTGATTGCTTCTCTTCAAACAGAAGGAGAAATTAAAACCACATTATGCAACACTGTAACTCTCGACCAAATCAAACAAGAAGCTCTAAATGATGAGTTTATCAGACAAATCAAAATGTGTGAAAAGGACCAACAGACTTCAGATATTTTCTCTCTATGCGACGAAATATAGCTACATAGTGAGCGAGTCATCATTTCCACAACGCTACAAAGAAAAATTTTGAAAGCGTTCCATGTCGGCCATCTAGGGATTTCAAGGATGAAAAGCCAACATTGTAAAATCCTGTAAAGGCTGTGCCTTGGCAGCAAAGGCACCCCCAATCAAATATAATTCTTGGCCTAAAACTGACCGACCATGGTCACAAATACATGTGGACTTTACAGGCCCACTAGACGGATTCTATTATCTTATAGTAGTAGATAGATTTCAAAATGACCTGAAGTTCTTAGATGTAGAAAACCCACTATAGAAGTGTTATATCTCGTGCAAGATATAATAAACAAAGTAAACCTGAGTGTTGGTTTTCAATAATAATTTTATGATCGGATGTAGGTTTGTCAAATACAGACACAGAGTCAGGAGTATGCTAACCTCAATAGGTGTTAACAAACGAAGACTCTTTCTGTCTGCTGTGGTCGTACTTAATCGACAACCAGTCCGTCCATTATTGTGAATGAGGAAGTTGGGTTATATCATCACAACACCTCCCCGCGAAGCTGAAATTCTTCCTTTTGAAAATTTCTGCTTCTACAATTTATCTTCTTTTGGATCCGGACTAAAAGCGCCACTGGTTTTCTTTCCGTGTGCTCCTTCTTTTTAGTCGTCACAATTAGATCCTTTTTGGTGAAGATAATTTTCGCTTTTCAGCCCGTAAGGCTGGTCCATGAGATACAGGTTCAAATACACTATTGGGTAGTGTCATGTTAAAAGCATCGATAACACTTCCATCGAATTTCTTCTTTGCTTTTTTCACTTTCTTCACCATATCGTGGTCTAATCTGATTGATGTGTCTTTTACACGTAAATTTTTTACTTTTAATTGTGTAGACCACTTTACCAATCCTTTTCTGGATTATGCCATCCTCCAATAGCTTTTTTCCACTTTTAAAATTTAAAAAAACTTTGTCTCCTGAAGTGTATTTTTTTATGTTGACTTTTTCCTCTTTCTTAGCAACTTTTTTGTTTTGATAGGGTAACAATCTATCGAAAATTGATCTAATTTTCCTTGTGAACATAATATCCACCAGTGACATTTTTGCATCATTGTTCTCATTAGGAGTTACCCTATAGATTGCTAAGAACTTCTGAATACCTTTATTTTTACGTAAAGCATGTTTAAAAGTGTCAACAAATTTCTCGGCTTGACTGTTCGACCTGGGATGACACACTGGTGTAGTTATGTGTTCAATGTCTAAGGCAGTATAGAAATCCTTAAACTCCATACTTGTGAACGCCGTACCACTGTCGCTAACCAATGTCCTGGGAACACCGAAAGACTGAAAATTTTGTCCAATGCACTGATGGTGTTCCTAGATGTAGGATGCTTGCACTTGACTACCTCAGGCCATTTCGATAAAGAGTCCACCAATATCAAATAATAGTACCCATTAATTGGTCCAGCATAGTCTATATGTAGACGTGCCCACAGCAAATCCGTTTTCGGCCAAGGATTCATTTTGACCGGAGGTGCCCTTGCAGCCAATTGACAACCTCTACATAGTCTTACAAAACCTTCAATATCCTTGTCCATTCCTGGCCAGTATACGTAACCACGCATGAGTGATTTCATCCGAGACATTCCAGGATGACCGGTATGAAATTCTTTCAGCATATCTGTGCGTAGAGATTGAGGTATAACAATTCTATCTGCGTACATCAATGTGTTGTCATAAATTGAAAAAGGTGAAATCTGAGTCCCTTTTTCTGTCTTTTTGTTCCATCTCGTCTGGTTCCTTAATTTCACAATATAGTGATCTTTTTCTGCTTCTTTTTTTATTTGGTCCAAAGTTACCGCAATTCCTGATTGTATTCAACAAGAGACCTGATATTTCTTTTTCCTCGGTTAATGCTGCTATAACCGTCTCTTCCAACATTTCTTCATTTTTTTGAATCAGCTTTGACAATCCATCCGCATGCCCATGTTCTTTAGATTTGACGTATTCCATCCTAAAATGGTAATTAAGCAGGGTTACACCCCATCGCCGTAAGCGATTAGCTGTATGCATAGGAATGCCTTTTTTACCTCCAAATATTGTAAGTAACGGTTTATGGTCCGTTTGAAGTACAAATGATCTACCATGTAAAAAGCGATGGTATTTTTAACCCCGAACACAATCGACAAAGCCTCTTTCTCAATCTGGCTATAATTTTTTTCAGCTGGAAGAAGAGTCCTCGACGCGTGCACGATCGGTTTAGTAGTGCCATCTTCATATTTGTGTAGCAGTGCAGCACCTACTCCGTACAAACTTGCGTCAGTTGCCAGAATGATCTCTTTCTCAGGATCATAATGTGCTAAGGCGAGATCTGAGAGTAGGCATTTTTTTATTTTCTGAAAAGCCGTCTCGCAATCTTTTGACCAAAACCATTTCTTGTCTTTTTTCAACAATTAGTTAAGGGGGGCTCTTAAATCAAACATTTTAGGTATGTAGATTGCATAATATTGTGCCAACCCCAGAAACGATTGTAGTTTCGCAACTGTGTTGGGTGCAGGCATGTTCCTAATTGCATCGGCCCTCTGTGGGTCCGGTTTCCTGCTTTCACTGTCTATTACCTGTCCGAGGTATGTAATTCTTTCCATGAACAATTTACACTTCTCGTGGCTTAATTTAAAGCCAAAATCTTCTAGTCTTTTGAATATCGCTCTGATGTGCGTTTTATGTTCTTGAACATTCTTACTTTTGACTAGAATGTCATCTAAATAGGCGGTACCAAACTCAAGGCCTGCCAGTATAGTGTCCATCACCTGTTGAAACAAAACTGGGGCGACCTTTAAGCCGAAAGGAAGCCTATTTAGCTTATAAATACCTTTATGTGTATTTATACACAAATATTTTGAGCATTCGTCACTCACTTTAATCTGCAAGTATGCGTCAGACAGGTCGATTTTTGAAAAAATCTTCCCACCATTCAATTTTGAAAAATATATTCTGGTGAAGGTAGTGGGTAACTGTGATTTTTAAGGCAATCATTTAACCCTGTTGAAAAATCTGCACACTCTTATTTTTCCGTTTTTCTTCTTAACATAAACTGTGGGCGAGGCCCAATCCGCATGGTCAACCTTAGATATCACTCCCATTTTTCAAGTCTTTCCAATTCCTTATTAATTGTGTCTAAGGAGAAAAAATGTTTCTCTTAGGGTTTAAAAATTGGTTTCACATTTTCCTTGAGTTCAAATTTGACTTCTGTCTTAGTACAGAAACCCAATCCCTCAGAAAAAACTCTGGGATATTCTTCTTTTAATTCATTCATGAATTTTTCATTTTTAATACTTTTTTGTTTATTACATTGCAAAATGAGTTAATCGCCAGGAGAGTTCAAACAAATCAAAAAGTACTATCCAGTCTATTCCAAAAGACATGAATTAATCCCTTGGATTACATACACTTTTGTTTTTGCAGTCATGCCACATAACAAAATATCGCACTTTAATTCTCCCTTAAAGTTTAATTTCTTTCCTGAAACCCCTCTAGCAGTTTTTTTGGTTTCAGATGATTTAGGTCTTCCAATATTTTTCCATGTTTGTTCATCAATGATGCTTATGTCTGAACCAGAATCCAATAGGAAAGTAATTGTATGATTATTTATACATACACATCTATGTACTTTCTATTTTTACCTTTCTGAATTTCTTTTCTGATAATACCAGGCTTACATCTTGTAATTTCCTTTTCTTGCAGCAAACCGAATATTTATGCCCTTTATTTCCATGATTGACAGAATTTATTTTTTGTACCAACACACGTCTTTGGTATGATTTTTTTTATTTCATTACGATTGGCAGAATTTATTTTTTTGTACCAACACATGTCTTTGGTATGGTTATTTTTCCACACGTCTCACATTTTTTCTATCTTTTTGGCTTTTGGAGTTTTTTGAGTTTTACGTGTTTAACATTAGCAACACTTTTCTCCTCAATTTGTGTATTATCCCTTTTTACGTTTATGAGACGTTGGCATTCTTCAGTCACCCTTTGTAATGTTATTTTCGAGTCTTGCTCGACCATTATTAATATTCTCGACCTAATTTCTTTATATTTAGGATCAGTTAGTCATTGAAGAAAAATTAGGCACTTGAATAAATCTTTGGTTATTTCTTCTAACTTGAATTGTTCAACAAGAGAGTTCAATGTTCCGCCAGGACCACGTTACAAAATCCTCGTTATCTGCTTTAACGATGTTTAGGCATCTGTATCGCGTGTGGAACAGACTATTCCTTTCGTCAAATATTTTTGACAGAATACTTATAGTTTCTTCAAACGAAACTTCTTCTGGCTTCTAGGCAATATCAAGTTTGAGTACTTCCTATTTTCGTTTGAATTTTTTCAATTGCTCCATCCTGACTTTATGTAGAATTCGGCAAAAAAAAAAAAAAAAAAAAAAAAAAATTACAGCCATAATAATTTTACAACCCGTAATTTTTACTTGAATAATCAATTATTAGACCGGCTCGCATTTGAGTCGCGGTTCAATATATATTTTCCAAATCACAATTTAACAGTAAAAAATTTTTCTTACTTTTCAAAAGTTTCCTTTTTACTTGTGACTCGCTTTTGAAATCCGTTCAGGCGTAATCTGATATATATATATATATATATATATATATATATATATATTTTTTTTTTTCAGGTAAGTACGTTTGCACAATCCTCGTCGCCAGCTGTTATATCTCTAAATGCGGCAAGATATAATAAACAAAGTAAACCTGAGTGTTGGTTTTCAATAATAATTTTATGATCGGATGTAGGTTTGTCAAATACAGACACAGAGTCAGGAGTATGCTAACCTCAATAGGTGTTAACAAACGAAGACTCTTTCTGTCTGCTGTGGTCGTACTTAATTGGCAACCAGTCCATCCATTATCGTGAATGGTGAAGTTGGGTTATATCATCACAACAAGAAGTTACAATCAATTTCCTCCACGAGATGTTCACTAGATTTGGGGTAGTTGATTGTCTAGTGTGTGTGACAATGAAACACAATTTATGTCCAGTGATTTTAAGGATTTTTGTGAGACCTTCCAGATCAATCATATTACAATTGCCCCATATCACCTGAGGTCCACTCGACAGGCTGAGTGCTTTGTTGATACACTGAAAAGAGCCCTGAAGAAAGCTAGGAACACACCCACAAAAAAAGCCCTACAACAGTTCCTTCAGGTGTATAGAATTACGCCCAACAACAACACACCATCATCATTACCTCTAGCCGAGGTAATGTTTCGCATAAAATCAGGTCTGTGTTTGACAAGCTACTTCCCAAACAAACAAAACCAAACACTGTACCAAATAAACACTACCAACCCCAAAAGTTTTTTCCAGATATTTTGGGATAATAAATCCTTCTGGGAAATGGGTACAATTGAAAAAAAGGATAGGAAATACGGTTTACATACTCAAAGGTCCACAGTTTATGCAGAAGAGACATTTAAACCAAATCAGGAAATGCTTGTCGGACAATGCTGACAGCAGTCCTCCTGAAGGCCAAGAACGAATGGATGTCATTTATGACACTTTTGACATACAAATACCTCAAGTGGCTCCAGAGCAATGCCATTTGAAAAGGAAAAGGATGGACTTTATCATTGTTAATCCTAAGAGGAAAAGGTATTAAGACTCCTGCAGAGTTAAGACTTATGACGCAGGTGTTATGGTAAATTACCCATACACGGATGGACTCTTCCAAGTTACAAATAAAAGCAGATACTGTTTTTGTCAGTAGAGTTTTTTTTCCTAACTGTCAGCTCTGACAGTTCAGACTTAACATTCTTTCTTGTTCATATATTATTGTATTACTGATTTTCGTTAATATATTTGTTAACTCAGATCCACTCTTGTGTCATGGAGGTTATTTTATTTATGTCATCTCTCCATGATTTTCTTTTAGCTTCTTTGATGTTTCTATGTGCTATTGCTCTTTTCTGTTTGAATAGATTTAAATTATGGGTTGAAGGTTGAGTATTACATTTTTGTAATTCTCCTCTACATATTCTTATTACCTTTTTGCAATCTTTGTCGAAACCATGGTCTTTGATGTTTATTTGATTCACTGCTTTTTGGTGTACATTTTCTTGCAACTTTGGAGTTCTTTCTTATGGGATGCCAGGGATACAGGACAGTATAGTTGTGTGATGAAAATGGATACGAGCACCTGCATTCTCCCACCATATCTACCCAGGTGTAGTATGGTGTAAGGATTTGCAGCCATGTTGGAGTCATTATCTTTCATCCCAACTAGCCCTTGCCACTATGTGACTAGCCAATTGGAATGGATTGGGCTATTCCATCTATTTGTCTACTGCAGGTAGGGACCGAAGTGACATGTTGTGGAAACTCCTGGTCATTTTATACCTGACTAGAAGTCACTCAGTCACCAGGACTCTGTCCCTAGGCATCACAAGTCACCACCCATGGCAAACAGGTGGTCCCAATGAGGAGAATTTGTAGTTTTTTTTTTTAATCAATTTTTGTGAATGTGCATTTTACACATCACAATTTGTATTGCTAACATTTTTACTATAAAAACATCTTTACACTTTCATAGTATTCAGACTCCAATTTGGCAGAGGGGAGTTACTATTTACCCATAGCTGGGCCCCAACAGGTCCTACCACCCTGTCTCAGAGTGGACCTAGGAACAACAGCAATTAAGAGATGGTTCCACGCTCTTCAAAATCTCCCAATCAGTGGCCTTGCTGCTGGATACAGTTCTTCATACTCAGGACGATTTAATTCTGGTCTTGGATAGAGATTTTTATATATTTTATTTAGTAGTATGCATATTTCTGCACCTGAGTTGATTTTGAAATTAATTTTAGTATTGTTTATGTATAATGCTGTGGTCCATTGGTCTAGCTCTTTTCTTCCCACAGAGTAAATTCTACAGTGATTCGATTTGTTAATTTTTATATATTTCAGTGTGTATTTGTCTGATTCTTTCAATGAGATTTCTATTTTGTGTATAGCTTTCTTGGATCTGTATATTTTTGTATTATTATACTTATATTTACCACATGTATTATAAAATGTGGGACAATTTTTTTCTATTGTGACTACCATCTGCATGGTATTTACATGAGTTTATGTAGTTTGAAGTTTTGGCAGGCTTATTGTCATTTTCTGGACGAAGACATTTAGAAATTTTTTTCTGAATATTTGAAGTGTTGGCTATTTCATATGTTAGCTACTTTGGTCTGTTTGTATTCAGAAGGCGTGTCTAGTATTTTTGTTTTTGTTCCCTCAGTACTCTGTCCAGCCTGGATTGCTTTGTATAAAGTTAAAGCAAGTTGTACTAATAGATGTTTTCTTAGTTTTGAGTCATTAATGCCACATATTAAGATGTCTTGAATCAGGCTATTAGCAATGTCTCCAAGTTCACATTCTTGTGCTTTGTGACAAAGCTTGGTTACAAACATTTTATCTTCCACTTGTTTGCACATAAAAAAACTTATGACTTATATTGTTCAATTTTTATCTTTTATCGAATTTCCCAAGAACAATTTCTAAATTTGTTTTATTTTCTGGTGAATCAAAGATAAACATGGAGAAAATAATTATATATGTTGTGATGACACAGTATGAAAATATACTTGAGTAGGCTGAAGAAAGAAGAATATATGAATACATATGTTTATCTTATCAAAGGATTTTATTTCCTATGCCTTTAAGCTTAAATCACCAACAGCAGCAGAATAGCAGTGAATGTTCTAACATACCTCGAGTGGTGTAATGGTTAGCAAGCTTGTCTCGCTAGAACAATTATGACTGAGTAGTGAGTCCGATCCTCACTGGGTGCCCCATACTTTCGACCTTGTGCCACATCTGAGCTACACTTGGAAAATAACTATATAACACATATTGTAGGAAACTTTTTTTATGAATTGTACACATGTAGAAAATCATAAAATGGAGTAATGGAAACCTTGGAACAACAACAACAAAAATGATAAAATAAATTCTTGGAATGACAAACTGAAATTCTTTCCATCTATATTTCTGAGATGAAGCATTATGTACACTATTTACATTATTCGGACTATTGTCCTCATCTTTAGCGCCATATTTATTACAACATTTCAGCCCTTCAGTATCTGTCTATATTTGTGAGATGTGGTATTATGTACACTATTTACATTATTCGGACTATTGTCCTCATCTTTGTCGCCATATAACTGACATCCATTAAAAACATGGCATGGGGAGTGAGAACAGTCTACTCCAGTGAGCGAAATAAAGGGTTCAGTTTGACATTCCAACCACCTGAAGAAGGCCGGAGTGTACAACGGTTGAAACATTGTAATAAATATGGCAACAAAGGTGAGGACAATAGTCTGAATAATGTAAATAGTGAAATTCTTTCTTGTAGTTATATGCTGGTAACAGAAAGAAGCCTTGTGAATAGGAGATTCCTTTCTAATAGACAATTCAAAAGAAATATCAACAGATACTACAGTGTGATCAGAATTACTAAGAGCAGTTGTGATTTACAAGAAATGCACACTATGTGTTTAAAAATAGATTGTTGGAAGGACAACTGAAAATTATCACTTGTTGTAACTGTTCATTAAAAATCCTTATTTGAACATTCATATGTTTCTTTATAAAAATTCAAGTTTAAGAAGTACCTTACAACAAATGTACACTATGTGCTTAAAAATATATTAGATCTTCAAATATCTTTAATTTCATATGATAATTTGTAAATTGGAGTTTTTCTTTAATTCATGAAGAAAAGCTTATTGTAAATAATATTTGTGAAAAACAAAATTACTCACGCGTCACTTTCCTTTTTCTCTGAAAAAATAATTGAAATTTTAATCACAATAAATCAAGTATATAATGTAATAAATAAAACAAAACATGACATAAATAAAGGTAGTTTCATTTATATATTTGAATAAGAGGTAAGTTTGACAAAAAATGAGTATTCTTCACATGTAATTTTTGTGTGAGTTACACAATTTTAAATTGGCATTGACATTGTCAATAATCATTAAAGAAAAAATTGCAATGGAGAGGTTTATACCTACAAAACAATTTCAACAAGAACCAAACAGCCATCCCTGGTTCACCCTTGAATGTGCTGCAGCCATATCTTACTGTAACCATGACTACAATATCTATCACAATGAGTGGTGTAGTTTGACTCTGCATTCAGAACCACCCACAATTACTGTAAGAAATTTCTGGAAAATTCAAAGTGTAGCTATGCACAAGCATTCCAAGCCAAGGTTGAAAACAAACAAATTGGATACCAAAAATTCTGGAAAATCTCTAATCAAATTATGAACAGAGTCAAAGCAGCTCTGCTCTCTTTTATAAATAGCTGAAATTATATATTCCTTGATAGATAAGGTGAAGATCTTTGTCTCAAATTTAATTTTAGATGACAAAATCCATCCCCTTCACAACTTCCCACACTTCACTGAGCACAATATCTGTAATATCAAAAGCCTTAACCCTAAGAAATCCACTGGCCCAGACAAAATTCCAGTGGTTAAGAATATTAATCCAGAACTATCCCTGATCCTAGTGAAGTTATTTAACCACTGCCTGAAGGAGAAATCCTTTTTAAGCCTGTGGAAAGTGTCAAGCATATGTCTGGTTTTCAAGAATGCAGACAAGTGCTGATTCCCCTCTCAGTATGGAGCCATTACTATCATTAATAAGCTTTTTGAGGCTAAAATCAACAAGAAGGTCATTGAGCACCTAGATAAGAACTGCCTCTTGAATAACAAGCAGTACAGGTTTTGATTGGCCTGATCCCAACCTGATTTCCTAACTAACAGTATTCACAGAAGCAGTGAGCCTCTTGACAACAAATACACTTCAAGGACCATAGCATTAGATATTTTGAAGCTCTAACAGCTCAGTGGGGGAAAAAACTGGCTGGTTACATTCAATGCCTTGAAAACCAAATAAGTTACATTCCATCATCACTGATCAGACTTCAAACTAACACCACTTATGATGAATGGATGTCCCCTCAGCAAGGCTCTGCACCTTGAGAGTCTATTGAGTCTTAAACTCATCCCAGACATCAAGTGGAACTTGTACATATGCATCATTGTTAAAGATGCAGGAAAAATGGTTGGTTCTCTGTACCAGTCCAGTAAATACCTGACTCCTCATACTATCCACTATCTTTATAAGAGCTAGATCAGGCTGTGAATGGAGTACTGTTGTCATATTTGGGCAGGAGCTGCTCAGTCCTCAGTTTCCAGTTTCGATAAAGTTCAAAAGCATCTCTGAATCCTTGTGGGTGACAAATTATTTTTCACCCTTCAACTCCTCTCTCACAGAAGAGCCTATCGCTATTTCCATGGAAAGTGTTCGGACTGGTTCCGCCAATTCTAACCTTCATGGCTAGGACCCAACATGCAACACACATTGTCAGAAACAATCTTCACACCCTTTAAATTCCAATGGTGGGAAGTCAGTTCTGCTCAAACAGCTTCTTCCCATGAACCACTGCTCTGTGGAACCAACTCCCAAGAGGATGTCTACCCAATCACTACAATCTTAACTTCCTCTTCTATCCATATAAACTACTACTTACTCTGTAACTCTTAAGTGGTTCCCGGCCCTTGTACAGGGTGATGCTCACTCATAAAAAAAAAAAAAAAATGAACAGGATAATAAACACACTTTCTCACTTTTGCTCCAGAATGAAGTAGTGAAGCCAACAGTATTCTCTCCTCAAGGGAAGATCTGTTCCTCTGGCAGGCCATTTACTTAATTTCAGCCAACCACATAACACACACACACACACATTCTCTGACAACAAAGCTTATAAATATTTTTCTTCCTATTTCAGCTGTGTACACACAAGTATATTACCTCTTCTTGAATTATGGTATTTTTTATATAAATATACAATGCAAAATTCTTTCACATGTTTAATTTGTTTTTGAAAGTATTGAATTTGTTATTTTGAAAGTTTTTTTTTTTGCTGCAGCTGTAGTAAATTCTCCCCATTACAAACTGGTGACCAATAACAATATCATCTATTATAATCCTGTAGCAATCCTTTTTGCTACATCTTAAAACAATTCATGAAAAGGAATCAATCATTACTTAAGAAGAAATCTTGAATATATAAATATTCCTATAAGCATACAAAAGTACTTACTTGATAATCTTCGATATATGAAAAAAACAATTCCAGCAATAATAAAAATGACAATTACTCCAATCACACAAGATATGATTATATATATATATGATTTATCTGGAATCCCTGAATCTGCAAGAACAAAATTAAACATCAGAAAATAATTTTAAAAATAATTCATTTTTTTAATGTTTTAATCTTGAACTTCATTAAGATAATAATTATTGTTATTTAGGCTAATTTGCATATAATTTTATTTAATTCAATCTGACAATTTAATCATTCCTCAGTCATTCACATAAACAATAAAGGAAGCTTTTGGTTTTCTTTCAGCCCAGATCTTCATAACATAGAGAAAAAAGATTTAGATATCCAAAATACAATTGAATATGAAAAGGGAATGATGAGAAAGACAAAAAGAAACTAAAATGAATGAAGATGCACTGATAGAAAGAAGAATGAAATGAAAGAGAAATGAAAAATCATTCAGGGATGAAAGCAAAACATGAAATACCTGGTGGTTACTGTTTGGTAAAGAATATTTGGAGGTAATGGTTATTCAGAAGTTATTATGATTTTCCAAAATAGTCTTTCTTTGACAATTTTATATACTTAGAGTTTGGTTTCTAGTATTACAAAAATTATTTTCATCTGAGATTATATTCCCAATAATTGAGTTATGAAAGTGTGATTACAACAGCCAAAAGTCTACAATAGAACTAACAGGAGAATGAATAGAGGAAATTCTAAAACCAGAAAACAAAAACGAAAGAAGAATGCATAAAGATTTGCCAGATGATGTCAATATAGGAAAGGAGAAGAAATGAACTCATCTGCAATGAAGATTGCCTTGACCATGCTATCAAGTGAACCAGAGCCATGAAAGGCTGATTACAAAAGCCAAAATTCTACAATAGAAATAACAGGAGAATAACTAAAGGACATTACAAAACAAAAAATCAAAAACAAGAAAAAGAATACATAAAGACTTACCACTCAACAGATGATATTGTAATGAACTTAAACATAGTAGCAGTAGCAGCTTTAAAATAAAATTTATCAGCAGTAGCTCTCAAATATAAAACCATGAGGACCTTAAAGTAACTCTCTCCTCTTCTGGATTTTTCCTCTTTTGAACTCATGTCATGAAGTTTTCACGCTGAAGCTAAAAGGACTGCAAATACTACACCTATACAATGTACCAACAAAGTCTCCCTCAGACATATTGATAAACATTTCCTTGTGTATACAATTTATGTCCAACAAAAGAAACTTGTTTTAAACTTTCCTTTTGTTAATTTGTCTAATGTTATATTGCATTGCAAATTAATTGGTCAGTTATTTTGTGCATGTATTCTTTTCATTACCATTATTTCATGTACTACAAAATGTTCTCATAAGAAACTTTACGCATTTAATTATTGAAGTAGCTAATCCCTAAATTGGTGACCACAGCAAAAAGTTTTTTATGCTAGAAAAAAAAAAGTGTTATTTAAAAAAAAAAAAAAATGTATTAAAGCTTCACAACTAGTAAAGATTGCACAAGTTTTAATTTAAACATTTTTTCTTTAAAATAAATAAAATTGTGTTATGTTCTGTAAGTATTATTCACATTAATTACAGATATTTTCCTTTTTGGATTTCATTTTTGAAATCTTTTTCATACAGGATTTTCTCTAAGTAATATTTGGAAAAAAACAAAAAAAAAATCTTTCATGAAACTGGATTTCGGATTAACAGTATTTTATGATAAAATATGTTATAAACTTTAACAGTGACCCATAATAAGAGTTAAAAAAATAAAAAAAATTTTCTTTCATAAAGCTTCTTAGAAAGTCATGAAATAACAAGAATAATGTTGCCACTGACCGACTAAAAGTAACCTCATTTCATTTTCGCCAAATTTTCTTTTTCTTTAATTTCCTCAGCACCCTATTGAATTGACCTAATTACTACTATTCACAGAGTGAGCCTACCAAATTATTTAATTTTTTAAGGAAGGCAGTGTTTAAGATAAATAGCAAATTATCTTGAGCTAATAAATAAATAAATAAATAAATTTATTTTTATGAAATGAGCAACGTCTCTGCCCTATTCTAAATCTCCTTATCGTGTTATAATATTGTTTTCCATTGAGGATTTTTCTCAGAATATTTTCTCGAAAATAATATTCAATCATTAAGTGGTGAATAAAAAATAATTTTATGGGCTACAACTTTTGATACTGCATGCGCATTTATTCTAACAATTGTTGTAAAATTGTTATTAAAAAAAATTACAACAAAAGTAGAGGAACCCAAATTAACCTCTGCCTTTGAAAATATGCCTTTGTTTTCTTACAATGACCGAGAACTGTTTTCCATCTGCTTGGAAGCCGTTTTTCTGATGAAAGATATTTAATCACAAAAACAAAAATATGTTTGCATAGTTTCTGCATTATCTCAAGAAAAAGCCACATGTCTACATGATTGCCTAATAAACCTACTACAAACCAGCCTGTATGACAAATTAAAAGAGGAGTTAATACTCTGAACTTCAGTATCTGAGAAGAGGAGGCTGCAACAATTATTGGAAACTGAAGCATTAGGAGAGAGAAAACAATCAACTTCTGCGTTGTTTAAAGACTCTGTCCGGAATATGTTGCAAGTATCCTTAATGACAATGGGAGATAATATATCCATGAATAAGCTGTGATATGGCTGATAAATTGATAGAAGTTATGACCCAGGACAACCTAGTGCACCAACTCCCAAATACAGGAGGAAAATAAATTATTGAAAAAGCAAATAGGTAATTTCAAAAGAATTCAATAGGTGCACCAGAATCTCATTTAATTGAGAAGCAGACAATGATACAGGAGCAAGTAAAAAGGAAGGAGCAATATTTGTTACTACCACAAGAGACGTGATGACAGGAGTACAAAACTCCTTGCAATTACAAATCTCAGGGAAACGAATAAGCCAACATTTTTGTTGGCAGGACACATTGGCATTTAAAACTCAAGTTGACTCTTTTGCCTAATTGACAGAAATTCAAAAAGAATATTCCTGATCAGTAGTCGAGCACAAATATTGCTAATCCCAGCTTCCCAGTCAGACAAATTAAAGGACCTGTGAAAACTTATATTACAAGCGGAAAATGGTTTGATTATCCACACATATGGACAAATGCATGACACTTAATTTATCACTGTGACATGATTTCCAATGGACTTTCATCATGGCCAACATTACTCCACCAATTTTGGGTTCAGACTTTTTGCATCATTATGGTCTGTTAATTGCTATTAGAAGACAACAATTGATTGATACAAACACTGATGTCAAATCTATTGGTTGCCTATATTCTGCAAAGTTGCATCAGCAGAAGAATATTCTGAATTTTCAGAAATATTGTCTAATTATAAAGACATAACTGAACCAAAATTCAAACACCCCTGTAAGAAAACATGACATCACACACAAGGTTGAAACAACTGGTCCACCTGTCTTCTCACGTCAACTTGCCCCTGATAAATTCAAGTTTGTCAAACAGGAATTCCAGCACTTAGCAAACCTCACAGTAATTTGCCCTTCAAAAAGTGAGTGGTATTCACCTCTACACTGGGTACCAAAACAGAAGTCATCCTCATGGAGACCTTGTGGTAATTACTGCAAACTGAATGTAATTACTCTTCCTGATAGGTATCCATTGCTAATATTCAAGATTTTACCAGCCAACTACATAGAACTAAAATCTTTTCAAAACTTAACCTCATCTGAGCCTACTAGTAGATACCCATAGAGGACTCTTATATAAAGAAGACAGCCATTACAATACCATTTGGGCTTTATGAATTTTTACATTAACCATTTGGACAATGGAATGTAGCCCCATCCTTCCAAAGATTTATGAACCAAGTTCTTCAAGAACTAGATTCAGTTTTCTGCTACATTGATAATGTGCTTATTGCCGGTTCTTCACCAGAAAAACATAAATAGCATTTACAATATGTTTTTTAAAGATTTTGAAAATATGGTGTTGTAGTGAATCCAATTAAGTGTAATTTTAAATTGGATGAAATTGAATTTTCAGGTCATAATTGATAAAAATGGTACCAAACCATTACCTGAAAGAACCAAAGCTATTCATTGTTTCCTGGTTTCTAAAACTTTAACAAATCTACATCAGTTCTTTGGCATGGTGAATCTTTATCATAAATTTATCCCCAATTTGATAGAAATAGTTTCCCTATTGACATATGTTCTTCAAGGACAAAAGAAAAAGAACTGTGATATAAATCTTTCTGAAGAAGAACTGTCAGCCTTTAATTTGGCAAAGGAAAAATTAGCCATTGTTAGTAACCTCATTCTTCATAATCATGAAGCTGAGTTATCCTTTGCAGTAGATATCTTGAGTTTTGCAATTGGAGCAGTCTCAAAACAATGTGAATCAAATGAATGGTTATCCATGTCTTCCTATTCAAAGAAATTATCAGAAACAGCTATTTGGTACAGCACTTTCAGATGAGAGTTAATGGCAGCATACTGTGACATCTGAAACTTCTGACATTTTTTAGAAGGTAGTTTTTACATGCTCACAGAACATAAACCTTTAATCAGAGCAATCAAATCCAAAAAGAAGAGGCCAAAAATGAGAATAATAATGCATAAAAACTTGCCACCCAAGAGATGATATCAATGTAGAAAAGGAGAAGAAAGAGATCCATTATCTTTTTTTTAAAATCATTTCACTGCAAGCAAGGCGGGAATGCCACTAGTATGCAAGGGTTTACAGAGTGTGAAGGTGAGAGAAAAAGCTGGGTAGAGAGGATACTGAAGAAGCACTGAATGGGGTTCAAGAAGATAGAAGATGGTGGTTGGCATTGCATTTAAATTTTTAAAGATTGTAGTTATCAGGGAAGCAAAGAAATGGAAGGGGAGTTTCACTGTTGGGAAGTGTGAGAAAAGAAACTGCTGGAGTAGAAGTGGTGGTTACATTTACCTAATTCAACTGTAAAATGGTGGGACCTAGATGCCAATCTAGTAGCATGCTTAAATTCAAGTAGTCCAGGCATGAAAATATTTGTAGAAAAGACAGAGGGAAGCCATGCCACATTGGTGAGAAAGTGACTGAAGTCAAGGTGCTAAGTCAGGACGAATTACATTGCAGATCCTTCTTTGGATTGTGTCAAGAACCTCAAGATTAATAGCAGGAGCACCTAACCAGATATGGCAACAATATTCAATGCACAAATGAATAGTAGATTTGTAAATGTGTAATATGGACAAGAAAAACCTTCTGGCATGACACAGTGACCCAACTTTTCTTGAAGTAGATGCAGCTATTGTTTTGATGTAGTTGTTCCACTTCAAGTCAGTTGAAAACATGAGGCCAAGAAGGTGCAGTGTATTGCTCTCCTAGTGTCTAGCATCAGCCATGCTGATGGTGAGCAGGAAAGTTTCTCTGTGGTGGTTAAATGAAAGCAGTTTTGTTTTGGAGGCATTAAAACTTATGAGCCATTTCCTGCCCCAGTTAACCACTGATTGGAGGTCGTTTTCAAGAGCAACAACCAGGTTAACTTTGTCAACTCTGACAAATTTTCTATTGAGACAAGAGTAAATGGCAGTGTTATCAGCATAAATGCAAAGGAATGATTAGATTAAATTAAACAAATGTTCAGTAATACCATAATCCTGGACCTTACATAGAAAACCAGTGTGGCAATCCTTATCAAATGCCTTTGAGATATCTAGAGACACAGCTCAAGCTTCACAGTTATTATCAAGAGCTTGATATACATATTCAATGATGGCTGTTAGCATATCAACAGTAGACCTGACAAAACAGAAGCCATATTGTTTGTCAGAGAGAGTAGGTTGTGAGAGGTAAGATGCTTAACCACTTCAGTGAAGCACTTCCAATAAGCAGAAAAGCAGGAAGCAGAGAGGCAATAGTTGTAGAGTTTGGAGCAAACTGGAGCCAGCTATGAAGCACATTACCTTACCTCCACTTGGCTAATGGAAGTCTGATTTATAAATAATGTCCGAAACCAGTGACAGGGTTATATGCATATCACTCAGTAGAGCCTCTGTTCTAGGAGGGAAATCAGGTGTGGGTACTCCAACTGAGTCGTGTGTTGAGTTGGAAGAGAATTTCTAAGCATGGCATTCAACCTTATCTGCTGTAGATGTCAGGACTGTAAATAAAGGAGGGATTGAAGATTTTCTGTTGTTCAGCACACTCTTGCAGAGCTGCCAATAATCTTTAGAAATAAACTTGTCAGATGCTATACATCATTTCATCAGCAAAAATTAACTTTGCTTCTTTGTGGACAAGCTTGCATTCATTACAAGCAGAAACACTGTTGCAATCAGATGTGTGGCTCTAGCACAGCCAAAAGAAGTAATTCCTGTGGGCTATAGCAGCCATGCAAGCAGGTGAGAACCAAGGAGATAAATGCAGTTTAACTTGGTATTTCTTTGCTGGAATGAAAGCATCAATGCTGGCTTTCACCTAGGAGGAGAACTCAGATGCGTATATATGAATAGGATGATTAAAAACTGCATTCCAAGGGACGTCACAAAGAAAGTCATAGCAATCTGCATATTGATAACAAAGATATTCTATTAGTAGGAGGTTCTTGGCTGGTAGGGGAGCAGAAAGAGATATTTAGAGACATTACCACAACAGGGCAGAGCAGAAAAGTACAACATGAGTTCAGGATAGAGTTAAAAAATGGGATCTAGAGGAAAAGTGTGTCTGTCAGGGTTACCAAGGAAATGTGTGGGGAAGTTCACCACTTGCATGAGAGATTGAGAAGTTAAAGATTTGAATTCCAGTGAGATCAGTGACAAAGTGTTTCAAAACTTTCCAATAGATCTAAAAGGAGAATGAAGAGGAAATTCCAAAACAAGAAACCAAAAATAAGAAAAATAAATGTATAATCATTTCAGTGATCTTTTTTTTAAAATTTCAGTTAAAATCTTTGTAAGCAAAAGATATACATTGATATGTCATATCATTACATCTTAAATACATTTGCATATGAAAAGGGAATGAATAGAAAGATAAAAAATGAAAGAGAAATAAAACTTAACAGTATCATGTGTCTGACTCAATATTATAAGTAAATATGAAATATCTCAAATCCAGACAAATATGAATGTAATATCAATACCATCCCAAAAATGGTGTACAGAAGAGTTGCTTAACATTTGTTGAGAGGAAAGTTAATAAATCAATCACAGTATTTATTTGGATATTTTAAAACTATTTTTATAAAGTTGGTTTAGCATGAAGAATTTTCTAAAAATAACTTAATTAGATCATGAAAATATACTGCTTTTCTCTGGAGATTGAAATAATTCTTTGGTAACAGTTTTCATACTGACCTAAAGTCAATTCAAAAGACCTTTCTCCAACTGGATTGATAACTTTTAAAGAATACTTCTGAATTTCTTTTTTCTGAATATCCAATTTCAAGATGCTGCAGTTACCAAGAAATGGAAATAATCCATCTTCTGCAGGAATGTAAGAAATTCTATCAAATGGCATTTCCTCATTCCCTTTGTACCATTTCACATCCGTAGCATCAGGATTGCAATAAAAACAGATTTTCAAATGTTTCTCAGATCCAACAATTCCAGTTTCATTTTTATTACCTTGGAAATGTGCTGCAACTTTAAAAGAGAAATATTTGTAGTTTAAAATATATTACAAAACAGAAGAATAAAAATTAGGAAATTGATTATATATTTTCAGTTTAAAAAGGATAATTTCTAAATATGTTATAAATGTATTATAAAAATTTTTGAAAATGTAAAAGAGACAACTCATCAAAAATTAAATTAAAATACTAAAAAACACACAAAAATTATTAAAGTAATTTTAAAGAAGTAAATATTGATTAAATGACAACTTTTCTATACACAGTGTCCCACAAGAAAAAATTATTATTGTCTAAAATCCTTAGATTATCTTTTGCTATTATTTTATGTACACTAGCATTTTTATTTCTAATATTTTGATAACATATTCCAACCTTTGTACAATGTGAACATTTTCAGATATTCCTAGGGACTGAACTCATAACTTTTTTCTAATTTCAACTTTTTTTTTTTTATCTATGTATCATTCAGTTTTTATTAAATAAAGTTCACTCACTATAAGATTTGAGAGCCACTCAAGGTAAAGGATTGCAGAATGAGGTGTATGACATAAATATAAGATAAATTAGAAGGGAATGAAGATTATAGGGATAAAGAGATCGATAACAAATGACCCTTAATTTAAAGTGGTTACAGTTGAAGTTTTCAGGGAAGCATCCACACGGGATTCTGTTCCACTAGGTAGTAGTTCTTGGGAAAAAGCTGTCTAAGTGAAACTTTTTCTTTACAATTGAAATAATAAAGAATGAGTGATTTGATCCCATGGAATAATATTAGCTACAAAAGCTTGAATGGAAGAGCTCAGTAGAAGATTTCTCATGAAAATAGTGATTACTCAATCAAAGCTGGAAAGTGAAGATTGAGAGCAGCTCTCATGAAGATATTGCATCATCTTTGATTTGTAATATACAACTGTCACAAGCAGTAAAGTGCACAGGTTGAAAAATTATTAAATCAATAAAGGTGAGAAATAGTCAAATAATTGATGAAGTAAATTTGATATAATTTTCACATATTTTTAAACTCATGGAAAAACTTTATAAAAAATGATATTTTTGCTATTAAAAATTACAGAATAAAAACTATAAATGGTTGTGTGTATTGGTAAAGCAAAACTATTTTTACTCTATTTGCATCAATTATCTGATTAATTTATTATTATACTGTTTGATTGTAATAAACATGAAGTTACCTATCAATCACTTATCATAATTCAACTGATAAAAAGAAATGGACTTGTATATTAATTATTATTCTCTTTGTGTGAAATTTATGTGTTACACAAATTAGTGACAAAGGAAACTCATCTAAAAAAAGAAGAAAATTGATGCCAACTGATATTTACAAATTCTTTCAAAAGCTGCAAATTAAATCTTCATGTAAGTCTATATTAAGATTATTTCATCTTTTTTAATTTTATTAAAAATGAACTTTTGCTTTCAGTTTATTTGATACATAATTTCTGGACAGAGTAATTATCCAAATTCAAACCAGGAATATTTTATAAAGAAAAAAATTCCAGTAAATATAAAAGTGGTATGTGTCATAATTGTTAATTATTTTTTTTATTTTCTAGTACATTGAGTTATAAAATTTTGAATGTAATGTTTATATATTTTAATGAGATCTTTGAAAAAAGTAGGTTTAGAACAGAAATATACACACAATTGTAAAATATAAATATATACAAAAATTAACAGATCTGATATTTAACTGTTTACATCTCCTAATTTCTGCTAATAAATTAAAGATGTCAATATCATAAAATTGTTGAATTTAATATAAATTTCCTATTATCAAAAACAAAGTAAAATATTGAATTTTATGTATACAAATTTCCTATATCAGAAATAACAAAAGAAATAAACCATTGAATTTAATATATACAAATTCCCTATGTCACAATTACCAAAAAAATTAAAGCCTGGAATTTAATGTAAACAAATTACATATATTACTATTAACAAAAAAAGTAAACCATCGAATTTAATGTATAGAAATTTCCTCTGTCATCAATACTCTTTTTAGGGTATTGATGACAAAGGAAATTTACTTTTTAGTAAACCACTGAATTTAATGTATACAAATTTCCTATGTCATTATTTTAAAAATGAGTAAACCATTTAATTTAATGTATACAAATTTCCTGTGTGAAAATTACCAAAAAAAGTAGACCATTGTGCATACGAACATCTACGAATATTCACTCCTTCAACCACAAGGACAGAAACACTTAACATAACAGCATGTTTGATTAAATAAATTACAATACAAGGAAGGTTATTCGAGAGTATGAACAAATTTTGTTAAAAATAAGCAGGCCTGTAATTTATTTTTATATATATATATATATATATATATATATATATATATATATATATATATATTATAAATTGATTTATTTAAAATGTTTTTTTGGCTACACAGTTCTAACTATGTTTCAAAAATGGAATATCTTACTGTTTTTTCTTTTTTTATATATATATATATATATTTTTATATATATATAGAATATTATTTGGATAGATAGATACTCAACCATTGCTTGTTGAATTTAAACAGATGTATGTGTTTAATATCCTTGGTTGGAAAGAGAACATCATTTGAATAAAAAGTATGAAAAATATCCATTTTATTAAATGATTATAAGAAAAATTAAAATAATCACATTTTTATGCAAACACACACATTAAAAATACAGGAATACATTTTTTGATTGAGTTTTGTAACTTTTTGTATCATAGGGGTATTGAATATTATTTGGTCTGCTTGTGTCTTGCAATAATTAGTCTTGTTCAAATTTAAACTTGTTACCTTATGATGAATTTTAGATCACCCAAACCTATTCTGGTGGATTTGGAAGGGAAGAAAAGAATCCTTTATTTCTGATCTGCATGTTTTGAATTTGGTCTCCAATTCCTCAATCTAAAGGTTTAAGTAACTGTGAAAAGCAGTTAAACTTAAATTATGTTTTCAAAATTTGTTGAATAAAATAAAAATGAATTTATCACAAGTTAATAAAATGAAAATAAGTTTGTTCATCATTCTTTTAAATCAATTTTTCTTTATCCTTTTACAAAATTTTATAAAATTATCAATCATCTCAATCATTTAAAAGAGAACTCTTATTAAAAGAGAACTAATATATAAAAAAACAAAAAATAGTTAATTTATGAGAAATATACTTACATATGACAAAAATGAAAATGTTTTTAGAACTTTTCAAAATGCCATTTTTGGAGCTGTTAGCTGTTGCAATGCATTGAACTTTACTTACATTAAAACGAGTAAAAGAAACTTGCAACAACTTAGACTTGTAAATCTGGTTTCTAATTTTCCATGTTATTGTTGGTTTGGGATTTCCTTCTGCCAGACAACTAAATTCCTTTGTTTTATTTTCAATCACTGTCATATTATCAATTGTATTTATGATGGGATAATCTGAAAATATAAATAAAGGATAAAGATCATCTTGAGATTTATGAATGAAATGGATAAGTTCAGAAGGTTTTTGAAAACTGAATTTCTATGTTAACATTCTCTAAGGATTAATATAAAAAGTAAGTGTATTCAGATTTGTTATAAATTGAGATAATGGATCTGATATCTAGTTGTTGCAGGGAGCACAGGTTGGGGTGGGGGATCATTTCTAATACAAACTGAAACTCATGATCATTGATTACAGAAGTCAAAACTAGTAGAATGAGAAAATTTAACCTTGGTTGAAGTAGAAATGTTTATTCTAATTAATGTCTTAATAAATACTTTAATGAAAAGAAAGCTTGTAATTTGGGATGGGATTTGACTTTTCAGTTTGAGATCAAACAAGTGAAAGGCATTTAATAAAATCTTTGGTATATTCAATGATAATGGTGTTTTCTTTCTAAATATAACAAAAAGTACAAAAGAACTAATTTCCTATGTATATGTCGGCGTTAACACCTCCTTTAGTTCGTTAACCCTTTCACCAGGGGTCTCTCTTCCCTAGCTATAAATAGTCTCTGACCCTTCGCCTCTTCCTCTTTTTTCCTCAGGCTTTTGGGCCGCCACCTGGAGGTAAATCTCTCTTTTTCCTCAGGCTTTCAGCCTTATCACCTCGCAGATGTGAACACTCACAGAGATACTACTACTCAACAACATCACAGCCACGGTCCACTACATAAAGGTGACTTCCCGACGTGATATGTCTTCCAACTCCTGCTAACAACACTCAGGATGATATATATGTACAAACTCACATTTACACACACCTTCCCAAAAGAGAGCCAGATAGGAAAAACATTTAAAAAACAAAAAAACTTCTTTTTGTATCCTACGCACGCCGTACACTATTAACGAAAGAACCACAATTACTACTATTGAGACGAACCTTAGAACTCTTTCCCCACTGGTCTATATTTGCTTGACACTTTCTTTCTCTCGGTGACGTTTGACCTAATTTCACCCGGCAGACATGCTTAAGGCTGTACCAAACAGAAAACGCAACGCCATTTTCTACTAACACTGTTTTCTTTTGGACTGAAATAGAAAAAGTGTGAACCAAACCACTAAAGACGACTCACTGTCTTATTTTCAAACAACATTGGTGATTCCGACATGGAAGCAACACCCAAGTTTCACTGGAATGAATGTACAATTTACTTTCGGACGACTCACTGTTTTGAAAAAACATTTTCAACGTATCTTTCACATAAAATTTGCTGTAAAGATTTACTACATAATCACTAATAAGCAAATTTTATTTTTCAACATCGCCTATACTAATTCAACTCAGAGAATTACGCACATTTTGGGAATTAATCTAGCCTCTCAATCTTTTCAATCTCTTCAACAAATTTCGGTGATTCTTCTCAAACACACATTTGGTGATCTAATTCAACACAACGTCAGTTGATAACAAATCCACGCCTTCATTATGGTGACAACATATCTACTCACATTGTGCTAAACACTGCACATTATTTCAGATGCCCAATGCAGTCTTAAAAGGCAACTCACTGTCCTTTATTTTCATCCTGCAATGATGCGACTCGAATGAACGAAGAATTTGCCAGAACGATATTCTATCGTCAATAACACCAAATTCTCTCAAACATACATTCGACACTCAGTAGAAATTCAGCTCAACTTCATGACTACGCTGCTTCTATTAACTTTTGTGCGCCAATTATATCCACGCATACCACACGAACCACATCGTTTTTCAAACAAAACTACAACCAGGCCAGCAAACAGGTGGACGGATCGACACAGCCAATTCAACGTGGAGCATTGGAAAAAAGACAAATTTTGATAGCAACGCAGACCACTACCGACGTTTTTACAGGACATGCCCCAACTCTGACTCACTAGAGAAATACACAGCACCCTGACGACAACACAAGCACATTTTGTCGATTCACGCATCTCAACCACACTTCTGACACATTTTCTTTTCAGCTCACAAGGACAATATTCAAAACTTTCATGAACCTTTTTCTAACATATTAAATGTTTCCATTTCCTTACAACTTTTAATCTGGTGAAAGGTATTGTCGGAATTAACTCCTCCTTTAGTTCATTAACCCTTTCACCAGGGGTCTCTCTTCCCTAGCTATAAATAGTCGCTGACCCTTCGCCTCTTCCTCTTTTTTCCTCGGGCTTTTGGGCCGCCACCTGGAGGTAAACCTCTCTTTTTCCTCAGGCTTTCAGCCTTATCACCTCGCAGATGTGAACGTTCACAGAGATAGCGTTTTCCAAATGCTGGGAACACGCTAAGCACAATACACACACATATAACATATATAATATTCACACACACACTTTGTCCTTTGTAACTGTTTCCATGTAACTTGTTATTAATATATATATTTGTATACATATATTATTGGTCTTGTGTTTGTTTTTCTTTGCCTTCTTCTTTGGACTTAATTAAAGTCCAACTTTGTCGTGTAGTTGGACCAGCTAGCAGGAAAATTTTAACCCACATGTTTCTTCCACTTCTACTCAACAACATCACAGCCACTTCCCACAACATATATATATATATATAGTCTATACTTATACTGTAGAAATAAACAATGCTGACCTTTTAGCAGTGGAAACATGAATAATATTTATGAGCTTGTAAGATAAATTTTGGATCATCAATAAAAAGCTAGATATTAGGTTGTACATTGTCTTTTTTAAATAGAGAATTTTAATTCTGTGTTCAAGTTTTTTTTAATAATACAAAGATTTCTCAAAGAGTAAACAAAAAATTAAGTAAACCAATGTTGTTGATCTCATAAATGAACAAACAGGCTTTCTGACAAAAGGTTTAATAAGCTTGATTTGAATTACTTTGAAACTTTCAGTACAACAAGGATAATGATTATAAAACTATTAAAAATAATACAAATTTGTTTTAAGTTTATCTAATCCTGATGCGTGATCCTATAACCAAAATATTTTCTGAAATGAAAAGTATTAAAAATTTATATTTATAAATTCAAAAATTTTGTTTCATGGAAAATATCAGTGTAAAACAAATGAATTGTATTTGCCAAAGTAAAACTTACATTCTACATTGAGTTTTATGGTTGAAGATACAGGATTATCTCCCTTACATTTATGATGCCCATTACAAGTCAGTGTTTTTTTGTTCAAGGCTCGAGTTAAGTTTATTTTAATTACATTTGCAGGAGGATAATTGTCAGGTGACCATGTGTAATTGTCAACTTTAGGATTACCACCTGATGCCACACAAATTAAAGATGCAGTTTGCCCTTCAAGATATGATGTCTGACTGATTGTTACGTTACTGGGAGGATCTGTAAAGAAAAAAAAAAATATTTGAATGAATCACAGAATGCAGTCAGTAAAGAAAAATAAAGAAGCTGTTCATATTAAAAATAGAGGATTGTAAAGTATCATAAAATACTGAAAGCTCATGTACATTAAATCAAAAAGGAATCATAGAAAGGCACAAACACTAGAGAAAGTTTTAGATTGGGAATAGAAATCTTTTTCTAACATAATGAAGCTAAGATAAAGTCTAAAGATAAAAGAAAAGCTATTGTCAATGTGATGCAAAAATATTCCTGATTTAACAGATATCATTCAATCATGAATTATCAGATATCAAGAACGAGAAATACAAGAAAAGGAAATGTCATTCATTCATTAATTATATTTATTGGAGATAAATATGAAAAAAAAATACAACAGAAATAATGAAATACTCTTAACTTGTCAAATACCATAGTGATTGAGAATGTGAAATAAAAGAGAAAAAATATCATTCATCTATTATTTATAATCATTTGGCATCGAAATGACAAATACAGTTGAAAGAAAGAAATATTTCTGTCTTACCAAATATCACAGACATGTTTATTACATGTACTGGAGAAGAAACCTAATTGAAAGAAATATTCTTGGCTTACCAAATATCATTGATTTCTATATAACATATAATTGAGAAGAAATGCAAAAAAAAAACCCAAAAAACAAACAGTCTAGGTTTAGCAAATACCATTGACTTGTCTATTACTTGCATTAGAGAATAAATACAATTGAAAGAATGATGAATTCAATTAAAAGAAATATTCCTAATTTAGAAAATATCATTCACTTGTTTATTACATGTGTTGGAAAACAAGTACAGTTGAAAGGAAGATATATTCTTGGTTTGGCAAATATTATTGACTTGTCTATTACATGTGTTGGAAAACAAGAATGCAGAAATATAATTCAAAGAAATAATTATGCCAGCTTTTATTTTTTAAATTTTTTTTGTATATTTGATTTTACCCCATGTAAGGCAGCAAAGACACAAAGGGGTTACTGGGTGTAAAAAAATTAGAAAACAGAAAGATTATTAAGGAGTGACAACAATAGAAGAGTAATCAGTAGATAATGATTAACATTGCATTTAAATTTTTGAAGATCAAAGTTAACCCCAGAGCTTCATCCTTGGTTCTATGCTGTTTTTAATCTTCATTAACAACCTTCCTGATGACTTTCAACTTGGCATCTACAATGACGACACTACCATTTATTCCTGTCTTGATAGTAAGGCTAATCAGTTAGATATGGTCATAATGGCAGCTGGTGTCTAAAATGACCTCAAAACTGTTGTTAACTGGGGCAGAACATGGCTTGTCAATTTTAACATTTTTAAAAGTCAAATTCTCTCGATTAATCATCTGAGAGACCCCACTCTGCCTTCCATCAGCATGGCTAATGCTAGCCTCCAGGAAAGTGACTCTTTGTGTCTTCTCAGGCTAACTTTTTTTAGCTGACATGAAGTGGAAAGACTATATTGAATCCGTTGCTAGGTCAGCTGCTGAGAAAGTTGGTTCACTGTGCTGAGTGAGACAATTTTTCTCTCCAGACTCTATCTTGCATACCTGTGTCTATCATTCACCCATGCTTAGAATATTGCCGCCACATAGTGTCTGGGGCCCCTGCTATTTTTCTAGAGCTCCTTGATAAGATCCAAAGAAGAATCTGCAATGTTATTGGTCCTGATTTGGTGGCTCAGCTCCAGTCACTTTCCCCACTTCTGTAAGGTTGCCTCTCTGTGCCATTTTTATAAATACTTTCATGGTAATTGTTCAGATGGGTTCTTCAATATGATACCTAGTCTGTATGAATTTAAGCACAATACTAGATTGGTGGTGAGATTCTGGTGAACAGTTATGTAGCAATGAGTGAGTCAGATTGGCTTGCATCTGGTGCAAAGAAAAATAAATTCCTTACCTCAATACATGACATATAGCAGTGGCATTTTGTTCCTTGAAAATGGCATGAATCTCCTGCCCCACACACACACACACTTAGGTTATTTTGGAAGTGTATATTCTGTAATGTTGGCTTTTATACAGCTTAGCCTGGTTCAAGCAATAGCAATTTTTGTGCTAATTGGTTGGATTGGAGGATGCAATTTGACTGTGTGACTAAAGACAAAATGAAGAACACTGATTGGTCAGTCGGTGATGATGTTGGTGTGATAAAAGAGGGCTGAAGCAGTGAGAAGCAGAGTGATTGTTACATTAGTGGTGTGTGCGGGAACTCATGAATGGCGTATTGAGAAGAAGCCTTCTGTGTTGTACGAGCAACGTTAGAGGAATATAACTTCATTTAACTACAGAGATCTCATCAATTTACAGTTGAGCTAGCTAGATGTAGCCATAACTTCTATGCTGACAATTTGTTTTCTCGCAGCTCTTGTCTCTGGAACCCTTCCAACCCATGCTCTCCAGCCAATTTTAATTTGCAAGAGTTTAAATGCAATCTATCTACTGTCCTCCTAATTGCTCTTTTCTATTTCTACTCATTACTAATGTTTCTGTTCCTAATTCCTTCACACCCTGTAACCCCTTGCATACTAGTGGCTGATTAAAAAAAAGACAAAAACAACTAGAAAACATGGAGTCCAAAGAGAGTTCCACAAGTGAGAAGTGTGAGAAAAGAAGCTGTTAGCATAGAACATACAGTTATATGTAACCAATTCAACTGTAAATTGATGAGGCCTTGGTGCCAATCTAGTACTGCACATAAATTCATAAAATTCAAACAATTACATAGAAAGTATTTAAAGAAAAGACACAAGGAAGCAACTTTACAGTGATAGTGGTGAAAGTGACTAAAGCTTAGACACCAGGTCAGAAACAATAATATTGCTGATACATCTTCAGATTTTATTAAGAATATTAAAATATATAGCAGGAGCACTGGATCACATAAGACAGCAATATTCTAAGCATGGCTGAATGGTAGACATAGAGATTGATTCTGGAGGCAAAATTGTCTAGTACAACACAGTGAACCAACTTTCTTAGCAGTTGACCTAGCAATGGATTCAGTATAGTCTTTTCACTTCATGTTACACTAATAAGGTGCAAAAAATCACTCTCCTGTTTCAACTATTTCAATTTGTGAAGAAGACCAGAATACCAAACCCCATTGAATGCTTTTGAGATGCCCAAACCGACAGCAATTCTTATCTAGGATTTGACAGACTATTTCTGAAATAATTGTTAATACATCATCAGTTGATCTAGAGAAACAAAAGCTTGTCTGAAAGAAGACTCTGTGATGTGAGATGCTTAACTAATTCAGCATTGATTAGGACCTTTAGTAGTTCACCAAAAAAGAAGACTAGCAAGCTGATAGATGGAAGGTTCACCTGAGTTCTTAAAGACTGGGACAACAAAGGAGGATTTCTAAGAAGCAGGAAAGCAAGAGGCAGCAAGGTATTTATTGTACAGTTTAAAGAGAACAGGAGCCAATTTGGGAGCACATTTTTTTTTTTTTTTGCAGTGATAACATCAAGTCTGAATATTATGTGGGGATCAAGATTAGAGATGATAGAAACCATGAAAGGGGTTATATGCATATCCCTCAACAGAGACTCAGGTCTAAGTGGAAAGTTAAGCGTGGATTCTATAGATGAATCATGAGTAGCATTTAAAGAGAATTTATGCACAAAAAATTCTGCTTTATCTGCACAAGCTGTTAACATCTCAAATTGATTTAAGAGAAGAGAAAATAAAAGCTTTTATTTAATACATTATCACAGAGCCACCAGTAATCACGAGAGGCAAAGTTGTCAGACGCAATATGGTGTCTCATTCCAGCAGCAAAGACTTAGCTCCTTCTAAGACAAATTTACATTTATTAAGTGCAGAAAGAAATAGGAATCTATTGTGATCAGAAATGTAATGGTGGTATAGCCAGAAATAATGATTCCTATGGGCTATAGTGGCAGAACATACTATTATGAACCATAGAGAAGATTGATGTTTTACCTGGTATTTCTAAGAAGAAATAAAAACACCTACCCTGGCTTTGAAGCAAGGAAGGTTAAAAATATCAATCCAAGGGGTCTTTTGAAGAAAGTCAAGAAGTGAATCCCACTGAGCTTGCTGGTAATGGAAAGAGGTCTTATATTTCAAAGGTTCCAGTCTAATAGATGATTGGAATCAAGTATCAACAGATATTACAGAGGGATCCGAGTTGTCAAGGGAACAGTTTGTGAAGCTCCACAAGAGCTAAAAGAGGAGATAAAGAACAAGTAAACAAATCTGTTGCTCAGATTTATTAGGGAAACAAGTAGAGAAATCCACAATTTCAGTAATAGATCAAGCAATGGAAAAATTGAAAGTCTGAATACCAGCAACATCAGTAACATTAGAGAGTTTAAGCCACTTGACATGATGTGCATTAAAATCACCAAACACAAAGATGTTTGCAGATGGATGAAAAGAGAGAGCCATTTCCATACCATCAGAAATTTTGTCTCTAATATATTGCAGTCCTGAGAAGAGGAGGTATGATAAAGGAAAAAAAAAGATAGCTAACAGCATGCAATAACAAGAATTGAAAACACAAAAAATAGTTATTGGGGGACTTGAGTAAAAATTCCCTTGCCATTTTACTAAAAGTTACTGAATTGTCAATTATATATATATTGGAGAAAAAGAATGTAGACATACAACTGAAAAAAAGAAATATTCTTGTTTGCAAAATATCATTGATTTGTCAATTAAATATATTGGAGAAAAAGAATATAGACATACAACTGAAAAAAAGAAATATTCTTGTTTGCAAAATATCATTGATTTGTCAATTAAATATATTGGAGAAAAAGAATATAGACATACAACTGAAAAAAAGAAATATTCTTGTTTGCAAAATATCATTGACTTGTCAATTAAATATATTGGAGAAAAAGAATGTAGACATACAACTGAAAAAAAGAAATATTCTTGTTTGCAAAATATCATTGACTTGTCAATTAAATATATTGGAGAAAAAGAATGTAGACATACAACTGAAAAAAAGAAATATTCTTGTTTGCAAAATATCATTGACGACTCGATTACATGTACTGGAGAACAAGAATACAAAAATGCTATTGAAGGAATATACAGTGGTGGGGAAACAAATATTTGTACACATAGAAAATTTTAATTTATTGTATTTCCAACTAATGAATAAACATACTTTTCATATAATTAACTGTACATACATGCATAAAAAAATGCACTAAATATGAAAACAAAAACAATTCCATTTATCCATTTTAATGGGTGAAAAACGTATTTGTACAAGGCAAATTTTGAATTTTTGAACTTTTAAATTGCTTTAATACTCTCGATTATTGAAGTAGAATATTCTAGAATGATCTAATAATGTTACCAGTAGGCATTTTTAGCCTAAAAATACAAACAGAATATTCTGTAATTCATATTTGTTCAAGAAGGTTATCATCATAGTAAGAGGTAAAGAAATGACAAGTTTGCATAAAGAACTGATTGTTAAGTTCTAGAAACAAGGTAAAAGTTACAAGAAAATCTCAGACAACCTGAATATTCCATTTAATACTATTAGTTTATACATTGCAAGGCATAAAATCCTCAAAACTGTTGAAAACCAAAGAACAGGTGCTCCAAGTAAGATTTCTTCAAGATCTCCAAGGAAATTAATGTTTCAAATTAAACAAAATCCAATGGTTATTTGTCAAAAGTTGCAGGATGATTTGCTTTCATCAGGAATCTGTGTCACTAAATGACAGACAATAAGCAGTGAAATTCATAGGAACAATCTAAAGTCATGCTCCCCTCAGAAAACTCTACTTCTATTGAAAAGACACAGAGATATGTTGAAATTCATTTGTGAACATAAGGATAAGGAGAAATGTTATTAGGAAAGAGTATTATAGACAGACAAAACCAAAATTGAATTGTTTGGACATAATTCTAGAAATTATGTATGGAGTAAAAACCCAATCAAGAGCTCCAAGAAATATCTCGGATCAGAAGACCATATGCAAAGAAGAATGGAACAAAATACCAACTAAATTTTCCAAGTCATTAATTGAGAACTACAAGAAGAGGTTGGTGTCTGTAGAAGTAAATAATGGTTATTCTACAAAGTATTAAATGAAGATTATATATTCTTTTTTTGTATGGTACAAATACTTTTTCACCCATTAAAATGGATAACTAGGATTTATTTCTATTAAATCAAAAATTTTTCTGTTTTCTATATGTGACACTATTTAGCTATGGTAATTGGCTAACTAATTAACTAGAGAATTAAAACAGAAAATAGACATTCTTAAAGTGAAAAAGAGCTACCCCAAAAGAGAGACCGATCGATGTTAAAAAGATTTTATTCCATTTACAAAAAAAGATACTCTTCTCAAAAGACAGTAAACCCGTGGAAAAAGCCTTGTGTGAGGTCTTGTCGAGTTGATTTATGTCTTACCGAGGGAGATAGAAAGAAAGATAAATATTAAGATTTTGGCCAAACCACATGATGGTCATAAAAATTTCAGCTTGGGATGATTGCATATATAGGACAGAGAAAGTCAATGTTAATTATCTTTCCAAGATATCATTTATTTTTTTTTGTCACCATGAGAGAGAAGCAATGTGGTGGTTATAAAATTTTAGCATTGTCTCAACATAGGTGAGAGGATTGATATCATTTACCTTACCAATAGACGCTGAGGCGTTGAATAGCAATATGCCAATTATAAAATTTTGGCATGAGACAGAAACTAGAGTGGAGAATTGAGATTTGGCAAGATAAAAGAATTTAATTTCTCAACAAGCCAAAGATTCCATTATAAAGCTAACTTCATGAAGGGACCAGATGGCAAACATTGACAGTGATTGATGAGTTGGTAGAGAGTGCTGGCTAAGTAAATTTTGGGTGGCCCAAAAAGAAAGATATGATAAAAATTTAATTGGCAATATGAAATTCGTAAAACTTTTGGCCGATGGGAAAAAGGAGAATTTTGTAAAGTAAAATTCTAGATTATAATTTTAAGGAGGCCAGCTTAGCCACACCCACATGTCTGGGATGCCATTGGTCGAGTGGTAACATGGGTGATAGGTGGAGGTGAATGGATGAGAAAGGTGGAGAAGTTGTTAACGCCTACAGAAGGGATTGGTATGAGATATCAATGTGAGAGAGAAAGAGTCTAGGAGGATAACTCTCCTCCGACCTTCCCTCACGGATGATGGAGAACCTCCCGAAATGGAAAGTGATTAATTTTCGAAAAATGGGAAGTAATTAATTTTCCTGGTCTGACAACAAAGAGATTTCTTGTTAGAAATCAAGATTTACCGAGAACCCCAGGCCGTGTCTGGCCCACACTGGGTTTTGGTCGGTACCCATATAAACAAACGTTGATGGGTCGTTTGTCAGTTAGTTCGAGTTGGAGACACAGTTGAGCTGGTTTTGGAGTCAGAGCTTAACCAGAGTGTTGCCTTGCAGAAGCTGACTGAGAGATTCCACAACCTCCGACTTTGCCTATCCTACCAATAGCAAGTTATACTGATGAACGAAGCCAAGCCAACACCTAAGAACTAAATTAGTTGACTTATGATACCAACTTGCTTGAAACATAGAAGTGTCACATTTCGTAGGAAACGGGCTGGGAGAAAAACACACTCCTGTATATAACAGAAGAATAAAGTTAATTTGTTATTTCTTAACATACTTGAACCTCCTGGGTTTTTCTTTTATTTATTTATTTTCTTCTTTGCACTTGTGTGATACCACCTTCAATCTGGACTTAGCTTACACTACAACCCAATGCCTAATTGATCTTGTCTATCTAAGATCAAAGTCACAACGTGGGTAGGTTAGATTTGAGATCGAAGCAGTTACTCCAGTAACCAGATGTTGCAAGTGAGCTGGGGACGATAAACTTCGTATTGAACTGGTACAGCTGGTGAAGCCGTTAACATCAATGACAAGACTTCTACCATGGACAGGCTACTGTCCCATGTTGGTATCCTGACCAGGGAATTTCACTGAGTAGTGGCGATCACTCATCGACCGGGACACAGGCTGGTGGCAGAGACAAAGAGTCAACCCCAAAATGCCGGAAGAAGAAACATTACAGTTTCATGCTGCGACTGAGAGTTGACCATGGGCTGACAGCTGGGTGTCACATATGCATATTTAGTTATGCATTTGTGTACAGTTAATCATATGAAAAGACAGTTGAAAATACAATAAATTAAAAATTCTGTATATTCCTGCTTTGCCAAATATTACTGACTTGTTTAATATATATATTGGAGACAAGAATGTAGAAATCTGATTGAAAGAAAGAAATATTCCTGGTTTAATAAATATCATTGAGTTGTTTATTTCATGTACTGGAGAACAACTCTACAGAAATGCAAATATTCTTGTTTTATCAAATACCATTGACTTGTCTATTACATGAGAAACAAATACAACTGAAAGAAATAAAATATTCCTGGTTTACCAAATGTCACTTGTCTATTACATGTATTGGAGAATAAATATAATTGAAAGAAAGAAATATTCTTTGTTTATCAAATATCAATGACTTTTCTATTACATATATTAGAGAACAAATACAATTCAAAGAATTATTTCTGGGTTATGAAATATCATTGACTTGTCTATAGAAAATTTATTGGAGAAAAAGAATCCAGATATTCACTTGAAAGAAAGAAATACACCTGTTTTTTCAAATATCATTATTACATGTTTTGGAGAACAAGAATGCAGAAATGCAATTGAAGATAAATATATTTCAAAATTCATTGACTTATCTATTATCTCTATTGGAGTAAAAATTAAATTGAAAAAAAAATATTCCTGGTTTACCAAATATTATTGATTGTCTATGACCCATATGGGAGAAGAATTGCAATTGTAAAAAAAAAAACAAAAAAAAAAAAAACAGTCTTTGTTCATCAAATGTTATATTACCTTATAATCTCCTTTATTCTGATGCCTCTTGTGCATTACTTGTATAGAGACTTAAAGTGACCATGCACACTGATCACAAACCACTGGAGTCAATAGCACTTAACAATTTGATACAAACTCCTCTCTGACTAGCTTGGATGCTGTTAAAAGTAAAAGGCTATGACTTCACCATAAAATACAGCCAAGATAAAGTAGTTCCCACAGATTGCCTGTCAAGAGTGTCCCCATGTCAGGAATGCTTGTGGAAGGTATTTATCTCAGCATTCACCTGCTGAACTAACATCTAAATGTATCACCAACATGTTTAAAAAACATAAAAGAAGAAACATGAAAGATTCAAGCATCAGACAGCTAACCAACATTATTATAATTGGATGGTCAGCTGATTGCATTGCACTCTATTGCTACACTGGAATTTCAGAAATCAAATTGGCATACAAGATGGTGTTTTGTTGAAAGGAAACAAAATACTAGTACCAGTGTCACTTCAACTGGATATAATACAGCAGCTACACACATTGCACCAAAGAATTGAAAAGAAAAACAGACACTGAAGACATGATTATGAAATGCCAAACATATCAAAAACAACAGTTGAGTAGGGGGACAGAAATGTGGCTGCAACAAGAGACTCCATCCTACCTGATTTTTCACTATGGGAGACAATGAATACCTCCTGGTAGCAGATCAATTCATCAGATGTCCATTTGTAAGACATCTTCACTCCATCACATCTACAGCTCTCAGAAGTAAAACTTTGATCACCTGATTATCCCCAATCCAATGGATTTGCTGAGAGAATGGTGAGAATTTACAAAAGTCTTTTAATGAAGGCTTGAGAAACAGGTACAAATTGTCACCTGACAATGACAGAATGCAGAACAACACCCATCAACCAACATCAAATCCTCCGCAAAACAACTATGGTCAACCAATAAGAACACCCATTCTCTCCAAACAGCAGCTGGGAGATGAACCTACCCAAGACCAATTACAACAGACTAAGAATTGCATGAAGGAATGATATAACAGGCAGAATAATTGACAGTATGCATCACTGACAGTGGGTCAATGAGTCTATGCTCAAGATGAGAAAACAAAATTGTGGAAACCAAGTGTAATCATACAAGCCACAAAAAGCCAAGATCATATTTAGCAGAGGACAATAACAGGGGCATCCACCACAGGAACCAACAATTCCTCAGACCTGCCAGGATAGAATCAATAAGATCTACTTTCGGTTGTTGGAGAAAGTATCCTCAGAAATCACCAGACAGTACACTACACTCTCTAGACACCCCACCATATTAAAATGAGAACAGTATCCTTAAATACTCCACATTCACCTCAAATGAGACAGTATCTCAATACATGCATCATACTACACTGATCTAACTTAAAAATTAAAACACCACAAAGATTAGATCTATGAAATACATGCAACCATAATAACATATCAGATTAATAACAAAAACACATTTTTTCTTCAGACAAAAAAAACTAACAAAAAAACACAAGGGTTTTGTCACATGTGCAGAACTGAAATACATTAATACTCTCAGAACATTACTCTATCCTAGGATACTATGAACTGGAAACCTTTTAATATGTTGTTATATGAATAAATATCTCCTCAGAATTATTTAGACATCAAGTAGAGAAATCTGTCCAATCAATTTTCAATTAAGAAGAGATGTTATATTACCTAGTAATCTCCCTTATTCAAAATTCTCTTGTGTATGAGTATTACTTCCCTTTGAAACATTTACAGTCCCTCCCACTCTTCTGTAATGACCTGAGAATAAATCACATGTTGTCCCTGATAATATATGAACCCACCAGATAACAGAACATCAAATATCATTGATTGGTCTATTACATGAATTAGAGAGAAAGAAATATTCCTGGTTGACAAATATCATTCAAGCATCTATTACTTTTATTAGACACTAAGAATGAGGAATAAAGTTCCAAGGAAAAAATACAAATGAATTTCTGGAATAATGTGTTATTATTTATGTTATTTACAGTTGGACTATCACAAAGCTTCCATCATTGTCCTCTCAGTTCTTCTTCAAGCATCTCTTGATCTTGGTAACCTTCAGGGAATTTTTGAAATGAGGCACTTATTTTTTACTGCTTTAAATAGAGCACTATACTGAAAACTTTTTTTTTGTATTTTATTTGCCACAGTTTTTGTTTTATTTTTATTACCTCCCTTTTTTGTAAATGGCATAATAGAAAAACAAAAAGAAAAAAGAGAAAAGAAAATATTAAAAAAATAATGAAAAAATAAAGAAAGATTTAAAATATTTAAAAAATAAAAATAATGAAAAACAATAAAGAAAGATTTTAAATATTTAAAAAAAAAGAAAAATTTTTATTATGCATGCAAATTATGTATATATATATATATATAAAAGTTTAGCATCTATTTTGTTTATATTTATTCACTGGGTTGGGCACCTCAACATGGTGTAATGGTTAGAAAGTTTGTCTTACTAGATCAATAACAACTGAGTAGTAAGTTTGATCCTCACTGGGTGCCCCATACATTCAGCCTTGTGCCACATCTAAGCCGGGCTTAGAAAATCACTATTTATCTACCAGGTAGAAAGGTGAGGAGTTAATATGAGTGCACTCATCCATTTAGATTGAAGGAGAGGTGTTGATTTCACAGAAGGTAGGGGGAACGATTGCAAAACTTTCCTCCTCCACTTCTTATAGTCAGAAATGCACAAAAAGCATGCTGGGATATTTTTCTTAGCCAATAAAATAGGACAGCTTGCATTTTGACATGATTCAGTCCAGATCTGCCTTTGAGTGTTTGCTGGACAGTGACTTTGAGCATATGGGGATTGGCTTGCCAGAGGAGTTTCTTTGCTGGTGAAGGTGGACCTTGTGCATACCGATGCGAAGGTGGACCTTGTGCATACTGATGCCAAGGGCCGGTTGATCATGGCCAATATTGCCGTGAAAAGTGGTTCGTTCTGAGTTGTTGCGGTTTATGCACCCAGCGACCATGAGGAGCAGGTCTTGTTTTTTCGGCAGTTGGGGCTGTTCCTGGTGGATTCAATGCACTTAGTCTTAATGGGGGACTGGAATACCATCCTGGACCCCAACTTAGATAGGAGGTGGAGAGCTAGAAAGAGGTGGGTCAATCATAGCCTGGTTGATCGGATCAAAGTGTTTGGTCTCATTGATAGATACTGTGATCATCCTTGTGGGGGGGGAAAAAGTGGATGTGGGCTCTTAATTGGCCTTGTGACTGGATGGTTAGCTACCTGGACAGAATGTTAGTTAGAGGAGCCGACATAGACTTGTTAGATTGTCCCACGTTCCACTGGGTAGGCTATTCGGGACCTCAAACTCGTTTGTGCCTGAATGGCCTAGAATGGTAGGGTACTGGAAGTTCAATCTGTCTTTACTGGACAGACAGGACTTCCAGGAGCAGCTAACAGCTAACGGTTATTGGGAATAGGTGGGGGGAGATAGTGCAGTGGGGGTCCTTCACCACTGGGGATCCCCTAGAGATAGCTTGAAAAGGGAGGCCCTGGTTTTCATGGGCAGTGGCTGGGGGATCCCCTAGAAATAGTAGGGAGGCCCTGGAGTGCACAAACATGTGCTACAGGGACCAGGTAATTAGACATAGGTTAAGCAAGATGTCTTCCGAAGCTGTGAACATGGGCACAGACTTGCGCAAGGAAGAGATCTGTCGAGGTTCTGATCATTACATTCGTGAGTCAAAACCTTCGGGACACTGACAACATGTGCGAGGCATTTTGGTGGCATTTCAGAGCCACTTTACCAAGGAGCCTGATCTTCATGGGGATGAGTTTCACAGCTATTTGGCTGACTTGAAGTGGCTTTCATTGACTGAAGTGGAGAGATCATGGACAGCAAGGTATACACAGCATTGAAGAAGGTCGGCAGAGGCAAGTCACCCGGTCTGGATGGTTTGTCCTATGAATTGTACTTGAGGCTGTCACACATCTTTGTCCCAATTTTGACTGTCGTGTTCAACAACTGATTCTGGGAGGGGTCCCTCCCCGACCGGTTCTCCAGGGGTGTGATTATGCTGTTGAAAAAGGGCAAGGGTGTTGGGGGGAAACTAGATGATTACAGGCCCATAACTCTGCTAAACACAGAGTTAAAGATTTTGGGCCAAGATCATGCAGGAGCATTTGCAGTCAGTTGCTGAGTCTCTGTTGGGTCCAGAGCAGATTTGTTCTGTGAGGGGCCGAACAATTCAGAGCAACCTGAATCTGATCCGCACAATCATAGAGGGTGTAAAAGATGATGATGGAGCTGTGTTGATCAACTTGGATCAGTCCAAAGCATTTCCCCAAGAGACCATCGCTACCTTGCTGCTGTCTTGGAGCCGGGGATTGGCAGGTTTCTGCCGCTGGATAGGGCCTCCTGTAACTCTCTCAGTAGTCCTACAGGTGAACGGAAAGCTGTCTGGGTGCTTTTGCACTGTCTAGGTTAGTTCATCAGGGTATCCACTGTCACCCCTACTTTATCAACACTAAGTGTTGGAGCCTCTCCTTCACTGGCTGAGGGAACCACATTAGTCAAGAAGAATCTTTCTGCTTTCGTATCGTCTTGCAGTTACATTGAGGCAAAAAAAGGTGCTTGAAAAAAATGAAAAAGACGGGGGGGGCCAAAAGAGCGGTTAGGTGCCTACAAAAGGCCCTCAAACTAAAAAGGGGTTGTGGGTACCTCCCCTGCCCACAGTCTGGAGAAAAATTGTTCTCCCACAAATGTCACCCCAGTCAGTAGGGACGTCACAAAGGTTGTCAAAGAAGGGCAGGGTGAGGCGTGTGCCACTCCTCCACGTTATCCCGATGTCCTTATCGATTGTCCATAAATCCATTCCTCCCAACCATCAGGAAGCCTCTCAGTAAAGATCCACCATTTTATAAGACCTCTAATCGGGTCCAGAAAATGTCACAATGTCCATCCACATTTTATGCTGAGATATCTTCCTCCCATTATAAAAAAATCCCCGAAAGTAGAGACCCCAGCCCTTGCTCAAAAAAATTTTTATATCAAAAACTGCCTACCAGATAAAGACCCCAGATAAAATCCCAATGAATCCCGGCATCCTCCCATTAATGAGGAATGGACAGACAAAACCAAAATATGGACCAATAAAGCCAAACTAAAAAAAAATGATGCCCAATAATAAATATAACATAATATGGAAGATGTTGGTTAGATTTCAGCATCCAAAATATGGATGCCAATATCAGCCAAAAAGACCAAAAAATAACGCAGAGGAATGGGGAATCACCCTGTTTTAAAGTCCCCCCTCCTTTGTCATCATCGATGTTGTGGAGTTCAGAGTGTGCCAAGAGTTTTCCATAGGCCGATAGAAGGTATTCTTGGAGGATTAGAAAGAACCTAAGAAAATCAAAAAGAATAGTGTTGCTTGATGATCGTCAATAAGTGTACTTGCAAAATTTGTCGTTCAATGAAAGACAGTTAAAATTCAAAAAGATAAATTAAAAAATGAAGAATTTTAAGGGCTGGGAGGGTTTTGATATGGGATTGTTCATCCCCACACAAGAAGCATTTAAAATTACCAGCAGAGAAATTATTATAAAAGACATCATTCCCGAACAGAAATGGGCATCAAATTACTGAGATATGGGCTCTCTCAGGTTATGGGGAACACCTGGTGGCCTTTTTGTTGACAATATGTCGAATGTTTAATTCAGGATAGCTTGAGCGGGGGATGGAGTAATTGGTAGATAATGTCTCTCTCCATCCCCAACTGTTTGAATGTCCGGGGCCTGAGGTTGCTGATCATTGTGACCGGCTGCAAACTCGTGTGTTGAAGTGTGAAGCATCTTGGGATGGATCTTCCTGCCCAGAGAAGAAGGCCCTGGAAGTCAGGCTCCAATTGACCAAACCCCCTCTGACTGCATCTTTGAATTGACATGCCTGTAATGGGCATTTGATGGACTGGAGGGTTAAACCCTCAGTTGGGCCTACATCTAAACCCCCATTCCCTGAAGAGCTTTCACCCACTGCTCATGGAGAAGGGGAACAGCAGGTTGCTGGCAGGGCTAGGGGGAAGCCAGACAGCAGGTCCTCAGTCCCCTGCAGCTTCTGGGACAAAAGGCACTAACAGTCCCACTTCCTCTGTCAACACTAAAGGCAACGCTCTGGTCTCTGAAACCACATTACAAGAATTACAAATAAAATATGACCCAGCCTTTAAAAAAAAATAAAGAAATTGAAAGAGAAATTAGATTTACAAAGGCCCCTCAAACTAAAAAAAGGCCACCCCTAATCCTCTGACAGTCTCAAGAAACACTATCCTCCCATTAACAACTCCACTCTGTGAGGGACCTCAATCCTGGACCTCTTTATGAGAAAAGCCACTCCCTCCACATCCTATGCTCAACATTGCTCACAAAAACATTCCTCCCAACCCTCAACCCCTCTCAGTAAAGACACCATCCATTGTAAGACCTCTACTGTCCTAAAGCTCACTCCCTCCACATCTTATGCCCAGATATCTTCCTCCCATGCCTCAATCCCTCTCAGTAGAGACCCCAGCCCTTGCAAAATTCTATATACCGGTCGATGGGGGAGGCTGTTGGTGTCCTGACCCCATCCATGTTTAATTCAGGTAAGCAACCCTAATCAGTTTGATAATGTCTCTCTGGTTAGCTACTTTGAATGTCCGAGACCTGAGGTCCGAGTCTGGGGAAGGCTCTAGAACTTCATCATCTTGGGGTGGATGGTTAAGAGAGAAATTTTTCTTCTCATGATTTGGAGAGCAAGATTTCTAGGGGACCATCTATTCAGCATGTTTTGATGGATGCTTGAGGGGTGATGGGGCTGGTGAGCAAGTCTTTGAAGGCTGGGAGTGCTCTTGTCTTTGCAGATCCGTTTGCTGCTGATTATAAAGGATAAGGCTCTATGTCTCATTAGGGTTTATAGCTTAATAAGCATTTTGAGTAGCCTGCTTTGTTTGAGCAGCAGATCGATTTGTTCTTTGCATCATCTCATCAGGTAGTTTTAGTGGGGATTTGAATGCCGTCCTTGACCCCAATATAGATCATATAGAGTCAAAGAAGGATAACAAGGGATGTGAAACCATTTCGGGACTTTATCAACAAGTTTGATCTTTCTAAGTACTGAAAGTATCTTGTCGATAAGTATCTAAGGAGGTAGTGTGGACTTGGACTAATAGTGGTGGCTTCGGAGTGCATCTCGGTGACATATCGCATGCGTCACATTGCCGGATAAGCAGACCGTGACTACAAACGAGAGCATATGTAAGGCTTTTCGTGAGTACTTTCAGGAACTTTTCACCAGGGAGCCCGGTCTGAGCCCTGCTCAGTTTGATGCCTATTTAGTTGACTTTCTCTGCCTTGAGGCAGCTGAAGCAGCTATGTGCGAGGATCCCATTACAGAGTCAGAAATCTGGGAAGCGCTGAAACATGTTGGCCTGGACAAATCTCCGGGATAAGATTGTCTTCTGTACAAAGTGTGCTTGAGGCAGTCACCCATTTTTGTTCCCTTGCTGGCATTGACTTTTGGCAACTGGATGAAGCAGGGGTCGATACCTCAATGCTTCACCAGGGGCGTGACCAAGTTGTTATGTAAGGACAAAAACAGTGGGGATGGGTTAGGTAACTTTTGCTCTTTAACTATGTTGAACACAGAGTTAAAGATTTTGGCTAAGGTCTTAGCAGACCGTTTGAAGGCTGTCCTCTCTAGTCTGATTGGCTCCAAACGAACCTGTGCTGTGAAGGGCAGGACTATTCAGGACAACCTTCATATGGTACGCTTGATCAATTTAGATCAGTCTTCGATAGGGTTGACCATCTCTTTCTCAAAGCTGTTCTTTCGGCGGCTGGTTTGGGGCTGTACTTTTGTACCTGGATCTGACTTCTGTATGCGATCCCTAGTGCGCTGGTGGAAGTGAATGGAGTATGACTGGAGCCTTCCGTATTGTCTCACTCCATTCGTCAAGGTTGTTCGCTTTCACCTTTGCTTTATGTTCTTGTGTTGGAACCTTTCCTTCGCAAGTTAAAGATGAATCTGGTCCTACGCAGAATTTCCCTACCTGGCACTTACCAATGTGTCCAGGTATTCCGCCTATGCTGATGATGTTTCGGTTCTTGTATCGGGTAGGACTGAGATTGACAAAGCAAAGAAATCAGTGGTTATGAGATGGTGACAGGGGCCAAGATCAACCGCAATAAGTCTGTTGGCTTGCGGTTGGGTGCGTGAAAGGGAGTTTCTCTTCTCGGACATTTCCTCTTGATGAATGGGCCGGTCAAGGTTCTCGGCATCTGGTTTGGTCCTGATATCCAGTTGGAAATGAATTTGTTGGAGGTGCAAGAGAAGGCCGAGATCACAATTAATTTGTGGACTCGGAGGAATCTATCCTTAAAGGGGAGGGCAGAAGTATGTGTTTCACATTCTACCCGATTTTCCTTTACTGACTCTCTGTGCTTCCACTTCCATCTGACACTTTACTGGCATTAGTGAGGCTCTTGTTCTCCTTCTTGTGGGGAGGCAAGGCTGCCAGATTCTCTCGGGAGATCTGTTGCCTTCATCCATCTGAAGGCAGTCTAGGTATGACTAGCATTGAGATTTGTCAATATATGCTTTGCATTGGGTTCCTGGATCGAATGTGATGAGGTGGGCGTCTTCCTTCCAGAAGGCGCCCATAAGAACTTCCCATCCTTGAGAAGTGTGCACTTGAGCAAGGAGGAGGCCCAATGTTTACCCCGAGTCTAGTGCTCCTTCTACCGTGAATGTCATCATGCTCTGAAACACCTCTTATGGGTGTCAGATGGCCTCTCCAATGTCCAGGGGTTGTCTTGTAAGGCATTATATCAGGTGTTAAATAGGGAGGCCGTTCGTGATGAACTGATTGATGAGCTCGGTCTTATGAAGCAGGAGACTCGCTCAATATGGCCTTGGACACCCAGGTTGAAATGTCTCAATAACAATAAGGCATCACTTACCTGGCTGGTGATGCATGGGGCCCTCTGGGTCGCCAAGAGACTTTGCATAAACGTGCTTGGAGAAATATTCAAACTGCTGGCACTGTAGTGGAGAAGTCGAGACCATTGGTCACGCCTTCTTTCATTGCAGGGTGGTAACACCATTGTGCAAGTATGTTGAAGGCTTCATGGTTCGCATGCTGCCTGGAAAGTTCTTTGTCCTTGAGGCCGCTTCTGTTTGTAGCAATGTGGCTCTGCCGTTGATGAAGGCTGAACATGATGTGTTCTTATGCTTGCTAGGTATGAGAGTCGTGATTTGGATGACACGTCAGAAGAGATTCTATGAAGGTGTGAAGTTCACTTCTTCCCAACTGATCTTATACTTTAAGCATCAACTTAAGGTTGAGATTAGGAGGAATGGCGGTGACTCACTTCATCAGAATTCGGCAAAAGGTGGGTGAATCTTGCGTGTTTGTGTCATGTGAAAGGGGCTGACCTGGAGTGGCACTTTGATGCCAGTTAGGCATCAGGATATTGCTTTCCCTGGGTTGAACATGGGCAACCTATCCCCAAATTAGGTTAGCTTAGGTTTGATTTTTTGAATTTTTAGTTTCTTTTTTTTTTCAATAAACTTAGCTAGGTTATGTATGCTCATTGCCCCCCCTTTTATTTCTGTCCCTATTTTTCTTTAAGTTTAATTCCCCATCCCCTCCCTTATTAGCTGGTCAGTGACGTCAGTTCTCTGGTGGATGCGGGGCATCTTTTGTTTCGTGTGGGTGTTTTCGTATTTGTTGTTGTGTCTGAATGAGTGCTTGGGATGAATGAATGTTTTTAATTTATTATAGTCCCGCATTAATTTTGTCTAGTTAACTGATGTTTCTGCCACATTTAGTGATTGTCGGGGTTTTTATTACTAACATGATTTTGTTTAGTTTCTTGTAAATAGTTTATATTTCATATTGTAAATATTCCTTGGGGCTAGTTTTTAAAATTTTTAAATTGTTTTATTCCCCTCCCCCCACAGATGATATATTATACATATGGGGACTAGTTAGTATTTTCATGGAGACATTGAGGTATTATGGTGTATGTGGTGAGAAAGGTAAGTAAGAATGTGTTGTTTTGGTGTAAGGAATATTGTAAGTATGATTGGGTCAGCATTTGTGGCTAGCTAAGTTTAAAGTTAAGACAGAAGACTGACCTTCTCCCCATTCCCCATTTTGGCCTTGTGTGACATTTTCTGTTTTATTCAAGAATAAATATCCTCAGTCCAGATCAGCTGATTCAGGTAGTTTGTGGCTGATTTTTGGAACTCTCTGCATGAAGGCAGAGAGAAACCCAAACGAGGTTATGCTAAAAGGCAGTGTCACATTTGGGGAAGTAGACAAGCCCAATCCTGTGTATGTGAGGTCTATCGGAAATTTTTGACAGATTTGGAATTGCCACACATAAAAAAGCAAACTTGTGCCTTAACTGCTAGACATACTGCATTTGCTTGTCCGAACTTGTGTTTGTGTACAAACACCAACTCATAGTTTGTGAATTCTTTTAACTTTTTACCCATTTGATTTGCTTTAACTGTATTGCTTACTTGCTGGCATGATTGTTGCTGTTTAATCCTTTTTTGTTTTTTTTTTCTTTTCATTGCAAACTTTATTAATTCTGTTCATGTTATTTATCTTGCATTTTGACAATGGTTTTCTAACTCATCAAATCTACAAGTGATTTTGTTTTACTGTCCATATTTAGGGATATCTCATCTTGTTCATTTTTAGTACAGCTGTGTCTTGCTTTTCACTATTTGAGCCTGTGCTACCTGACCTAAGGACTGAACTCACTATTACTATGACAGCAAATTCAAAAGTGAACATTTTAATCGTCTAGGTTATTATCCCATAGGACAATCCTGAAGCTAGATATTGCAGTCTTAATCCTTATGATCTTATTGTTTACTCTGTTGCTGCTGCTGCCTTACTGTTAAATCTGGCTCCCTCTGGTGCTGTTTCACATTTCACACTGCTAACATTGAAGCTTTGTTGTCAGGCTTGGCTTCCTCTACTAATGTTTCTCTTGCTTTGTTAATGGTTCATATAATGGAAGTTAAGCCCCTTAAGCCAAATATGAAAGGAGTTTAATTCCTTGGTGTAATCAATAAAGACACAGTTGGATTACAATTTGTCTTCATCTTATCATTCTTGACACATGCATAAAGTAACATGGTGGCAGCTGGATTTCTGGACCTTGCCTTTAATGTCTGGGAATGTTATTTCTGTCTGAAACTCCCAAGTAAGAAGTATTAAATCTGTTAGCATCAAATGTCTTCTCCTCTCTCCACAGGTGTATGTATATCACAAACATGTTTGGTCCCATTTGCAAGCAAATTTGATGTATAGTCACTCATAATGTCTAGTAATAAATCAGATACCCATGTCAATGTAGCTGATGCTAAAGGTTTACACATAACAGCTTCTGAATGACTGGTTAGTGGCTCTAACAAAATGGAAACATTGAAACTATTTTGCAAATAATGTCTGAAATTTTTTGTCTGGACCATGTGAAAAGTGGAGGGAATTCAAGTGGCTGTGTTTGAAAATTGGTTTGGTGATGATGCCATGAAAATATATCATGGTATATATTTCCCAACAGATTAATCTGAACAGACTGTCACAGAAATTATAGATACCTTCGAGGAATATATGACTGGTGCTATCAATGAAACCTGTTATAATACATACTGTGTGTATATTACACATGTATATTAACTGCGGACAGAAAGGGAACTAGGATTTCCGCTGGAGAGCGATTTCCTGTAAAATGCCTTAAGGAAATAAATGTATGTTCTCGCACTCCAATCTTCATCTCTCTTTTCTAAGTGCAGCGAGAAATCATCACCGACTCATCTCAACTCCATTTTACGAAGAACAAATACCTGTACGGTAAGACTGAATCATTTTACTTCTTTATTGACTGTAAACCTTATTTACTCCACGTTGTTTATGTGTCGATCGGCGAACACGACATGGTGTCAGAATTATAGAACCCACGTCTCTCCTCGGTTAATCCCTAAAAATCTCTTTTGAATATGGATTCTTCTTTTACTCCACCTATACCACCGGACTTTTCATCGGATAATCTTTCTGAAGATTGGAAAATTTTTAAAGAGGATTTAAAAATATATCTTACGGCTACGGAGAAACTCGGTAAAAGCGACGAAATAAAAACAAGCATTCTCTTACAATGCTTAGGAAAACAAGGTCGCAAAATCTATAGGAATTTCAATTTTCAAACGGAAGAGGACAGTCTCACATATGCAACAGTTTTAGGAAAATTTGAAGAGTACTGCAACCCACGAAAAAATGTTACACTCTCTCGATTTCAGTTTCTCACTGCTTGTCAGGAGGAGGCAGAATCCTTTGACGAATTTGTCACTAGGATAAAATCACTTAGCCAAGAATGCGAACTAGGCGAATTATGTGACAGCTTGGTTAGAGATGTTATTATCATAGGCACTAATAACTTACGCCTACAAGAAAAACTGTTGGCTGAATCAGATTTAACTCTGGAAAGAGCTGTGAAAGCTGACCGAACTGCCGAACTCACCACACAAAGACTTGGAATCTTACAAAGAGAGACAAAATCGGTCAACTACACAAAGAAAAGTTCATCAAATAAGAAAAACATGGAGCAACTGCAGCAACAAAGACCTGGAAGAAGTGGAACACAAAACTCTTCAGGCAACACTAATGACAAAATACAAAGCTGTAGATTTTGCTCATTCTCCCATTATCGTGGAAACTGCCCTGCATATGGACAGACCTGCAACAAATGCAAAAAACGGAATCACTTTGCCAGCAGATGTCCTACAAATAGATCAGTACACAGAGTGGACCATGAAGATAGTGATTTTCCTCCACGGATGATGATAAATCCAAAATATTTGTAGATTGTATCTCCTCTAAACCCTCTGCCACTAACAAAAAAGATATAAACAACTACAAAATTAATGCCTCATCTGAAGACTGGAATGTCAATCTGGAAGTGAATGGGACAGACATAGTATTTAAAATAGATTCAGGTAGTCAAGTAAATATTCTTCCCACAAAGGATTACGAAAGACTAGCAAAACGTCCAAACCTAAAATCAACTGGTATAACACTATCTGTGTACAATAACACATCCATACCAGTTCAAGGCAAATGTATTGCGCAGATCATAAAAAACAATATGAAGCATCATGCAATGTTCATTGTGGCTGACATAGATGCATATCCCATACTTGGACTGAAAACCTGCTCCAATCTCAACCTTATCAAGAGGATCTGCAAAATCAATACTGACAAGATTGATTTTCTCTCTGAATTTAAGGACTGTTTTGGTGAACTCGGAACACTCCCGGGTGTTCATCACATTACTATGGATCCCGATATCAAGCCGGTCATAAACCCTCCTAGGAACATTCCCTTTGCACTGAAAAAAAAAACTAAAACAAGAACTCAAACGAATGACTGAATTAGGCGTCATTACCTCAGTGATGGAACCAAAAGAATGGGTATCATCACTAGTCGTGGTGGAAAAATCCAATGGCTCTCTCCGTATATGTCTCGATTCACGGAATCTCAACAAGGCCATCAAAAGAGAACACCACAGACTACCAACTGCATCGGACATAATCCACGAAGTGGCAGGTGCAAAATTTTTCACCAAGTTAGATGCATCCAATGCATTTTGGCAAATTAAAGTTGATGAGGAAAGCTCCAAACTTCTCACCTTCAACTCACCCTATGGACGATTTAGATTCACACGTCTTCCATACGGCATTCATAGCGCTAATGAGATATGTCATGCAAAAATAGCATCCATTATTGAACAGATTGAAGGATGCAGAAACTCACAGGATGATATCATTATTTGGGCAGACACTCCAGAAATACTAAAAAATAGAACTATTGCGGTTTTGAATGCCATAAGAAAATCAGGCATGAAATTAAATCAAAGTGCCAGTTCAACATAACCGAGTTGACATTTCTAGGGCACAAAATTTCCAGTCAGGGAGTCGAGCCTGATGAAAGAAAATACAAAGCGATAAGAGACATGCCAGACCCATCAACTAAAACAGAACTCCAATGTTTCTTAGGCATGATAAATTACTTAGGCAAGTTCATTCCAAATTTGTCAAATGAAACTGCACTTCTTCGTCTCTTACTGAAAAAAGACAACATGTGGTCTTTTGACAAACCACAGAAAGAAGCAATTCAAGGACTAAAAACTTAGTTACGCAGAGTCCAACATTGAAATACTTTGACTTCCAATTAATGTGTCTTCTGATGCTTCAACACTAGAACTTGGAGCAATGTTAAAACAAAAACACAATGACAATTGGGCTCCAATAACATTTGCTAGCCGCTCTCTCACACCTGCTGAAGCCAACTATTGCCCCCTTGAACTTGAAATGCTGTCCATAGTATTATCCTGTGAACATTTCCACGAATTCTTGTATGGACAACATTTCATAGTAAACAATGATCACAAACCTCTAAAATCCATTGTCACAAAACCCATTGCGAAAGCACCCCCTAGAATACAACGTTTCTTAATGCGTCTACAGACGTATGACTTTGAAATTGCATACACTCAAGGCAAACTAATGCATGTTATTGACACACTCAGCCGTGCAGCACAGAAAAAGAACACACCAGAAATCTCTGACAAAGAAATGAACTTTGTTGTCCATTCCATAATGTCCTCCATACCCATCAGTGACAAACGTCAACAACAGCTCACAACTGAAACAGCGAATGACCAAACGTTACAACAACTGCAACATCAAATTATGATTGGATGGCCACAACATCGACACAACCTGCACCCTTGTCTTCACCCTTATTTCAATTTCGGAAATGACTTAACGCGCCACATGGGGCTGGTAATGAAGGGTTCACAAATTGTTGTACCACTCAGTATGCGTGCAGAAATGCGCAGAATTCTGCATCAGGCGCATTTAGGAATTGAAAAAACTAAATCTAATGCCAGGAAGGCTCTTTTTTGGCCGAACATGAACAAAGAAATCAAAGATATGGTAAAAAATTGTGATTCATGTCAACGATATAGCAACCGGCAAAGTACAGAGCCACAGATTCCACATGACATACCAGACCAACCCTGGCATAAAGATGGCACAGACCTCTTCAGACTGCAAGGGAAGTACTACCTCATGGTAGTGGACTACTACTCGAAATTTTTTGAAATAAGTCTACTTCATAATACAACAGCACTGACGGTGATTAATCGGACAAAAAAACATATTCGCTAAACATGGGATTCCCAAACTAATAATCTCTGACAATGGCCCTCAATTTAAGTCAAGTGAATATAAAAATTTGCCACTGAATGGGATTTTTCCCATGTAACTAGCAGCCCAGAATATCCACAGTTCAATGGTCTAGTGGAGAGGACTATCCAAACAGTGAAAAAAACATTGCATAAATGTTTCCAGACAGGAGATGATCCATACCTTGAGCTACTAACGTTGCATACAACACCTGGCAAAGACAACTCTCCTTCACCGGCAGCTAGGCTAATGAATCACCAACTGAGAACACTGCTACCAATCATGAGAAAAAATAATCATGATCTAAAAAGGCAAATCCAAATCACAGACAGACAGTACAATGTGATAGCCATCAACGGGAGCTTCCTCTTAAGAAGTGACCAGGTCCGTGTTCATGATGGCAAAACTTGGTCCAGGAAAGGAGTAGTGACTGAACGTTGCTCCCAACCCAAATCATACATAGTGCTGACGGAGAATGGTAGAAGTATACGCCGAAACCGTCGACGTATACTGCAAGTACCCTGTTCAAAGACGCTAGTATCACAATCATATCTTGATACAATATTCAGCGCAACCAGAAAACCTCATCTACCTAATTCATGAGAACCATGTCCAGCCGTTTCAGAATCAGGAGTCCGAACCAGATCAGGACGACGAATACATCAACCTTGATGGATGCAGGATTTTACAACCTCATCTACCTAATTCACGAGAACCATGTCCAGCCGTTTCAGAATCAGGAGTCCGAACCAGATCAGGACGACGAATACATCAACCTTGATGGATGCAGGATTTTACAAAGTAAAGAAATTGTATCCTCAATAATAAAGAACTTGGGAGGGGGGTGTTATATGTATACATCCATGTGTATATATACACATACACATGTATATTAACTGCGGACAGAAAGGGAACTAGGACTTCCGCTGGAGAGCGATTTCCTGTAAAATGCCTTAAGGAAAGAAATGTATGTTCTCGCACTCCAATCTACATCTCTCTTTTCTAAGTGCAGCGAGAAATCATTGCTGACTCATCTCAACTCTATTTTACGAAGAACAAATACCTGCACGGTAAGACCGAATCATTTTACTTCTTTGTTGACTGTAAACCTTATTTACTCCACGTTGTTTATGTGTCGATCGGCGAATACAACATGAGCATTTTGTGTTCTGACAAAGAAGACAAGATGAGGGTGAGTCCTTCAACAATTTTTTCAGTAATTTACAAGTTCTGTTGAAAACGTGCAATTTTTGTAACAACTGTTGAGACTCAATGATAATTGTTACTGGTATAAGGAACTATGACACAACACATGACAAGACCTACTGAAAATTCAAGGCCTTGATCTTCAGAGGGCAATAGACATTTGCAGAACAGCTAAAAAAGCTGCTGCACAGAGCCAAGGGATGAAGACTGAATAATCCCTTATTCATGAAATGAAGGTTGCTGAAGAAAAGAAGTAGAATTTACACCAGTGATGCCAATTTTATACTTTCTACCACACTTCCTGAAGGGACAGATGTCCTGCATATGGAAAGACATGCAATGAAAAAATCAGTTTTGACCCCAAAATCCTTAACCTCGAATGGAAGATATTCAAAAATAAAAATACAATGAGGCAAAACGAAAGGGAAACAAGAGAAAAATATTGAGTAAATATTGTCACTTCAAAAAAAAAAAAAAGAAAAGAAAAAGGCTGGCACAGATTCGTACAGGATGCAAAAATGATGGCACTAGCCACACTTATTGCCAAGGGGTGGCCCAATGAGAGAAACACCTACTTGACAACATCAAACCATTTTTTGACTATTGGGATCAGTTGACAGTACAGGATGGGTTAATCCTGTGTGGACAAGGATCATAACCCCTAGTGTCTTGCATCAAGAAAATATGTATGCTCTGTCTGGCCATTTGGACATCAATACGTGTTTGTGGAGGGCAAGAGACCTGACATTTTTGCCAGGTATATCAGCTAAGGTTAGACAGTATGTGGAGGCTTGTGCTACATGTGCAATATTCTCAAATTTCCAGCCAGCAGAACCCCAGGTTATAAATTCTAGAAAAACCCTAGAAAAATGTAGCAACTGACCTCAAGATGTGGGGTGGGAAGCAATATTTAATCACTGTGGACTCTTGTAACAACTTCATTGAAGTTGATCATCTTGTTGCACCAACATTAGATGCAGTGAGTGAGTGCCTTAAGAACCATTTTGCACATTATGGCATACCAGATGTGATAGCCTCTGACAACAGGACCAAGTTAATATCCAACCATTTCAAGAAGTTTGCAAAGAAATGGATGTTTTAACATGAAACCATATCACCAGGTAACAGACAAGCTAATGGAGCAGCAGAGGACAGCAGTCAAAGTCATGAAGCGGTTATGGTGCAAGTGCAGAGGATCTCATCATAGGATTACTAAACCTGCAAAATTCACCAACAAAGGCACTAAACACAAGCCCAACAAAAAGGAGAAACACCAAGATATTGTTCCTAGCAACAGAAAGCAAGCTACAACAATACCCATACTCTGTCCTGGCATCTCAACTTTAGTCACCTTTTCCCTGCCATGATGTGCCTTCTCTATGTCTTTTATATAAATATTTTCAAGTCCATTATTCTAATGAGCTTTCTTCCTTGGTACCTTAACTCCATGAATTTAAGTGTATTACTAAATTAGCAAATAGGTCCCATTGTTTTACTGTTCAAATAACTAAATATAACTGCAAGTTTTATTCTAATAGTTTGTTTCACAATACTTCTTGCCTGTGGAACTCTCTTTCCTTTTTTTTCTTCCCTGCCACCTATGTTCTTCAAAAATTTAAACGCAATATCGATTGTCATCTTCTGTCTTCCTGAAACCTATTTTTTTTGTCTGTTTTTCTCACTAGTCTTCTCATTCCCAGTGACTGCTTGCTTCTGAGTGGCATTATCCCCCCTTTTGGGGGGGGAGGTGGTGGTGGTGGTGAAATGATTAAATAAAAAAAAAACAAGATCAATAGATACACAAATTTATTTAAAGAGAGAACATCTTCCTTAAAAAAAGAAAAAGGCACAACTCAAAATACCTGCATATTCATTAAAAGAAATTTATTCTCCCAATTTTTAGGAAGCAAGAGATTTTCAAATTCAGAATTGGATTTAGTTTATGTGCCATAGACATTTGCTAAATGAGACAAAGGAAAATTTATTGAAGCATTCATTTTCTTAATCATTTTTAAACATAATAAAGAGATATTATATACATTAAAATCATTTACTTACACTGAATATCCAGTTCTTCAGTCACATTATCTTCTTTACCAATATGCTTTCCTTCACAAATACAAAATCGACTCATTTCTTGAGTCACTGTTTTTTTATGCTAACAGAACTTTGTCCTTCCTTGACTTCAGAAAGACATGATAGTTTTACAATAGCTTCAGGATAACCACCTTTCCATTCACATTTAATTTCTATAGATTTCCCTGCACATATTCCAGATTGGGACAAAATGATTCTTGGCTTTCCTTGAGGTAGATCTGTCAAAAAGAATATAGTGAGTGTAAAATAATGTTATTTCTATTTTCTATAAATATGCAAAATCTATTTTATGATTTTAACAGGAATTACAGTTCATTGTATAAATGAACAATATTACAAAAGCTTCAGAAGGACAGGATTATAATAAATATATAATTATAATAGGGGTAATATATTATTTGAAATTTTATTTCCACAATAAAACATCTAATTCAAATCAGTTTGTATAATCTTTTGTTTAGACAATAAAATATTTAACAAATAATTCCGACTGATAAACTAATACATAGCAAGTTCATTAAATAATGAATGGATTAATTAAAAATAGTAATTAGTGTTTTAAACAAATTGTCAATAAAAAGTGTCTTTCATAATTTAACTATAACTTTGTTTTGGAAAGTTTTCAGAAATGTATAATCATACAGAAATGGTGCATGAATGTTTTGACAAATCTAACACAGAATATAAAAGGAATGGTAATCCTTGGAAAAAGTAGGAATAATCATCTTTCCTGAATACTGATTTCAAATAGTTTTTAAAGATTTATTTTGGATAACTTGGATATATTTATGAAATAATATATCAGAGAAACAGAAATATATAGTTCTAGGTTGATTTATAGCTGTTTAATCAAAATAAAATCAAATAAATAATAAATATATATTAAATTGATGATAATTCCCTGAACAAACATTACTTACTCAAGTTTTGATGAAATGCACTACTTTTAGTAAAAATTTTTAAAACCACAATTTTCTTCCACTTTATATAAAAAACACATTACACACGATGCATTTTATGAACCTTTTATATCAAAATGAATTTGTGAGCTTCAAGCAAGATTGAATTCCTATGTCAACAAAGCTGCCAATCAAAGAAACCCAAATCCATACCAAATTCACATTTCTATAATCCTCTTGACTTTACTTCTACTTTCAATCCATGCCATTTTTCTAACTATACAATCAATGTTCTTCAAATTATCTGAGAGTTTATGACATTAATTTTTATCAGAATTTTCCTCTTTTCTATCATAATTTTTATAGCTGTTATAATCAAAACTTTGAAATTAAAGTTAATCTGAATTTATGTAAAGCTTGAGAATTTACTTATCCCATCTGGCAATTATTTTTTTTCCTTTAAGTAAAATTAAAATACCTAGATACTAAAATGAAATTTATTTTTGCTTTTAAAAATTTTTGCCTTTGATTGTTTCTAGAAACAAGCTGAATGAGGAATATGGAAAAAACAAAATTTAATTTAAACATCTACAGTTTTAGGAAATAAAAATATTTTGAAAATTATTAAATATTATTTATTTCTAAGTGAGGGAGGGAGAGAGGTAGAGAGAGAGAAAGAGAGAGGGCGGTGTAAAACACACTGGATCAGATGGTGGTTTCCTCTATAAAGGTAGATGTAGGCTTGAACCCTACTGGAGAGAACATTTTCTTTATTGAGTTTATTAAGTGCTCAGGCTGGTAGGCATAATTCATGATGTTCAAAAAAAAATTTAAAATAGGGCGTCTACTCAAAAATGAATATTTTCTAAAATAATGTTTAGAGAAATAAATAAGAAGAAGAAATGAGTTCAACATGGAAAAAATATCATTCTTACAAGTATTACAAAAAAGTTAAAAAGTCTATATTCTAATCAACAGGACTACTCAAACTCCTTTTTTAAGAGAGAATTATCATTTTATATATATTGAAAATATCTGAATGGTTAAGAAGTGAATCTTTCTATGATGATGACAAATGTCTAATTTGAACAGGTAAAATTTTGTTGGTCAAATATGGCAGAAAATATATCATCAACAAGAATCCTAACTCCTCTAGAGAAAGAATATAAAAAAATACTCACATTTTATATCTAATGATTTATCTTTTGAATTTGTCCAGGGCATATTTTCAATTCTTGCTTTGCACATAATCTTCTTATAGTCTCTCTTTAATTTCAGTATTAGAGTGGAATTTGTTTGCCAAAGTTTTCCTTTAGCTGTCTTAGATATTGAGAATTTCTGTTGAATTTTCTGCAATGATCCATTCTGATAAGCAATAAACCACTGAAAGGAAGCTTCTGGTTTTGACTCTTCAGCTTTACAAACAAATATTCCATCTTTATTTTCAAGAAGATCTTGACTTGGAAAATGAATAGATACTGATGTGACAGGAACTGAAATTAAAGCAAAAGTCAGTTTCAACAAATTAAGAAATATTTGCTGTGTAATAATAATGTTCAAAAAAATTTTTTGCTGTTGAAACTTTGCTCAATTAAATTCCTAATAATAATTGATTGAACTTTGCTGTGTAATAATAATGTTCCGTTCTGGGTTGAGAAGTGGTTAAGAACTTTGTGTGTAATAATAATGTTCCGTGGTTGAGAACTTTGCTGTGTAATAATAATGTTCTGTGGTTGAGAACTTTGCTGTGTAATAATGTTCCGTGGTTGAGAACTTTGCTGTGTAATAATAATGTTCTGTGGTTGAGAACTTTGCTGTGTAATAATAATGTTCTGTGGTTGAGAACTTTGCTGTGTAATAATAATGTTCCATTTGAGAACTTTTGCTGTGTAATAATAAATGGTTGAAACTTTTTTGTGTAATAATAATGTTCCGTGGTTGAGAACTTTGCTGTGTAATAATAATGTTCCGTGGTTGAGAACTTTGCTGTGTAATAATAATGTTCCGTGGTTGAGAACTTTGCTGTGTAATAATAAATAAAATGTTCTGTGGTTGAGAACTTTTGCTTTGTGTAATAATAATGTTCCATACTTTGCTGTGTAATAATAATGTTCCATGGTTGAGAACTTTGCTGTGTAATAATAATGTTCCATGGTTGAGAACTTTTGCTATTGTAATAATAATGTTCTGTGGTTGAGAACTTTGCTGTGTAATAATAATGAATCGTGGTTGAGAACTTTGCTGTGTAATAAAATGTTCTGTGGTTGAGAACTTTGCTGTGTAATAATAATGTTCTGTGGGGAGTACTTTGCTGTGTAATAATAAAATGGTTGAGAACTTTGCTGTGTAAAAAATGTTCCGTGGTTAATGTTCCGTGGTTGAGAACTTTGCTGTGTAATAATAATGTTCCGTGGTTGAGAACTTTGCTGTGTAATAATAATGTTCTGTGGTTGTGTAATAATAATGTTCGTGGTTGAGAACTTTCTGTGTAATAATAATGTTCCGTGGTTGAGAACTTTGCTGTGTAATAATAATGTTCGTGGTTGAGAACTTTGCTGTGTAATAATAATGTTCCGTGGTTGAGAACTTTTTGCTGTGTAATAAAATGTTCCGTTGGTTGAGAACTTTGCTGTGTAATAATAATGTTCCGTGGTTGAGAACTTTGCTGTGTAATAATAATGTTCCGTGGTTGAGAACTTTGCTGTGTAATAATAATGTTCCGTGGTTGAGAACTTTGCTGTGTAATAATAATGTTCCGTGGTTGAGAACTTTGCTGTGTAATAATAATGGTGGTTGAGAACTTTGCTGTAATAATAATGTTCGTGGTTGAGAACTTTCTGTGTAATAATAATGATGGTTGAGAACTTTGCTGTGTAATAATAATGTTCGTGGTTGAGAACTTTGCTGTGTAATAATAATGTTCGTGGTTGAGAACTTTGCTGTGTAATAATAATGTTCTGTGGTTGAGAACTTTGCTGTGTAATTAATGTTCTGTGGTTGAGAACTTTTGCTGTGTAATAATAATGTTCCATGGTTGAGAATTGTGTAATAATAATGTTCCACTTTTGCTGTGTAATAATAATGTTCCGTGGTTGAGAACTTTGCTGTGTAATAATAATGTTCCGTGGTTGAGAACTTTGCTGTGTAATAATAATGTTCCGTGGTTGAGAACTTTGCTGTGTAATAATAATGTTCTGTGGTTGAGAACTTTGCTGTGTAATAATAATGTTCCATGGTTGAGTACTTTGCTGTGTAATAATAATGTTCCATGGTTGAGTACTTTGCTGTGTAATAATAATGTTCCGTGGTTGAGAACTTTGCTGTGTAATAATAATGTTCCGTGGTTGAGAACTTTGCTGTGTAATAATAATGTTCCGTGGTTGAGAACTTTACTGTGTAATAATAATGTTCTGTGGTTGAGAACTTCTGTGTGTAAATGAAATCCAGTGTAGTGAATGTTCTGGAAGCTGAGATTATGTTAATGGGTAAAATGTGGGACATAGATTCTAGTAGGCAATTGCGTTGCTCTCACGATGCTCACTGGCTTGAATGTGCTACTGTATCATATTTATCTACTTGTTGATCACATAACAGGCTCAAGAACACAGCAGTTCTCTGGTTTGAACAATTGTGTGTAGGCGTAAATATGACCTTGATATTTATTAACCAATCAAAAAGTTTTCTTGTACTTTTAACTGGAGCCTAAATTATGTTTAGCTTGCACAAGATTTAGAACTTGAACATTTTTTATTCATAATGTTGAATGTGTTAAAATTTTTCAACTTTTTAACAAGGAAAATCACAAGTCAATGTTAAAAATTGCTGCAAAACACTGTTAAATAAGATAGAACAAGTTATTATGACATGTCTTTAATTTATATTTAGATACATTTTATTTATTTAAAATTTTCTAGTTGAATTGTTTACCTATATTATATATGAATGATCTATTATTGTGCATAATTAGGTTACAATAAAATTTGTATTTTATGTGAATTATGAAACCTGAGATGTAGTAGAATCGGGGAGCCTATCATAGATTCAGTATTGGGGGCATGAGATCTTTTCACCGGCCCTTTATATATATATATATATATATATATATATATATATATATAAGATTAATTGTCAAAGATGAAACTGACCAGGAAAAAGTAGTATTAAAAATTGCTATGCAGTACATGTTTGAAAAATAAAATACGAATAAAAATAAGGAATTTTAACTTTAAAAATCAAGTGGTCAGTGGAATATACCTTGGTTTCAACTTACGGTCTCATCTAGCAATTTTTTTATCAAGTAACCACCTAACGCTTTTTATTAAAAGAAAAACACAAAGTTATTTAAATTTATAAAGCTTTTTTAATGTTATAAATCTTTTAAAGCTTTTTTAAAGTTATAAAGCTTTTTTTAAAGTTATATATATGTGTATGTGTGTGTGTGTGTGTGTGTGTGTGTGTATGTGTAAACAGATTCTATTTAGCCAAAAAATGAAAAAAAAAGGGTTGACCAAAGTATGCTTCAAACATAGTACCTTTAAGGCAAGCAGTTATTGTAATTAAAGTGCTCAATATCAAGATAGAGTATTAACAGTAACAAATAAAATTAATCTTTTATTAACCTGATTGTCACGGTCATTGCATTTAATCTTAAAGGGACTTGGTAGTAAAACTGAATAGAACTGAGTTTTTGTGAACTAAATTTCACTATCAGGCTTCAACTCTCTATGAGTTGATGCAATCAAAAAAACTTGTAAGAGCTAATTTAATTTTATCACTATATATATATATATATATATATATATATATATATATATATATATATATATATATTTATTTACATACAAAATTGTGTGACTAGACATCTGATTGTTTGGTATCAGTCAGATAAATAAACTTCTCTGTGCATAGGCAGGTCAAATGTTCAACAGGCTCGTCCATCTAAATAAATAAACAACAAATTCTGTCTGTCCATGTATCTGAAATACCTCTAACTTGGACACTTGTCCTACATAGGCATATTATACCTTTATAGAATCAAGATTATTCTGGGATTAAAAATATGCCCTTTATGTGCTTGTTGAGATTTGCATCCAGATTAACGGTTAAAAATTCTAATTTTTAAATAACTGAAAGAAATTAGTGATTTTAAATGTTTTAAGATATATTGAGTTTAAACTAACACAAAACTTTTATGATTTTAAAAATATTTGTTTTAAATTCAACTTAAAATATCTCTCAAAATTTTGTGAATTTAAGAAATTAATTTTATTTCTTCAAAATGCCAAGGAATTTAAAAAGTAAAAGGTTTCGTGACATGAGGTTTTAAAGTTCCAAAGAGTTTGAGATTTGAAGAACTCAACTCAATTGAAGTTCCAAAGAGTTTGAGATTTGAAGAACTCAACTCAATTGAAGTTCCAAAGAGTTTGAGATTTAACTCAATCAATTGAAGTTCAAAAGAGTTTTATTTGAAGAACTCAACTCAATTGAAGTTGTTTGAGATTTGAAGAACTCAACTCAATTGAAGTTCCAAAGAGTTTGAGATTTGAAGAACTCAACTCAATTGAAGTTCCAAAGAGTTTGAGATTTGAAGAACTCAACTCAATTGAAGTTCCAAAGAGTTTGAGATTTGAAGAACTCAACTCAATTGAAGTTCCAAAGAGTTTGAGATTTGAAGAACTCAATTCAATTGAAGTTCCACAGAGTTTGTGGTTTGAAGAATTTGTCATCCAATTTGTCATCCATGTCATTCATAATGATATTGGGAAACTTCTGAAAATTTCTTCCATAATGATGGTTGACCAAAGACAAGAAAATTAAAAAGCATGAGACATTTCTGTCATTTTCATGAAGTAGGTTTATTTTATTTTTCTATTTATGAGTTACTCACATACTCAGAGACCCTGTTTATGTTGAAATAATTTTGTTTCAGTTTCATAAATTAGAATACTTTTTTTCTAAAATAAATTCATATTTCTGTGGCAAACATTTTTCTGAACCTGCAAATGGTGTTATAACCTTGTTGACATGAACTCGAGAAGAAATGTAGATTTAGAATAGAAAAAATTTTTGGGAAAAATATTTCACACAAGCAATTCAAATAACCAAGTGTGTATAAAAATAATATAAACTAGTTTTAACTGGTGAAAATTTCACGGTTTTTCCTGTTTGAATTTTCTGATGAATCTTAATTAAGTTAATACTTGAATAAGCTCATGGTGAACTTACGACAATAAAATAATAGAAATTCCCCTTTCACATCATTAAATATTTAAGTCTAACGACTTTAACAAAATATTTAATAATACTTATAAATATGAATGTTTTTCATTAAAAAGTAAGGGGTACAAATAAAATGATCTGAAATTGACAACTGTTTTCATTTCATTGAAACAGATGTTTAAACACTTCAATTTCATTCATTTTTCTCACTGACAGTGGAACTAGATAACTACAATTTGAATATACGCCAATCATCAATGACGTTCTTCTTTTTATCCTTTCCTTGTCCCCCCCATACCCAGTCTTTTCTCTTACCTTCACTCTCTGTAATCCCTTATTCACTTGGCACTACTTGGGTGAAATGTTTAATTATATACATATATATTAGAAAGAACAAATGGATTAAAATCCACAGTTTGCAGCATTTACTTTTTAAAAAAGTGCTCAATACAAAGTAGAGAAAATATTAGTATATTCTTATTATAAGAGGTTATAATAAAAACATTTTTAAATTGATACAAAAATGCTTTCATGTTTTAATACTACGATTGTACTTGCTTAGGCGAAAGTAGGTAATTGGTTATAAAATGATTTCTTAAGGAAATTTAAAAACAAATCTTTAGTTTTTATCCTAAAGTTAAAGTTAGAGGGCATAAAGTCAGAAATTAAAAATAGACTTGTGGCTATGTTTGGATTAATATACCAATCCAGGCATACCCACACATCTATTTTTAATTTCTGACCTTATCAAAGAAGGAATTTTTTTTGCAGAGTTAAACATGACTTTTTATAATACTTATTTTATATCTGTGAGAACATTCAATTTTGTAATTAAGAAGACATGATTTTTTTTATATATATATATATATATATATATATATATTGATGAATTCATTATTGTTAGCATCTACTAGAACGTTATTTTATCTTTAATACTAAAAGTATTATTCTGGTTGTTTGCGATGTGTTGATCAATATGTGCATGACTTAGACTAAATTTTGACAAATGACGAGTCAACCTATGAGAGAGTGATATAAATAAAAATAAAAACTCCATTAAATATATAATTTAATAATATATGTATATATAAATAAAAAGAAAGAACAAAATATATAATCCAGTGTTCTTATAGATAAGATTTTTACAAAATAGGCTCAATGTAAATTTATTAATATTATAAATTAATTGATTTAAAATATGTTTTTTTTCGCTACACATTTCGAACCATGTTTCAAAATGGAAGCTAAAAGCTTTAATTTAATTTTGTAATTAAATTAATGACATTAAAAAGTGGATTAAATTCATAATATTTAATATATATATATATATATATATATATATATATATATATTAATATGAAGGGTGTCCTAAAAGTCACACGACAAACGGATTATATTTGTTGTCCAATCAGGATGTTGTTAAATAACATTCTTATGGAAATTAGTCGTGATCCATGAAATGTAGATGTCAGATTCTACTGACTGACCTACTGCAAACAACTTCAGAGATAAAAGATCAAAAAAAGAACCAAGACATTGGTATAAATTTTGTCCACCATTCATTTTTATATCTTCTTTGTTGTTATTACTTTCAATTAATAAATCATTGCAGTACTTTGAGGAAATATCTTTCACATGTTCTTTTGTCAAGTATCATTTTATTATTTATAAAATTCCACCCCAACCCAAATCTAGCCAAGAAAATTTAAGGATTTATTTTTCTATGAAAATGATTAAATTTATAAATAAAAGGTGTTATTTTATAAAGGCATTAAATTAACAAATTGTTTATAATTAAGCAGTAAAATTATAATCACTACAAAAGTAATATTGACTTTGCAGGCCTGAATTTTGCTCAGGTTAGAGAAGAAATCAGTGAGAATAATAATAATAATAATAATAACAATAATATGAAATCATACATACTTACCATTTACTGTTAAATGGAATAAGTAAAGCTGTCCTGCACTTTCACAGCCAATCATATTTCCATCTTGACTTAAGGAAACTTGTTTTATGTGAAATGTTCCTTTCTTTTGCTTTGCATCACAGGTAAAATGAAACATGTTTTTGTTAGATAATCAGAAATTAATTCAAAACAGTCTTTATCAAAATAGCTTAACATATTATCTGTTTCATAATACCAGATCATTTCTCCATTCTGTTCTTTATCACAAACCAATGTATAACTCTTTTGTTTCAAGGCAAAAGAGAATTTATTTTCAGAATGAAAGTGTGTGATATTATAATCTGCATGATAAAAAAAATGGAAAATAATTAGAAACTGAAATTAAAAATGAAGTTATAAAACATTTTTTATAAAAATTAATGAAATGTCAACAAGCAAAAGAATTAAGTTTTCAAAAAAATCAATAATGAAGAACAAAAAAAATATTTTATAGACAATCTTTCCAAGACAAATGTATATAACAAAGTAAAATTTAATGAATTACTGTAAATCTTTCAGATTCATTTATATTTGAAAAATATAATTATCCAAACATTAAAAATTGAAACTGCATTCTTGTTAAAAATGTCTGCTCAGGTTCAAGCAAATTAGGTTAATTTAAGGTTATTTAATTAAATGTTTCAAATAAATAATAATGAATGATTAAGTAAGATAATGTAAAAAATTAATATTAAAAATATCCTTTATATCATAAACTCTACATACTAAGACTAGACAATTATTAAATCATGAATCTAGTTTCTGAGTATTTTATGCTTAATATTTACAAATATGCAACTATGTACAGATATAAACACATATGTTCAGTTTATACAAATATATTTATACTAGGTACTTTGAGAAAAAATAAATGAGACCTACATTTAAAATTCATTTTAAAAATGAAAACTCTCTCTTGAAGCTTTAATTCTAGTTTTAATTCAAAGCTAATAGATTAAATTTAACATTACCAGTAAGAAAAAATACTTTAGTGTATTTCAAACTGAATTTAAATTGATTAGAATCTTTTTTTTGTTTCTCTGTAACAGTAAAATTTATAAGATCATTTATATTGACAAATCTGACAATACAATTCTCTATATTAAAAAATATTTAAAATATAAAATGTACTTTTCTGAAACATTATTTGAGAAGAATTAACTTATTTCAAGTTAAATTTTTTTTCTAAAAATGAAATGTTTCAAAAATAAAAGTTTCATTAAAATTCAACAATTATCTGATTTTTGCAAGTATTTCCAAAACAATGTTTTTCATTACTAAAAGATGCTCAAATTTCTCATACAAATTTAAGGTATGGGACCTTAAATGATGCCATATGAACAAGATTTTAACCATAATTTACAAGGTGTCAGAAAGGATTAAAAAAAATTCTTACATCAAAAATTCTTTTGATCTTTCCTCTTAATAATAGCTGAAAGATTTTGATAAAATTTTGCTTTTATTATGTTTTGGGTATTTTTCAACATGTATCCTCTTCTTTGGGTGGATGTTTCAGGTACCTAATTGTTGTGGATTCCGGGATGAAATCCGGTACCAATAAATAACAAACGCCAAGAATGAATATAGGAAAAAAATATATTAACGTAATAATACAAACTGGTAAATGCAGGTTAGTAGTTCCAGGAATACGGGTTAGTAGCAAAATATATATACAGTCTTTGGTATTGAAGTATCACTGTATGACTTCTTACTGAGTCTACGTGCTCGCTCACTGTGACTCTTGCTGGCTACATTCGTTCTGTCTGTCTGTTACCTTACTCTCAGTTGCTCTCATCTCAGGTCTTCATGTATCAGTAGTATATGTATATACTGGGTGAGTCCATTTGTGTAAAAAGGGGAGGACCCCTCAACACTAATTTATGCAGATATTCAAATAACATTTTATGCAATTTGGCCAACCATGAGAAATTTTTTTAAAGGAATTCTTGATTGGGCCAAAAGTTTTTCAGCTTCTTGTATAAGGGGTGACAGTAGAAGTTTACTGTTATTGAAGTTGATCACAGGCCACTATTGATAAACAGAAGTTATTTTCACTGTTTTAAGTAAAAAGTATTATTTTTACAAAATCCAGTTAATTAATACTTAAATTTACTTTGAAACAAATCTAGGATGAACACTGGATTTTTAAATTTATTATTTTCATTTTTTATTAATAATGAAGATTATTGGTTAATGATGACTGACCATAAAGATGTCAAAAACCTTAATTAAAACAAACTTATTTTTCTTTAAGCGATTAGTTTTAGGCTATTATCTTTCAAATAAAATTAAAATTTAACTTCAATGAAGACATTTAGATTATTTCAAAAGTGTTTTTATAAATTTAATCATTTTTTTACTAAATCCTTAGTGATACTTATGTATTATTTATCTCTAAATGAAAAATTTAAGATTTAACTGTAAGAATTAATTTTACTTTAATGAAAATAAAGACTTTGACTGTTATAGTTATAAATGGAATATAAGTGGAAATGAAGTCTGCTCTCAGAAATCAATTGTAACCAGGTTGCTTCCAGCCACCAAAACAGATATTTACCAAATATTCTCAGGTTACCAGGTGTGAACTGTGGGAGTTGGAGACATGCATACATGGTCATTTTCTCAACTGGTGTGCCTAGAAAGTCAAATATGAATATGTCTCTCACTCTCTGGAGTGAATCCATTTTTCAACATTGATCACTTACTGATTTATTCTATTCCTCATTGAGCAATCACCCAACTCCCCTGGAGAGTGTGGTAACTTGTTTATTGTGTGATCCTAAAGCCAATCCTTGAACATTGAAGCTAGTGAGAACTCTTCAAGAAAAGCAACCACATCAGAAAATTTAATTTATTGGTCGTATATATTGCACAAACAAAATCATTGCTGCTTTAGAGTTTGATGCACTCATTCAACTAATCCACTTGTCTGTGGAAGGTACAGTGTTGTCATAAAATAATTCAGATTTGAATTGACTAACTGTCTGTAATGACATAGATGGAAACTCCAAATCTGGACATCCACATGTTGACAAAAGCTATAGAAATTGATTGTGCTGAAATTTCTGTCAAGAGACATGTTTCTATTCATTGGGTACTTCTATTGATACACATTATTAAATATCAATAAAGTAAGGAATAGCAGTAAGATTTTTCACTGGTGTTAAGGGACCCACTATATTGAAGTACATAGTTTGGAACTGATTAGAAGGTAAATCAAACAACTGAATTTCACAATTGTGTGTTTAGTATTTTTTGCTGTCTGGCAATGCTGACATTCCTTTTTATTGATTTGAGTCTTTATTGGCCAGTAGTACTTCAATCTTATCATTTTTATTGAAGCTGATATTCCAGAGTGTGATAGATTATGCAGTTTGCCATATACCAATTTTCTGAACTCTTGCATCACAAAAGGTTGTAGAATGTGTAATGGTATGTTGCATAGAATAGTTTGATTTCAATTTATAGGATATGGTTTCAGCTGACCATGAAAGTGTTTAATTTCTTCATCAGTAATAGGTGTTTCATCATTTCCTGCAAATCCTGTACATCTCTAATGCATACATCAAGGGTCAAGAAAAAGAATCAGCTACTATATTTTTACTACCTTTTATTTTTATATGTAAAATATCAATAACATATTCACTCATAAAACAGAGATGATGTCTGTCAGATTTCAGTGAAATTTGACTTTTGAAAGAATTGCAAAGAGGTTTGTAGCTATTATCATTATAGCACATTCTTGCCTTCTATCTGGTGTTTAAAATGCAAAACTGTCAGGTACACAGCTAGCAATTTCCTATCTGTCATGGGTCCTTACCTATAACTACAGAATGAACTCTTCCTAACACTATGTATACTACACCTCTCAAGAGAGAGGGACGAATTGTGTCGAGCCAATAGTAGTTCACTCCAAACCAGACTGACAGTCATACTAACACCTTCCACATCTTGTATTATTATTTCATAGCAGTGGCGACAAGGATACTGAAGAAACGAATTCTACATGGAGGATATATAAAAAAAAAAAACCTTTATTGCTATCGATCGTCTATAACAAAGGCGACAGAGATATCGAGAAAAAAAACACAAGTTCTATGCAAAGATAAAAGAAAAAAAAATTTTTGGACACCAACCATAACAGTGGTAACAAAGACACAAATTTTAACTGTCAACCAGAATAGAATCGAATTCTACGCAGGAAAATTTTTTTGTACCAAGGTTGCAGACGACAAAGACTTGAAGTCTACACTGAGAAAAAAGGAAAAATTGTTGCACAAGTACATAATTAACTACAAAGTACATATTGCGAAAAAGAAAAGTAAGGGGAAAAATTGAGTTTTTTTCCTCCTCTTCTTGTGACAACAGATAGCCTGTGTTATTATTAAATTATGGTGTAAACATGAAAGACTTTAAGGCAACCATATTGGAACTAATGAAAATGCAATTCGAGCAGCAAAAAAAAAAAATGAGGAAAGACAGACTAGGCTCGAAGAAAACAATTAGAAATTCAACAGAAAAATGAAGAAAAGCAACTCGAACTACAAGAATTACTACTATGGGCAGTAACAAATAAAGGACAAAATTCTGAAAATGAAGTGGCATTCTCGCAAAATGCTATATGAAGCTCAATCAAAGACTTCACTTATGCACTGGATGAAGACAAAACCTTCACGGCCTACTTCAGATTCATATTAGTTTGATTGCAGGAACTGGGCAGACGCGAAAAAGTATGTCTACTACTGAGGAAACTAGGGTCAAGCAAATACACTAAATTTGTAGACTACATACTACCGAGGAAAACAAATGAGTCAGCTTTCAGGGAAGCTGTGAAACTTTTAACGGAATTATTTACTTCGAACACTTCACTATTCCACAAAAGGTGGAAGTGTTTAAATTTAACAAAAAAGGATTGCAAAGACTATATAACATTTGCTTCCGTAGTAAACAAACACTGTGATGACTTTAAGTTATCTGACAATTTTAAAAGTTTGATATTCATCCAAGGCCTGGTTTCGACTAAAGATGTGGAGATCAGATAGAGAATTCTAACAAAATTGGAGAGTGAACCAAAACTGACACTAAAAAATTTGCTGAGGACTGTCAGAGATGTATAAGTGTAGAAAAGGACTCGAAAGATATCAAAGAGACTGGCATTGCTCACATGCAAAAAGTACAACAACAAACACGTTTTTCTCCCTCCTCAAAGACAAACCAAACCAATTATTTTACTACAAAAAGTCAAATGAAACCTCAGAAGAAACCACCACCCAGTCCATGCTATCGTTGTGGGACTTTACATTGGTACAAATATTGTCCATACCGCTATAAGACTTGTCTGTCGTGCAATAAAGTGGGACATAAATTTTCACGCTGTAGAACAAAGAAAGAAAACAAAAGCCAAGTAAGAGTCACTAGAACTGACCAAGCAGATAGGATAAATATACGAAAATACGTACAAGTAGAAATGTTAAACAAAAAATCAGATTAAAATTAGATTCCAGATCAGATTTAACCATTATTAACTTACAGACATGGAAGAAATTAAACAAACCGACCATGTTGAGAACAGATAAAATGGCCAGGTCGGTAACAGGAAGAAAAATCAAATTTGAAGGGGAGATTATCACAAATACGGAAAATTTATTTGGAACTGACTGGATGCAGAAATTTGATCTCTGGGATTTGCCGATAAATTCGTTCTGCCAAAAAGTGGAAAGGTTACTGATGTATTTTCAGCCAGCCTTTGGAGGTGTAAAAAATTGACGGCCAAAATCAAACTAAAAGAAATGTACCTTTCACATCATTAGAAAAGAGAGACAAAAAGTTGGATAGACTTGTGAAAACTGGTATATTGACAAAGGTGGAATATAGTTAATGGGCTGCACCTATGGTTTACATGAAAAAGAAATCGGGTGAAATACGAGTATGCGCTGATTTCTCGACGGGATTGAATGCAGTGATTAAGGATTATCACTATCCTCTCCCTAGTCCAGAGGAAGTTTTCACAAAGTTGAACGGAGGAAAATTTTTCTCAAAAATAGACTTGAGCGTACCAGTAGATGAGGAAAGCTCAAGGTTGTTGTGCATAAACACACTTAAAGGATTATATCAGTTTCAGATTACCATTCGGGATCAAGGTTGCACCGGTGATATTTCAGCAAAGAATGGACACTATGTTAGGCGGATTGGATTTCACAATCGCACACCTTGATGACATCCTGATAAATAGCAAAAATATTGAACAACACTGGAAACTTGTTCAAGAGGTTTTCAGACAGATACAAAATTACGGTTTTAAGGTAAAGGAAAATAAATGTGACTTCTTTATGAAGGAGATAAAATATCTGGGCCATATTATTAACAAAGAAGGAAGAAGACCATACCCAGAAACAGTCACGGCAATAAAATAAATGCCGGCTCCAAAAAATTTAGCTGAGTTACAAAGCTGCTTGGGCTTAGTAAATTATTATCAAGAATTTATTCCTAACATGCACAAGTTGGGGCATGTATACTTCATAAAATGCTGGATGGGACACTAAAACCCATCGCGCATGCGTCAAGAACATTACTTCCAGCCGAACAAAATTACTCGCAAATCAAAAAAGAAGCGCTGGGGATTATTTTTGCAATTACAAGATTCCACAGATATATTTATGGTAGATTTTTCACCTTGCAGATGGACCACAAGCCGTTACTAACAACATTTGGATCAAAGAATGGTCTACCTGTCTACACTCTAATAGATTACTAAGATGGGGGACGATTTTATTAAATTATAATTTCAAGTTGGAGTATCTTCCATCAAACAAAATTGGGCATGTAGACAATCTTTTGAGACTAATACCAAAGAAAACGGAGCCATTAGAAGATTCCGTAATTGCAGCACTACGAGATGAGGAAGATATTAGAACATCATTATGTAGTACAATCTGAAACCTCCTGTCACATTACAGGAAATAAGAAATGAAGCAGTGAATGATGAATTTATAAAGGAAACGAAAACAAAAATTGCAGGAAAAGATAAGCATATATCAGACAGTTTTTTGTTATATGATAATTTTCCGCTATATAATGAAAGAGTAGTAACCCCGAAAATGCTACAAAGGCGAATCCTCAAGGATTTTCACATGGGCCACTGTTATAGTGGAACACACCTATTCTATAGTTAATAGACTCTCCCACCTATAATAAGTAGGAGTAGTAAGAGTAACAAGGGAGTTGCTCAGTGTTTCGGTCAGTCAGTCGATGCCGGACGACCGTTAGTCAGATACTAAAGTATCAGAAATCACAACTAAATTTTCTCTGCGTCATTACCTATTATATCAAGTTCCTAACGTTTTGTACATCGAACCTATTTTAGGATCAACTTAGTACAAATACAAGCCTCCACTGTGAAACCATTCCATAACAGCCACCCAGGAAAGAACAGGATGAAATCCTTAATGTGAAGTTACGTGTACTGGCCAAACATGGATCAAGATATTATACATATGGTGGACAAATGTAAGGGCTGTTCCTTAGCAGCCAAGGCACCTCCGATCACTCATAAGCCATGGCCTAAGACAGATCGACTGTGGTCGAGAATCCATGTAGATTTCACAGGTCCATTAGAGGGTTTCTACTACTTGATTGTAGTAGACAGTTACAGCAAATGTCCAGGAGCATTTCGTTGTAGAAAACCTACTTCTGAGATGACAATAAATTGCCTCCATGAGCAGTTTGCTCGTTTCAGAGTGGTTGATTGTTTAGTCATCGATAATGGGACACAATTTACATCTGCGAATTTTCAAGAATTTCGTGAAACTTTTCAGGTGAAACACATCAAATCTCCGCCATATCACCCAAGGTTTGTAGATACATTAAAAAGAGCACTAAGGAAAGCTTATGACATACCAACAGAAAAGGCTTTACAACAATTCTTGCAAGTGTATAGAATTACACTGAACAGTACTATGCCATTGGCATTATCGGTGGCGGAAGTAATGTTCGCCCAAAAAATTAGATCGGTATTCGACAAATTACTGCCAAAACAGATAAAGCAATCACCAACATCATTTGTACCAAAAAGAAAATTTAGCCCAGAGGAGAAAGTTTTTTTTAAAAAAACAGCCAGGTACAACAGAGAAATGAATCAGGAACGTGATTTACATAATTCAGGGTCCAAAGATCTTCCATAAAAGGCCTTTTAAATCAGATCAGAAAGAGGCTGTTAGAGGATTCTAATGGTCTACCTCAGGAAGAGGAGGAAGTAATGGACACAACATTTGACACATTCAATATGCAAAGGCCTCAAGCAATTTCAGAACTGCAGAAATCAAGCAGAAAAAGAAAATTTACAAAGCCTTTGATGATTAATCTGAAGAGGAAAAAATATTAAAGACCCCTGCGAGGTAAAAGCTTGGGAGTGTGGTGTCACGGATCCTTACCTATAACTACAGAATGAACTCTTCCTAACACTATATATACTACGCCTCTCAAGAGAGAGGGACGAATCGAGTCGAGCCGATAGTAGTTCATTCCAAACCAGACTGACAGTCATACTAACATCTTCTACATCTTGTATTATTATTTTGTGTAATATACCTTCGTTATTTCTACTCTTGTGTTCGTATTGTTCTTCCTTGGTCCTAACCTGGACCATAACACTATCAAAGGTGGAATATTTTTGTGCATCTGTAATAATTTGGAAAAAAAGAAACCAATAGGAATAAATTTTATTGCCAGTCATTTGGTGAAATGCTGCTTCTACAGCATAATTAGAACTATCACAAACTGATTATTATTAATATTTGAGTTGGGGTAGATGAGAGTAGTTGCACTTGACAAAGACTTTTTTATAATTTCATAAGATTCCATCTCTTTTTAGTGTTAGGTCTTTTGACTGAGTTGACACATATGCATTCTGTGAGTGGGTTTACCAGATTCTGAAAATATGGAACAAGCTTCTGATAGAAATTGGCCTTTCCAAAGAATCAACGCAATGATTTAGAGTCATTTGTTGCAGGAAATTCATTTAAGTTTAATACTATCACTAGAAATGCTGAATCCCCAAAATTCAAGTTCATAAGCACCCACATTGTACTTGAACAAATAAAAGGTGTTGTAATGGCTGTTTTACATACATTGTCAGGTTAGACTTGATGGTAAGCTGATGATAAATCAATTTTCTAAAAGACTCTCTTATCATGCAGCTTGGATGATAAAGAATTTATATTCTGCACTTTGTTATTGAATTCATTTGCTTATAGCCAACTACAGATCTATATATTCCAACTGACTTGGGTACCACATGTAAGGCCAAACTATTTCAATTTTGAAGGGTATATTATTCTTACTGAGTTTACTAAATTCCACCTTTCACTAGATCGAATTTTTGTGCTGATAGTTGTTGAGCATTCAATATTTTTATGATTACTGGACATAATGAAGACATTTGACAGGTAGATGGCTACACCATCTAAATATTTCTTTCATAGAATCAATATGATATCTCCTGTGTTCCCAACAAGTAAGTCTTTTGAGCCCTCTAGCCAAGCAGCAACTTTAAGAAGCTGTAGATAAGTGGGGGCTAATACATCTCACCAAATTAATTTTCTGATGTCTCATCAGGTACAGGTGAAGGAGGGTAGGATCTTGTTTGCATTTTAACATTCTTTTTGTTTGGCCATTTGCACAAGGAATGGCAGAATTTTGCACTTTCAGCAAAATATAAATGAGCCCAGAAAACTTTTGGCTTCTGATCCTTGTTGAATGAGTGAACCCTGAGTGGGCAATCGTTTGTTCTTCTTGATAAGTCCATATTCTTACTATTATGGTGTTAACCTTGTGTCACTTATTGGACTTGTACAGCTTCTTGCTTATTAAAATATAGCAGAATATCATCTGCGACTTTCCCAAGGTGATCTGTTTCAAGATAGGTTTGGAATGCTATCACCAGCTTGATGGAAGGTGCTAGTATCTGAATAAACTTGTGTCAAACAATTATTACCAATTACAATGCAACTGACTAGTGACATAAGTTCATTTAGATATAAGGACAGACGTCCTGTCATGCTGGAAGATGATATCAATTTGTTGAGCAGCAACCTTCTTGATGCCATCAGTTCTCAACTATTTATTCCTGTCTTAATAGTATGTTTAGTCAGTTCAATAAGGTTAAATTGGCAGCTAATTTAAAAAAATGACCTATAATCTGTTAACTAAAGCAAGAAATGTCATTAATTTTAATGCCTCCAAAATGAAAATGCTCTTCTTTGTCTTAGAGAATCTTTTGTGCCTTTGATTAACATGACTGATGCTAACCTCCAGGTGACTCTTAGACTAACATTTTCTGCCAAAATGAAGTGAAAAGATTATATTGAACCAATTGCTAGATCTGCTGTTAGGAAAGTTAGTTCACTGTGTTGTGCTAGACAAATTTTTTACCAGAATCTATCTTACACATTTATAAGTCCTACCATTTGTCCATGCATTGAATTTTGCTGCCACATCTAGTCTGGTGCTTTTGCTATATTTTTAGAGATTCTTGATAAAATACAAAAGAAGAATCTGCAATGTTACTGGTCCTGACTTGACATCTCAATTTCGGTCACTTTTCCACTGCTGTAACATAGCTTTCTTGTGCCTTTTCTATAAATATTTTCATTGTAGATGTTCTGAGATTTCTCTTTTGGTACCTAGACTTTATGAACTTAAGTGCAGTACTAGATTGGCAGAAAATGTTTCAACATTTTAAAGTTGAAATGGTTAGATGTAACCATCAGTTCTATGCTAACAGTTTCTTCTCTTTCACTTCTTGCTTGTGGAACTCTTTTCCAGCTTTTTGCTTTCCAGTCAATTGTGCCAATGCAATTTTAATGCAACATCAATTGTTATCTTTTGTCTTCTTTATTCCTGTTCTTTTGTTCTCATTCCTTAATAGCGTTTTCTCATATTCTCTCACACTCAGTAACCCCTTGTGTCTTAGTGGTTTCATTGCCCTGCTTGGAGTGAAATGATTTAAAAAATAAAATAAAAAATAAAATAAACAAAGCAAGAAAATTACATTTTTTTCTGTCAATTTTTAGTGAAAAAAGTTGAATAAATGAACTGTTGACAAACATTGTGTTCTGTTCATTATAAACTAAACTAAAAAAGGATAATTTGAAAAAAGTAAAACATTAAAAAAAATGCAATTAGTCACAACACATGACAGAAAATTGTAAATATAAACTTGGATAAAGACTTTTAAAGCCTTTTTCATTATGAATAGTTTGAATGTATTACTTTTTTATATAGAAAATGAATGCATAAAGCAAATTTATTAAATTAAAATATGATAAAGTTACTCTAAGTATGGAAATTAATAAGCACATTTAGATGTTAAATTATTCTGGAGGATTTAATAAACATGTTTACTTCTAAAAAAACAATTTTTATAAAAATTATAGTAAAATTTAACTTCATCTTTTTGTGTTTATTCCTTTTTAAATTTTTAATATTTTAGCTTTTATAATTTATTTCTTCAACAATTTAATAGCATTTTTATTATGTTATTAATGACTACAAATAATAATGATTAAAACATTTTGATTTCGAGAGAGTAAAAATTTTTCATGACAGTTTTGGGATAATGGTAAAAGAAGCTAATCTGAATCCATGATAAGAGTCAAAATTATGATTTTCTCAATGGCAGATGAATAACTTCTGTCTTTCTGAACAATTCTATCCAAAAAGTTAAAATTATCTCCTAAAATGACAGGTCCTTGTGGACTGAAAAATATTATTTTAGAATACCTGTTCAATATACCTTATTCAACAAAATAAATGGCTGTTTTATGTTGCATTAATATTTTTTACTATGACTGGGGGCTGGTGTTAGCTTCAGATTGAGCAATGTATCATTGGTTACAAAAATTTGCTTCTTGTAATCAGGCTCTCCAAGCTGCAGTTGCAACTTGATAATGAAGAAATGAAGGCAGTTCTGGAAACTCTTTTGGGAACAAAATTTTTAGTTCATCCAATAGTCAGAAGATATCTGGTATAGCTCAGCAAGATGAAGAAAATACAGAAACGTGTAATTCCTTTGTCAATCAGCAATGTCTACTTTTACATTTGCTACAATTTGCCTTCGTTTTTTTTTTTTTTTTAATTCTTCTTCAAAATTGACTCATTTCTTGATTATGTGATTAATGTTGATGAAAAATGTTTTTCTTTTATAAATGGACATTTAGCTCTCTTTGGGTTGACAAACTTGCTTCCCAATCAACCTATTTTAAAACCAAACCTTCATTTCTGAAAGATTCTCCTTAGTATCTGGTAGTGGGTGTTATACAACCTGACCAAACCATTACAGCAATCCTATTGTCATGAATTGTATTTTTGGTCTTCTGGCCAGTTTGTCTTTGAGAGATGTTTGAAGATAATTCACTTGAGTAGTACTCATGAAAGTTAGGTATTTGAGCTGCTTGCAATTTGCTTGTGGGCTTGTAAAAACATGAAGACTGACCAGAGATTTGTTTCAATTCATTATGCTACTAGTTCAGTTTTCATATACCTTGTAATTTGTACACAAAACCTACTGATAACTTTTTTACCATTGTAACTCCATTTCCAATTTTTATACACCTAGTTGTGCATATCAATATCAAGAGAAATCGAGCCAAATAAACTAAAAAAAAACAAAGCAACCTAACAGAATCAATACCCACACCTCCTAACATTCAAAATAAAAAAATATTTTAAAATGATGTTCCATTTTTTTTCAACTGAATTTACAATAAAGAAAAAAAATTGCTAATCCCATGATGATGAAAAGGAATATACCAAATTCTAAATAAAAGAAATGAGGGTTAGTGCATCTGTTGCAAATAGCTTTATATTTTATCTAGATTAGCAAGTTATAGAAAAATTTCTTTAGATTCCTGTACAGTATGTATATCTATAAATATGAAAGGATATGTTTATAAGTATTGGCATGTATTCATTCCTAAGTGCAAGAATATCAAAGAATTTCATCATTGGAATTAATTTTAGACTTTTGTGACTGAAATTTTCCCATGATACAAATCAACAATTGCTTGTCTACTATTACTGATAAAAAAAAGAACCAAACAAATCAAAAAATGTTAAATCAGTTTCTGTTATCTTTAATATTCTTGGCAATTAGGCAGCATGAGGATGTTTTATAGATATAGAAATTTGCTATAAATTACTTTTTATCTTACATTAGTTGACTCGGATTAAAATTCTTTGACTTTTTACACATGAACTGTAATTTAATTCCCTACAAAGTACATTTGAATTGGTATCCTCATATTTTATCTTTTGCACAATATTATGGCTGGTTGGATCTAATGAATAAAATATCACTTAAAGAAGGTGAAAGAATAAACACAGTTGAAACTGTGTGAAAACAAACAAAATAAAAATGAGGATACTACTCCAAATACACTTTCAAGTATTCATAATTATTTCAATTATGTATATCTAACTAAAATACAAGAATGTAAAAGTAACTCTACAGAAATACATACCTAAAACTTGCTGAACATGGGTCTAGGGTGAATAAGATGGTAATGACCATCTCTATACAATATCATATACCAGCTTAAACTTGTTTGATCTGTCATTTATTTTAGTGCTACATTTACATATGTTGTACAAGTAAGATTTTGATCTTCGATATATACTAATGTGTAATAGATTATGATGAGCAGTTTATATAAGGTCAGTGGTGTAGCTAGAGTAAACATCACCCGGGGCGGTTCGCTCAAATGTCACCCCAATGACCCTGATTCACCCTATGCTGAATGGTTAGTATAGCTAACTTTTCATACATGCTCTACCTCTACTTTACTCTACTGACTGGCGTTACTGTTTACATGTATGATCCAAGACAAAATCCAATACCACAAAATAATCAGTTCAAATCAAAAAGATTTTTAAAATGCAACTGTTCACTTTCAGAACAACTAAATACAAAACACGGCAATACACAAAAGAATGACATTCGATACTATGGTCTTAGAATGAATGTTTTCTTGTTTTCATTGTGGCAAACTGGTCAATGACATCGTTAAAATCTGTTTGTCTTGTAAGCTCGTTTTCAATGAACAGCACAGCCAGATCTGACAGTCTCGACTGGCATATGGTTGATGTAATTTTCTGTTGCTAATTTTCCGGTGTGCAATTTTCCGTTGCATCATTTTCTGGGTACCATTTAATTATCAATGATATTTGAAAGTATTTTTCTTGAAAAAAATGTTCCATTTAATTTTTAATCATTTTTTGGAACATTGTAAATCAACTGCATTCTTTTAAAGGTTACCTAGAGAATTTATGCAAAGTTATTTTTTTTTCTTTATACAAGTAAAATAAATTTACATCATATTTTGATGTTGTAGACTCATCCTTTTCTACCTATCACCCCTAGAAACAGAACAGTCTATACCTTACGCCTACGTATGGAAAACTTCGACCAATAAAAAACCGTACTAGGCGAATCAACAAATCTCATTTGTTAACGACACAATAATCTGAAAGTTTCATGTGCAAAAAAATTGTGCCAAAACTTATTTGAGTCGATTTTGGACTTTCAAAACATATAAAAGAAAACCCAACTGACCAAAGCAGTCAGAGACGAACATCCACAGAGAAATTGCCAACATACTCCACGTCACTTGAAATCATGACTTTACTGCGCAAAAAGACATCAACGCTGACTCATTTGCAATTTAAACTCGACCAACTCTGTGGACGTCAGATCGCAAATCTAAAACAACTTGCTTATCCAAAGTGAACTATACTCACTACATTATTAAGTAAAAATCAACATTCAAACGATTCAAAAATATTACAGTCAAAGCTAGACCACTCTATAAGAACTCGTTCCTAAAAAACACTTAACGTTGACATTTTTAATATTAATTAACACAATTCCAGAAAGACTGTAACTGAATATACAAATACAAAAAGAGACATACCGAAACCTCAAATATCACACACACTTTGCTATAGTAACATATACCAAAATATCCTGTATATATATTACTTTTAATTGTATATAAATGTTTTGTTGGTTTCTAAATTGAATATGTCTTATTTTTGATTGTATTTAAAATTCGTTTATTTATTTGTTTGTGGATACAGAAAGCCACGCAACCTACACAAATTCCTTCTGATTCACTCAATTATAATTAATAAATTCTGCACATCCCCAACAAAATTGGTGACCGCCGACGTTACAACCAAACAAAAGTGATAATCCCGACGTACGAACAAGTAAAAAATCACCATTAAATTAGCAACCACTGACGTGCGAAACAACGACATTGATAACCCCGACGTGCGAGAGACCCAACAACGCGGGAAGAAATTAAATCAACACGGGTTGTCTTTGAACCGACAGACCGAAGATCCAGAAATAAAACCATGACTTTATAAACGGCTGATCCAGTTCCTCTCACAGAAACGGCAATCAGGCTTGAAATGTCTGCTTTCAACCCAAACGTTCAGACGTGGTTCCTACATTTGGACGCAATATTTCAGGCCAGAGATGTAACTTTGCAGCAGTCAAAATTTGCGTCCGTGGTAGAGAAGGAGGTAGTGGCTGAAGTAGCCAACATATTAACCTCTCTACCAACAGACAAGCTGTACGAGACCTTTAAACAAGCAATCCTGCATCGGACCAGATTTTCGGAAGAAAGAAAAATAAGAGATCTCTTAACAAATCTAACAATCGGAGACTTGAAACCGTCCCAATTACTACGACGCATGCAGCAACTGTTGGGCGACAACAACATATCCGCTACGTGTTTCGCTAAATGTAGCTGGACAAATTACCATCAGAAATGGTATGAATCTTGGCTGCATTAACAGACGACGTTGACATACAAAAATTAGCAATGATAGCAGACAAGATAGCCGATACTGCCCCGGTATGACAAATTTCCTCAACAGAGACTGTGGATGGCCTTGTGCCAAATGTCAACCAAAAATTCAAAAATTGTCCTCAGAACTAAAAAGAATATCTCTACAACTGCATGATTTACAAAAACCACATGAAAATCGACGTAATAATTTTACGCGATACAGAAACCGTGGTTCAAGATCGACGTCTCGGCATAAATACCAACAACGCCGAAATCATTATCAACATGCCAATTGCTGGTACCACGAAAATTTTGGCACACGCGCAAAGAAATGCCAACCACCATGTTTGTATGAAAAGTCACTTCCAAACAAACAAGCGGGAAATGGACTCGCTGGCACCCAGTAGAGACGTTGGATGCCAGATATTTAAAAACTAATCGTCTCTTTTATATCCACGACAGAGCGGTTTAAAATTTTTAATTGACACTGCCCAAATAAGTGTCATGCCTTTCAAAAATTGCAGCAAACAGACTCTGGTCAAGCATACATTTTTTAAATTACAGGCGGCTAATGACACTCCGATCCCTAGCGAACCCTAACGCTAGACATCAGCCTGAGACGAGAATTTACGTGGACTTTTACTATCGCAGATGTTGCAATACCGATCATAGGAGCGGATTTCCTAACCCATTACAAACTATCCGTTGAGTTGGTGACACAAACTATAACTGACACAAGCACAAATTTACAACGTTGCGGTTTCATTTCTAAGTATTCGACAATCGGTCTGACGACTGTTATATCTACAGCCAATTCCAAGCTACAATGAGATAATTAATATGTCAGTACCAATCGCTACTTTCACCATCAACCCATAATGAACTTGTGAAACACCATCCCACTCATAGTATTACGACCACAGGACCTCCAGTTCATTCTCAACCTCACAGACTCCATCCGAGTAAACTAAAAATAGCTCGCGACGATTTTGACAACATGCTCAAACTTGGTGTAATCCGTCCTTCAGCCAGTCCTTATGCCAGCCATGGTTGTTAAAACTGACTCAGCTAGTTGGCATCCGTGTAGCGACTACAGGTTACTAAATGCGCAGACCATCCCGGACAAATACCCAATCCCGCATATTAAAGATTTCGCCCTTTCGCTGGAAGGTGCTAAAGTATTCACCAAGCTCGATCTTAAAAAGGCATATTACCAGATCCCCATTGAGGAAGCCGACATCCCAAAAACTGCTATTACAACGCCTTTCGGACTCTTCGAATTTACGAGAATGCCCTTCGGATTGCGTAACGCGGTGCAGTCTTTCCAGAGGCTAATAGACAAAGTTCTACGTGGAATGCCCTACACATATGCTTATATAGACGACGTACTCATAGCAAGCAAGCTTCATGAAGAACACCGTGAACATCTAGATGCAGTTCTCAAAAGATTACAACACTACGGTTTAAAACTAAATATTGATAAATGCATTTTCGCAGTACTGAGTTTAACTTTCCGTGGGCACATTTTAGACCAACATGGATTGACTCCCTTGGATCAGAAAATTACTGCGATAGCTAATTATCCTCCACCTTCCACATTGAAGCAATTAAGAAGATTTTTGGGAATGATTAACTACTATCGACAGTTCATCTCGAATTGTGCGTCAATTTTATTACCACTGACGAATATTTTGTCTCTGCATAAAAGAAAAAATTCGCAGATATCACTATCACAAGATGAGCTAGGATCATTTCAAAATGCAAGAGATGCACTACAGAACTGTGCCAAACTAACTTACATAAATTTATCGGAGAAAGCTAAACTCACATTAACAACAGATGCATCAGCCGACACAGTTGGGGCTGTGTTACACCAAATTACTAATAGCATCGAAACACCTTTGTCGTTTTTCTCACTCAAGCTAAATTCTGCGCAGAAGAAATATAGCACATTTTCCAGAGAATTACATGTCGTTTATTTGGCGATACGGCATTATCGACACATCCTTGAGGGTAGAGACTTTATTATTCTCACCGATCATAAGCCGTTAACTTATGCATTGCACGCGAAGTCCGATAAACTAAACCCTAGAGATATTCGCTACCTGGATTACATCAGTCAATTTACATCGGACATTCGATTCGTAAAAGGACAGAATAATACCGTTGCAGATGCATTATCGAGACCTACACTTGACGTGATACAATCATCCTCACTCGAATTCGACACACCAGCTGAAGAGCAGTTGAGTGACGACACACTCCCCTTCAGGCAGATACCTCTTTGAAACTGGAAAACGTCCACTCCCTTTCACCAACAAGCTTGTTTATTGTGATGTCTCAACAGGCAACCCTCGACCTTACCTGCCTCCGTTGATGAGAAAAACAGTTTTCGATCATTTTCATTCACCAGCTCACCCTGGAGCGAAGGCTACGCTGTGGACCATATCTGACAGATTCGTCTGACCCGGTATGGCTTCCGACGTGAAACAGTGGTCCTGCACGTGCTAGCGTTGCCAGCAACAAAAATAAGTCATCATACAAAAGCACCATCGTCAACCTTTATGGCTCCTGACGGTCATTTTACTCATATTCACGCCGACCTTGTGGGTCTGCTTGACAGGACCAATGGGTACAAATATATTCTGACTATCGTAGATCGCTTCATACGATGGCCTGTGGCCGTACCGCTATCGACGATAACAGCAGAAGCGGTGGCCAACACTATCTTTCAGAATTGGATTTCAATATTTGGATGCCCTGCGGTTATTACTACCGACAGAGGCCCTCAATTCCAGTCAACTTTATTCGCTGAATTCGTCAACTTGCTCGGAATTAAACACATTTCTACTACGGCATATCATCCCTGCAGTAACGGATTAGTAGAATGTTTTCATCGACAGCTCAAGTACGCATAAACAGCGTCTACCAGTGCTCGTACCTGGGTATATAAGCTACCATTTGTGATGCTTGCACTGAGAAACACAGTCAAACTAGATCTGAAGTGTACTAGTGCAGAGTTGGTGTTCGGGAAACCAACAACCCTTCCAGAACAAATCTTTCACAATGTTACGGATTCTACCCCTACCAGTTATTTCGTGTCCGATCTAAAGAAAAAAATGACAGATAATTTATACGCCCACGTGGGCTTACAAGAAACCGTATTACGTGCCAATAGACTTAAATTCCTCAGAATATGTTTTCCTGCGTCGTGACGCAGTTCGGAAACCTCTAACACCGAACTATACTGGACCACATCTAGTAATCTCCAGAACACCTAAGTATTTCGTAATAGACATTGCTGGTAAACAAAATACTGTCAGCATCGACAGACTCAAACCAGCATACGTACAGTGTGATGACGTCATTCCAACACCGCTAAACGCAACAGTACCAAAGCAATCAAACACACAAATAACTACTAAAAACATGTCTTCATCAACCCAGTCTACCAGAACAAAGTCAGGCAGACATGTTCATTGGCCAGCAAGATTTCGCACATACATTACATATTAATGCCGATTGGCATGGCCATTAATTTATGGGGAGGTATTGTAGACTCGTCCTTTTCTACCTATCACCCCTAGAAACAGAACAGTCTATAACTTACACCTACGTATGAAAAACTTCGACCAATAAAAAAACATACTAGGCGAATCAACTAATCTCATTGGTTAACGACACAATAATCTGAAAGTTTCATGTGCAAAACAAAATTGCGCCAAACCAAAACTTATTTGAGCCGATTTCAAACTTTCAAAACATAAAAGAAAACACCGACTGACCAAAGCAGTCAGAGACGAACATCCACAGAGAAATTGCCAACATACTCCACGTCACTTGAAATCACGACTTTACCACGCAAAAGTACATCAACGCTGACTCATTTGCAATTTAAACTCGACCAACTCTGTGGACGTCAGATCGCAAACCTAAAACAACTTTGCTTATCCAAAGTGAACTATACTCACTACATTAAGTAAAGATCAACATTTGAACGATTCAGAAACATTACAGTCAAAGATAGACTACTCTATAAAAACTCGTTCCTAAAAACACTTAACGTCGATATTTTTAATATTAATTAACACAATTCCAGAAAGACTGTAACTGAACGTACAAATACAAAAAGAGACATACCGAAACCTCAAATATCACACACACTTTGCTATAGTAACATATACCAAAATATCCTGTATTACTTTTAATTGTATATAAATGTGTTGTTGGTTTCTAAATTGAATATGTCTTGATTTTGATTGTATTTAAAATTCATTTATTTATTTGTTTGTGGATGCAGAAAGTCACGCAACCTACACAAATTCCTTCTGATTCATTCAATTACAATTAATTAATTCTGCACATCCCCAACAATGTTATTATGATTTTAGTTTTAGTGATAATTTAAAAACAATAAATATTTATCATTAGTACCAATAATGGAAAATTAAGTTAAAAATTTAAAAGAATTGTTTAAACACAAATTTTTCCGATACCCCAAAAAGTTCCGATTTTTCCGATTCTCGGTTCCGATTAATCGTTCCAACACTAGTAGATATATTCAAAAGTATATCGCTAACTCAATGGAAAATTGTATCTCAGCGAATTGATACACAAGCAAGACTGGAATTGTTGCACTTTTGGCTTTGTTGTTATTAATGATGCAGAGTTAAAACACCATATCATCCGATAAAATGTTACACCAATGTCTCTTGTTAGTAACCTAGATTGTAGCAACTGAAACACATGAAAGCTGAAAACATTGCTATTTTTCCTACTCACAAATTTCCCGACAATTTATTAAAAAATTTCTGACGCGGGGAAGAAACTGGGGGGTCATAAATTATTTCTGGGGAGTCATATACCCGCCTGCGAAACCATGTGTCTCCACCACTGTTTTTAGACTATTTTCGGCACCTTAGCCTGGTTGATAAATTTTGTTGGGGTTGACATTGTGTCACCCCCTCCTGTGCTGGCACCCGAGGCGGTCAGCCCCCCCTCCCCCATTAGCTACGCCACTGTATAAGGTTATGTTACACTTAAAATGGGCTTGGTGTCTGTACATTTTATCATTGATACAATGAACAACTGGGAACTTTGTTTGATTTACTTAATATTACATAATATTTTGTCCCATTTTTTCGATTTAAATTGTTAGTGCAAAAATATATTATGAAAATGAAGTGGATGTCATGAAGACCTGGTTTAATTTCTTTCAAATGAAATGGAAGGAAGGTAAGTTTGTGTTAAAGCATTATTTAAATATAGAATTACTGACATATGAATAAAATCACTCTGAGGATAGCCATGAAAGAGCCTGCAGGAACAGGTAGTGCTTCTCTGGGTGTCAATGTCACTGCACTCTAAATAAACAGATGCATAGATACTGATGAGGGAGTTATTTCTCTGTCTTTGAAATTCTTGGTAATCACACCCAACTAACATCATAAGTGTCAAGTGGGTTTTTTGTGTACCTAACAAAACTCAAAGGCTCTTTATTAGGCCATGTTTTTTTTTCATTTATTAATCAAGAACTTTGACACACACCAGATTTATTCATGATTTACAGGAATGTCTTTATATTTTCGATATATTTCGTTGTTACCTTTCCTAGAAATATTGGATCAGAATAGAAATTAGGTCACATTTGTTTTGTAATTTTAAAGACAATATTTATTTATTTTTATATAGATTTATTCATCCACATGCCATTTTATTCTACTATTTTTCAATATCTTTGAAACAGCTTCATGATTCCATCCTCCTAGAATATGGCATCTTTTTGGGCGATGAACTGATCTAAGTGGTTTTTACAAACTTCCAGAGAATTGAAGTTCTTACAGAAAATTTCATTGAGATCAAAATAAGTGGTAATCTAGAGGTGCAAGTTTAAGTGAGTGTGGTGGGTGTAGGGGGACATGCTAGCCAAGTTGTACCTGCCTCTACCAGGTCTGCAAAGAAGTACAAGGTGTGGTGCTTTTTTGATAGAAGATTATACTCTTCTGATTGGTCATTTATGAATGCTTTTCATCAATTGCTGCATTTAATTGGTTCATTTGGGAACAGTAATTGTCTGAATTCAATGTTTGATTTTGTGAAGGAGCTTATAATACGTGATGCCCTTCTAATGCTACCAGATACACAGCATCAATGTCTTCAGATGCAGACTGGCTTTTGGATTAGTTAACAGTAACTAGAATGGGATGTAAGGCAAGAATATGTCTTTTCACTGGACTTCAACCTATACAGTGAGGCAATTCTGAGAGAACTGGAAATCCTACCAGGATTCATCATTGGTGGCCACAATCTTAACAACATATGATACACAGATGAGACAGTGCTGATAGCAGACACGGAAAGAAAACTACAAAACCTCTTATATAAGGTAGTGAAGGAAAGTGAGAAGAAAGTACTAGGCATAAACTACAAGAAAACAGAATGCATGGTCATTAGCAAAAAGATGCGCCTGAAATGTGATTTATAGGTTGGGGACACTAAAATCAAGCAGGTGCGGAAATTTAAATATCTGGGAAGTGTTCTGACAGAGGACAGTAAGTGCAATGCTGAGATCTGAAGACATATTGGGATGACAAAAGACACATTCCAAAAGCTAGGTAGAGTATTACAAGACAGAAGGATTTTGTTGGTAACAAAGAAAAGACTACTGAACTGATATGTGATATCTGTCCTTCTTTATGGCAGTAAATGTTGTACAGTCTCCTCAAAGATGAAGAAGAGGCTTGAGGCAACAGAGATATGGTTCTACAGAAGAATACCATGGACTGAACATGTGAGTAACAATGACGTTTTGGAGAGGATATAAACAATGAGTAAACATAGTTAACATGAGGAAGAGACAGCTGAAATTTCTGGGACACATAATGAGAAAGAGGGGCTTGGAAAATCTGATACTCACAGGGTGGATAGAGGAACAAGGGAAAGCAATGCATGACATACTTAGTGGGCTTAAGCAAGTGGATAGCAGAACACAGTCTGGGAGAAGTAGCAAAAAGTAAAACATTTATTGAGAGCTACAAAGGATAGGAGGAAGTGGAGAGCCATGATCACCTACATCCTGAAGGGACATGGTACATAAAAGAAGAACTTATTCATTGTGAACAATCCATTTTTCATCGCATGTAATTGTTCTTTTAAAAAATGAATCAGGTTTTTGCCCTTAATTAGAGAAATGCAGATGGAAATTCAGTCCATTAATAAAAATTTTCCATTAAATCATGACACCCAAACATTGTAGTGATTCACATATCCAAGTGTTTCCAAATATCTTACAATGTTCACATGAAACATATGGAGTATTTCTATGATATTCTTTGTTGTATGACCTGAATTATTTTTAATCAGCACTTTGATTTGATTTTCACCATGTTATACTTTGTTTCAAATTAGATCTCTTACTGATTCACTCCATATCAAAACCGTCCAAATGGGAATGTTACAAAAGTGAAATTAAAAATAAAATGTTTCTCTCTGCTCAGGGGCCCTGAACATTACATTTGGCTCACAAAACCAATTCCCTACAATATAAAATACAATTTAAAAGGAACCAATCACGAATGTTGCTGATAAAGCAAAAGCATGACAAAAATGCTGATCCATGTATTCACCCTGCTTTAAAAGGATCTGCTCAAAACACTCCAGGCAATCAAAAGGGAATAGGCAGGCAGTCACAAACACCATCAGTGGCCTTTGTCAACTGACCTGGCTCAAGCTTTAACATCAAGTCCTGCTGATTCCCTCCATCCTCAGGTCACTTCCTTGATCCACAAAGAGATATTCTGCTTTGACCTTTTATATTGGCAATATCAAAAATTTTATTTTAATTAGGTACCTCCAAAAATTCGTATACCTAAAGTTTAAATGTTTTTTTTATAAAGGAAAAATCCTTTATAAAGCTTTCCTCCAACTTCAACTGAAAGCTAAATGATTAAATTTTCTAATCTAGAAAAAATACTGTGGAGTATTTCAAATAGAAATTTGAATAATTTTCAGTCGATGCTTCCGCAAAACCAATTGAAACGGCCATTTAATTTTTTGTAGAGAAATGTAAACGAACTTATTTTTCGGTCTTGAAAATCCCACTAAAATAAAATATACATTTCTGAACTTTCGTAAAATTAGCAAATTTAAAGTTAAATTAATCTGTTCTGAAACAAATATCACTTACTTATAGCATAAAATTTTCTAGAAAAAACATTTCTTGACCTCAGGGTCTTGTTATTTTCACATCTCCATTGATAATTTGATGGTTGAATGTGTTGACAGGTTTAGTATGGTACACCAAAATTGACATAATGGTTTCTTTTTGTTTCTTATAATAATTTAAAATACTATAAAAATTTGCGTCTTGGGTATGACGATAAACTACATCCAATAACAAGGCTTCAGATAATGTTTTCGGAAAAATAATGTTGCCAGCTATACATTTTTGAAACAATAATGTTGCCAGCTATATGTTTTTTGGAAAAAATAATTTTGCCAGCTATACGTTTAATAGTACTGTATATTTAATATATGTATAGGTATATGTGTGTGTATATATATATATATATATATATATATATATATATATATATATATATATACCTTAATTTGGCATTAAATGACCCACAGTGGTTGATATGCTATAAAACCCAACCAACCTATAAAAATTTCTTACATTATTGAGGTACCTCTGTCTCTTTCATTATTTAATAGCTAAGATAATGATAAATAATTTTATTAATTATTAATATTACATTAAGTTATTACATTCTTAATTTGATAACTGAGATAATATCTAATAAAATTATTATTATATTAATAATTAAAATATCTCACTCAGTTATTAATTGTTTAAATTGATAAATGAGATAATTTTATTATCTCAATTTAATTTTTAATTTAATAACTGAGAGTGAAATAAGCCCTTTATATGTCAAGGGGCTTTCCTCAAGGAGGAGACAAGCCTTGAAACAGTTTGACCTTTTAACCATAATGTCACTTATGAGATATCATACGAAAAAAAAAAAAATATTTTGAGGCACAAAAAATATTTTTAATTATGGTAAAACGTTTGGTTGCATTATTTGTATTAAGATTTTAATTTTTGCTTAGTAAATATAGTCTTCACTTAAAAACTTAATAACCTACCCCACACTCTGTTTGGAAGAATTTTAAAACATTTTTTAAAATTAACGAAAAATGAAAAAAAAAACTAAAAGAAAAATGTAAACAATTCTTAAAAATTTTTTTTTTCTTCAAATAATAATGTCCTTAATGTATATTATTTATAAAAGCAAATAAAAGCCTATCTAATTTGATAAGTTTATTGCAATTCTTATTTTAAGATTTCAAGCAAATTTTTAAAAAGTTTGCAGTAGTTGTGAAAAAAAAATTGATGATTTAATTTCTCTAAGGTGTCTTGCTTATAAGTAATATAAAATACTTTGCGAACTGTTTGAAATTCTAGAAAATTTCATAAAATAAATTTATGGGGGGTGGGTTAACAGATTAAAAAAAAAAATTTTTACCAAGATTATCTAAAAATAAAAATTTCAAAAATAAATTCATTTATTTTTTAATAAATCCTGAAAGTTTCATTAAAATCAGACAATTATTTGATTATTGTAACAATTTTAAAATTAAAGAAACGGCTACAGTAAAATGGCCATTACCACAAGTAGTACAAAGTTAAAAAAAAAAGAAAAAAAAAAAAACGATATTTTTTACCCAAATTTAGAACATGTTAGATGGAAGGAAAAAAAAAATTTAAATATTTTAAAAAATACTTTGTTCTTTCCTCTTAATAATAACATAAACATTTTAATGATAAAACTTTGTTTTTATTAAGTTTGGGACCTTTTATCATTATGCTATACTGATTTTTTAGTGAATTATTGGAGGTACCTAATTTTAACATATCTTGTCTCCTGTTCTGTCCCCCTCAGCAATAGTACTTTGTTGTTTTGTTTGTTCTAATGTTCCCATATGCATTATATAACAACTGATATTAGGATGCAGCAGAAGAACAAACAAAATGGATTATACTCACCTCACACATACAGAAACTGTCAAACCTCATCAAGCAAGAGTAGACAGTAATTCTGAATATCAAAACCAACTTTACACACACAGATAAAAATTGAACAAAAGCAGTCATTGCTGAATGTTAATTAGAAATATTGAACACCTTAAAATCTGCCATTACTAGTCACAGCCCCTATCCCCACAAACTACGAAATACTAATGTGGCAGCAATCACTGCATGATACAATGCAAAATATCAAAAAATTTGAATCAGGCAACAAGTTACCGCTTTATTACTGATATGAACAAAGCATATATGATCCAAGTCAAATCAGAACTCACCAACTACCTGTGTATGGAGGATGATTTCATCAAAATTGTCAAACAACTCCTTAAGAAAGACATATTCTAACAGATGATTAGCAACAACACACCTCCACTGCCTTCCTTAAGCTATCCATGACAGCCAAATGACAATTTTTTTAATGCCTGAGATGAAATTAAAAAAATTTTGCAGGTCAACTCAAAAATACAATTCATGAGGTTGCTGTCCATATTAAATTGAAGTTTAAAACAGACAACAGGAATGCAGAAATAACTACCAACAATGCCTTTCCTCTAATGAGTGATGTGCTCATGAGTGAGAAAATCAAAACCTCAACTCACCATTTAACATGGCCTTGTCAAGACTAAAGACAACCACTAATTGATGATCCATATAGAAAGCAATGCACAATGTTACTTTGGGCTATTAGGAACTGACAACACAACTACCCTTGATCTCACTGTAAAGCACACATATAAAATGCAGCAACCAGACAAGCCAAACAATCATCCCAATGAACTTGGCCAGGTGCTGGTTGATATAAGGCAGCAACTACTTTGGATAAGCAAGCAACTCCCCAACATGAATACACATGATCCAATGCCATCCCACTAGAATTGGAACCAGACACACCAGTCAAAATCACCCCCCCACCAACTAACTGCAGGAATCACATGGGGCCATGCATGTTTCAAGGGCTGCAATTGTCCATATCTCCAGTTACACTGCGCTCAAGCATACATTGCAACCACAAATACTAACACAAGCAGAAAATTAAATACCCAGTAATAGTTTTCACATATCCCCTTAATGAACTAGATTTTCAGAAGGGACCGGTTGAAATGCAATGGCTCATCCCCTGCTCAAAAAGTCTTACTGCCACCATCAATTATTCAACTTCCAATGGCCACTGAAGTAACAATCTCAATTTATCATGATCAACTTTGCCATTGATAATTTTGCCTTCTCTGGTGTTATTGGTATACTGGACACTGCTTGTATTGTGCCTATTTCTTGGCTACCCAATGAAGCAAAGAGGTACTTAGTTCAATCAAACATTCACTTTAGTTGAACTGGAAGTTGCATCTCTATTCTATGGAATTAATCTGTGCTGTCACCCTTGATGATCATAACACACCCATATTCAAAGATGTGGAGATACTGATCACAACCTTGACAACATCAATCTTGATCAGTCAGAATATTCTCAATCAATATTCACTGACATCATACTCAATAAACAATTGAAATGCAATGCTCAAATTCAGGTGCATGCTCCCATCTGGTGTCATGACAGACATAGTTCTATTAATTCCAATCACCAACCTGGATACGCTTCCCACCTACAACTCTGCACATTAAGCCCAAACCATTGCAAGTAATGAAGTCCAACTTACAGCAAAATCTTCCCTTGATGACCAGATATTAAGCAAAAATCTAGATTTGCTGAAGTGAAATGTGAGGTTATCTCTCCCCAATCAGTCTCATTGTAATGGACTAGATCCTACAGCAAACCTGCTCATCAGTTACATATTATGCATTAAACCAGTCACACTAGAAGCCGATGTTGACACTGAAATTACTCATATGACTATGAAAGGGATCACTGAACCTTATGATGATCCAAAAGGATTCATCAGCCTAGTCTTTACATTCTACAAGAACAATGGCAAAATCTGTGTTGTCACCAACTTCAAGAGGACTCAAGAAGCTGCTTGCATATCTTGACCTTTACCAACAATTGACTAGATATTCAACAAAATTGGCAAAGGCAAAAAAATACTTTCTATCTCTCAACTTCTGCAATTGTTATTGGCAGATTGTCAGTGATGAGTATGACGATGATGAAACTACATTCATTAGAAGATTTGATGCTAACAAGACACTCATCTAGCATTCAGCCAGATATTTTCCTAATGCAGTGCAGATGCCTTGGTACCATCACCTCATGGGTAAGAATATCATCCTACATTAATGACAATCTTGTCTTAGCCAAAATTTTTAAGGAGTCCATGATTGCACTGGAGCATCCCTTCATTGCTTTCCAGAAATTTAGATTGAGACTGAATCTGGAAAAGTGCACTTTCCTTACTACTAAGGCAAAATTTTTGTCACATCATAAACAATGTAGGATCCAAGCCAACCCTGAATATGTTCACACTATTGTCGAAATGAAACCTCCAACAATAGAAAAAGAGCTGCAATACCTCATCAGACATCTCGTTTGGATCCAACAATTCTTTGAAATCCATCAACAGAAATGAATCTGAACAGACAAGTTCTGTATCCTGATGGCCCCCTATACACAAACTTAACAGGGTCAGTAAACTATTTGTCTGGACTGAAAGAGTGAATAGGGCCTTTGAAAAAAATCAAAAAGTCCTTCTCTTCACCAATGATCTCATTTTCTAACTTTACTGGCCTCTTCACATTAACCACTGATACCAGTGACATCACATGCAGAGCCATCCTCATGCAAGAAACCAAAAATGGATGGAAAATGATCATAGCAGTCACCTCATACTTTCAGCCAATTGAGCATAACTGGTCTATCACTAACTGAAGTATTTGCTATAAAATGGGTCATATCTAAATTTGATTACTTCCCTTGCAACCACCCATTTCTGTTCACTGAACATCATTTTGAACACACACCATGCAACACCTGATGCCACAGATTATTGAAGCATTCTTTGCCTATCATGCCACCTCAACCATCCCCACAAAGACAATTATCAATCATCTCAACATTGCCACTGAACAGGCATCCAATGAAATGTTATCAAGGCCCCCCAGGCAGTTGATTCAAATGAATCACCTAAAGCCAACAAAATTAAAACACAGTGACCACCATGCTCCACACTTCCAAAAGCACCTCCATCAATCTTATTTGGAACCTAGCACCCCAGCTTGAAAATCAAGGATCATGTCCAAACTGGTTGTGCCTTATAAACTCCATGCCAGATATCTCTATCAAACTCATGGTTGCACAAACCACTCTGGTGTCTCCTATATGCATGAACATCTTTCCAATTACTGAGTGAGAGTTAAAGAACTGTGGTATAAGGGCTTACATTCTCATTGCATCATCCAATTGTGGAACACATTTCACAGGTGAGACCTACAGATATTTTTGTGAATTAGTGTTGATCATAAGGAAACTTCATTGTCCCTAGAAAACACAAAGCTCAGGTAACACTGAGTGATAACACCACCCAATGAAAAATGCTTTTTACATGTGAAAATACAGGAATTGTGAATGGACTGACATTCTCGAATTCATAGTCTCCTACATGAATGCCACAACTAGTACATCACTATACTATGTCATCACCCTAATATTGGTTTACCCAAACTAGCACAAGAAGACATCACTAATCATGACCCTGGAGCTTACAGCATGCATATAAATGCTCCACTGAGACAAGTCTACCAATGCATCTACAAAGACTTAATACAGGTCAGAGAGATGGTCCTACTTCATTCATCACATTTACCTTTAGTCGGTAATTTTATAATCACCAAGATAAATGACATGGTATTTCAGGTGAGAAATCAAAATGGCAAAACCTACTGAGTCCATCATACTTGTGTCCATTGCCATGTACCATGATTGAATCATCTACAATATATGAACACCCGACCTCCACATTTGCACAACACACTCCCAACATACAAAACTTAATAATACACTAATCTCAACAGTGCAAATACAATAAATTGACATAAATACATACATCCTTTCTACTTGTATTCATTCCAAATCCATGAATCAGAATGAAATCTTAGGGAGCTGTTATACTCCACTTCAAATTAGATTTCTTTCTGATTCATTCCACATCAAAACCTGTTAGCTGGATGTGAATGCTACAAAAGGATAATTAAAAATAAAACGTCACTCTCTACACAGAGTCCCAGAGCATTATATCCAGCTCACAAAACAAATACACTTCCCCACAAAATATAAAATACAAAAAAAAAAAAAATACAGCAAAGTATTTTGCTTGTTAGAAATATTAAATATATCTATTAAATTGACATTAAAACTAAAAAAAAAGCTTCAAGAAAGATTTATCATTTTTTTAAAATTCATTTTAAACATTAGACATCACAAATCTGTGGAGGTATCTATTCTTTAGTAATATTTTGTGCAACATTTTCTGTTTTATATTGAACCTATTTGTAAGTAAAGGGTTTTTTTTTTGTTTTCAAGCCAAGTTATCTATTCCTACTATTCACTTTTTGGGTTTTTGCACTTATTTTCATATTAGGAAAATCCCAATTAAGGACCATCAAAGATCAGATAAATTTGGTGCACATCCCTGTGGGTACCTTCATAGGGTCCATGTTCTTTCTCTTGTCCATGAGCTCACTTTCAAAAAGTATGCTATGGTTAGCACAATCTCTATGAATGTCTTTCATTAATGATGTTGTAAATGGCCAGTCTTCTGAAGCTCATGAGATCAAGAAATGCATCTCCCAAGGCTCTCTCCTCAGTCATATTCTATTTCTGCTTTCTAGGAACATCTGATTATTATTAAACAACTATGGAGATGATACCAGTTTATGGAAGCACTTCTAAAAATCAAGCCTCTGACCTAGCTAAATGGGGAAACTGGTTTATAACTTATCAATAGCTCAAAAACCCAGCTGAGTATTCTCTAGACACTATGAAAAGTTGAAATTTCCATGGTGTTCAATGCTTTGATTTGGGTTTCAAGTTCACTCCAGGAACTCACATATGCGCGACATTGCTAAAGATGTTCATTCTATCACTCCAGAAAGTACCTGATTCCTGGTATGTTTTTTTTTTAAAGAGTCAAACTAGATCAAAAAATAGTATAGTGTTGTCATATTTGACCTGGGGTTGCACAATTTTCACTTCAAGCCTTGATAGAGTTCAAAATCTTTGATGCAGATTTGTGTGTGTGTGTGTGTGTGTGTGTGGCGGGGAGGGTATTTTCCCCTCTGCAGCATTGCAAACCTATCATTATTCCATCACTATTTCCATGGAAAATGTTCAAATGTTAATATTTTCAATGTATGAAAGAAATGTGAATATTAAAATTTAGTACATGCAACATAATGTTACATTGAATTGTCTTCTATCTATTTAAACTTGTGTTCTCAATTTTCACTTTGTACAAGGCCCAAGAGTTACTCAAAGTAGAGGCTTATAGAGTAGAAGGTATAGTTTAGGGGATATGGTAGGAAGATAACAGTTAACCCTAAACTTGAATAAGTTAAGATTGTAGTGATCAGAGAAACATTTTCTTGGGAGTCAGCTTCACAAAGGAATGGTTCATAGGAAGAAGATGCTAGAGCAGAACTTACATCTCACAAATGGAATATGAATGATGGTTTGCTACAATATGCATGGCATGAATAGTCATAGCCATGAAGGTTAGTACTCGTGGAACTAAGGGATTTAGTTTGAACACTTTCCATGAAAATAGAGATAGAGTAGTGAGAGGCTTGTGACATTTCATCTGGTAGAAAGAGGTTGTAGTGTGGAAAATAATTCACCCCCCACTAAAATATCGAGACACTTTGAAACAATCTACATAATCAAGATTCAGATATCAGCCAGATATTTTGTTTTACTCTTGAATTTTTTCCTGAAAGTATAAACTGGTCATATATGAAGTGTATGACTTTAATATTACTATTTCTACGTATTTATGCTTTGTTTTGAAATGTTAAAAAGGATTAGTGGTTTGTCATTGAAACTAATACCATTTTTTGAATATTAGTATCTAATTTTAGTAACAGATTTCTATTTCTATATCACCAGACTTCATTATATACCTATATTCAACCCCCTAAATTTCTTCAAATAACTTCACACGAACTGCAACAAGGTTTTCCTTTTTAATTTGATAGATGAAAAGCAATCAGGTAGACATGATATTTTTCTTTTTGTGATCAATTATTGGTGATTTTTTATAATAAATGAATAATTTGAATATATTACATATGCTTCAGATTTTCTCAAGCAGTATTTCCAAGGAAATAAAATTGGAAAAAAGCAGTGGAAAATGGAAAAGAATAGTCTACAATTGGCAAGAAACCTTTTTGTTTGATTTATTAATAAAGTGTTGTCTGATTGATATGTAAATAAAACATAAATATACTTAAAATAGTTCAGATTTTCTCAAGCAGTCTTTATAAGGAAATAAGATAGACAAAAAAGAGATGAATAAAGATACTGTCATGAATAAAAAAATATAATAATCTACTTTCAGCAAAATTTCTTTTTGGTTTTAAGCAATGGGTTGTTTGATCTAAATGAGAATAAAATATAAATATACTTACTTCCTACAAGAATTTGGAAAGTAGTAGAATCAGATTCTGGACATTGTAAAGATCCTTTATCCCCAATCTGAGTTAAATTGAAGTGAAGTACAGAATATCCTTGTCTACAAAAAGCAGTAATTCGATTCTTGTAAGCTTCATCAATATTACATTTGGATGAATGACAATTTTCACAGTTAGATATAATCTTCTCATTTAATTTCCATTTTGCTGAAGGGTCATCACACTGAAGTGTAAATGGGTCTCCTGCTTTAATTAGTAATGTTTTATTCTTAGCAGTTATTTTTGACTGCACTGAAATACAAAGAAAGCAATGAAAAAAAGAAAAATATCAAAAAAAGATTTACAAGTTTGACAATCTCAAAATTCCATATCCAAAACTTTTCTGAATTCATGCATTATTATCTTTTTTATTCTCTCTTTTTGAATGAGAATTAATATCTGTATTTATATCTATTTCGAAATAATCCTGTTAATTAGGAGTATTTCAGAATACATGAATAAAACAAATTAATTTATAATTTATTACCAAATCTATCTATCTATATCTATATATATATATATATATATATATATATGTATGTGTGTGTGTGTGTGTGTGTGTGTAATTTGATTTTAAGATATCTGTGTTATCTTGTAAATTGTTTGTTTTAAAAATCTAAATATTTGAGTTCTAGTCAACAAAGGTGAAGTTTCATCAACAAAGATTTTTAACAAATTTATCAATCAAAGTTAATTTCAATAACGAACTCCAGTGACTGACTTGATTTTGTAAAATATGTATACACCCAGGTGACTAATTTTATTTATAAAATTTACAGAGTACAAAAGATTTAGAAAGAAATTTTAGTTACAAAAGTAGTAAAACCCATTTTTTTATTCCAAAAGATAAATGTTTTTTGTTTTGCAAATATTACAATTTATAATGCCAAAATTTAGCTACAGTTACTAAAATCTCAATGAACTTTTATTAATAAAAAAATGATATAAATCGTCATTACAATTCTATTGCAGGTTTAGAAGAAAAGATAAAGTGACTTTGTAGTTGGTATAATATCAACAGTCCAACATGTTTTATAAAAACCAAGTATATGTGATTCTGATAAGGAATCTTCAAATATAATACACCACACATGCATACACACATAGATATAAGCTTCTTTTGTGTGTGTGTGTGTGTGTGTGTGTGTGTAACAACTGAGGTGCAGTGTGCAAATTTTTGAGATGAGACACACATAAGTCAAGACCTCATATATGTCCACACACAAAAAGCTACCACACTGAAAACTACAAAGAAACTGTCCCAAACAACGGTGAACAGTCCACAATAAGAACTAAATTCTAATTCTTATATCCCCTGTTACTACTAAGAAGTATGTACACACACGCAGACTCTTTCATACAAACGATGACCCACCTGGACAAATTCAAATTATAATTGTTTTTGAAAAAACGAAAAAGAAAAAGACAACAACATTTCATTATTTTTCACATATTTATATAAATTATATTTATTTCTTCCTAATTGCTTCTGAAAAGGAAATAAAATACAGTTAAATTTGACTAATGTTGCCTGTAACGCATCTCTGTCTCTCATAATTTTTATTTAACTAAAATTCTTTCTTCTTTTCAAAAACAAATATAACTTGAATTTGGGAGGGTGGGTTATCATTATTTTACACACTTCCACCCAATTATTACACAGAAAAAAAATTGCACTTGGATTAAGTGAAAATTACTTGCAATATAATACATATTACTTATAATACATTCCTTCTTGCTGTCAATTTTGACAGCATGGGTACACTAGTATAACTATAATTTAGTAGGACCATGTAAAAATCTATAATTTGAGATGAAACAAATCAGGCATAGTAAACCACATGTGGAGGAAAATGGGAGATCTTCACCCCCTTTGGAATGTGGTTAAAGAAAAAAAGGAAGGAAATACACAGTAGATAAAATGAAATGGATAGTAGATATGAGATTGACAAAAATTATATGGATTGAAATGTGGAAATTAATACCATGTAAGAACTAGTACTCAGGAGAGATAAAAAAAATGAACAATAATGGCCATTAGGTGCTTCCATATTTGATGCTGGTCAAAACAAAAGTGGTGTTGTAGGTTTCCTATACATATGCTAAAGATGACTGTCTTAATAGCACTAGAGATTGAGTAAATTAGATTTATTTTATAGACTTAATGACTGGAAAATACAATCTTGGATGATTAAGGAATACAGTTTTGTTGCTATTAAAAACAGAGAAAATTAAACATTTAACATAGAACAGTTATACAAAGATAATATGATAGGTATTAATGTTTAACTGCAATGAATATTCTAGAAACTTTTTAAAATCTCAGCTTTTACCTCAAAATTTAATCTATCTCTTGAAAGTAGACCTAAAAGATAATCTTTTTTGCTGATATAAACAAATAAATTGCAAAAACTTATAAACAATATGTAGATAGTAAATTAGAAATGAGAAACCATTTCTATCTTTCAAATAGAAAAGAATTATTTGAATTATTAAAAGAGAAAGTGTTAATAACTTGTCTTTGTTCAAACTTTCAACTGCAACAATCTTCACTACTCTAGTGATTTTAAAATTGGGTGGTTCAGTTATTTTCCTCTCAAAATTACTTACTCCTTAATGCAATGATAATACAGAAAATTTTGATAGACTTAATTTTTTTCAAATTTAAGCATATATTTGTGTGATATTAAAAAATATAAAAGAATGACATACCAGAAACAATTAAATGAAGCAAAACAAACAGGATCAGATTCATCATCTGTAAAAACAAGAAAATAAAATATTTTTTTTAATGTTCTTACTCTTATGTATTTGTAGAGGGTGTGATAGGCCAATGAAACAAACCATAGCTAAGATAGCAACATTTCTAACTACAAAAATATAAACATGGATTTATAGAATAAACAGTAACAACTAATTATTAGGCAGAACACTGGTGCTGTGGAAAAAAGGATGAGTCTTTCAGAGCAAATAGTTCCTTGTGGGAATGGCAAGCAGTGGCCATAAATTACACATGAAAGCTTTTGAGAGTATATTTGGTTTTAGTATGCAAAGCTTGTAATTACAAATAAATCCAATTATCTATCAGCAGGGCATTAGTTATCATGTTGAATTCTTTGTCTGGGAGTAGTGAGTGGAATTTTATGGCACCAGTGTATCATGCAAATGCATCATCCCTGATCTGGCAGTATGGCTGCTTTCTCCATCATCACTATAACACTGTCTAACTGCTAATTCTTCTCTGCTTATATAGGTAGAAATAGGTTCAACTTGATCAAAATTTTAGATTCTTGATCTTCTGTTTGATTGAATCATTGAATCCTTAATCCTGATTTGCTGGTTTTCTTATTTTACTGAAACTATGCCCATGGATTGTTTATGTTACAACTAGTAAATGACTAAGTTAACTATTGCTTTAATCCTGGCTACATCCATCTGTGCATGGAAAAATATCTTTTAGGTTTTTGGAGAAACAAAATATTTTTCTATTTATTAGTTAAATATTCTGAAAAGCAAATGAATTATGTATTAAAGATAAAAATATCATATGTTTTGAACAAAAGCAAGCATGGACATTTGTATATCGTTTTGTACAGACTTGATGAAAACGAGAATAGTATACTTAGTGAAAATGCAGTGTAATAATGACACATATCTAAAGAAAAGGAAACAATCTAATATGGAAAATAAGAGCAGAGAAAATGAATGCGCATACTTACAGGGAAAATTAAGAAACAATGATTTTGCAATATCAAAAGTCAATGGCGTAGTCCAATGGGCATCGTCATAGACTTAAACTCTGTTGTACCTACACATCCGTCTGTATTTATGACGGACACCAGCCAATCATATTCCAGTGAGGGGGAACTTAGGTGTATGCATATTCCATTATATCATACACCAAGATGAAATTGTGAAATAATTTTAATTCTTGATACTTGTTTTAAATATTAAACAATCACATATATATATTTATATCTCATTGTATATTCAATAATATATGAAGTCTGATCAAAAAGTATCAGGACTGGTACTATAAAAAGAAAACTACTCATCAATACTGCATTTAATCTCCTTCAAAGTAGTCCACTTCTGAAGCCACACACCTTAACCAGCATCATTTCCACTGATGAAAGCATTCCTGCAACTCCTTTTTTGGGATATTGAGAAGCTGCCTTGTCACTTTCTCTTGGATTTCTTCAATGTCTTGTTCCTTTCAAGTGGGATTTGATTTTTGAAGAGGAAAAAGTTGCAGGTGGTGAGATATGGAGACTAGGGTAATTGTCATACCTTGGAAATGTTGTACATGGCCAAAAACTGCTGCACAAGCCAAGGTCACTGATGGAGTCTCTTCTGTGGTGTGATGAGGTGAGATGATCACACTCTATACACTTTCCTTCCATGCATTACTATAAAAAATGGATCTGAGTGCAAACATAACAGTGTGTATGCATGACAACTCAAGGTCAATCTGTGCCAAGTAGTTTCACTGTGTACTTTAGCTCTGTTATCATAGCATCTGTCCCAATACATTTTAATCACACCTCATACTACATTAATTAGGATAGACCAAGATCTTTCAGTGCATAGCAGTAATAGCTATTTTTCAGGAATCTTGTAAATAAAGATATTGTAAAATAACTACTACTAATGACTAAGTAGTAAATAAACATTATAAGATAAAGGTTTGGAACAATATGGCATAGTCGTCGTCTAGCCATTAGTCTTTTGTGGGTAGTTAAAGAATTGTTCATACAAGACAAACTTCTAAGATATATATGATCTTTATAGAAAATTTAGCAAAGAATAAATGTGAGTATGTAGCTTTTATACAAACTCTAAAAAGAAATAGAATTGTTGTATTGAACCAATAATGGGAGCTCAACACAAGCACACACAAATAAAATCTTTTAGACATTTAGTTAAAAATTAAAATAATTTGTAGATTATTTCATATCTTGATAATACTCCTTTTGCAATTTTATTTCTCAACAACATTTTCTTTAGTCATACAAAAAAAAAAAACACACACACACACACACACACACACAAATGCTAAAATATAGTAAAATTTGCAAGTTGGCTTTTTAATTAATCAAGGCACTGAAAAATGTTTTGTTCATATTACCAGTAATTGCTGGGATTATGTTACCTTTTGAGTAATTTCAAAAGATGTTTCATATTTATGCTAAAATAATGTCTTTGGATTTAATTGCTCTTGTTCAAACATTAGCTCAAAGCAAAAAGAAAATATCTATTAATTAATCATTATATATATGTCTTTCTTGGATGAAATTCAAGATAACAGATTTGTGTTATGATGTTGATTTGGGGTTAGTAGAGACAAACGTCAAATAACATGTAACAATAAAAAGGGTTTTAATAGGTTGGTAAAAAGGTACAGAAATCACCTGAGTAGTCAATAACTAGCTCAGCTAAGAACTTCTCTGTCTATCTATCTTTTTCATGTCAACTGACATGCCACTATTTAAAGTCTTTGTTCACAGACGCAGACAAGTTCATCTTCTAGAGGGGTGGTAGGTTTCCGACACAACAATTTATAATAAAATTAAAATATATAATATAAACAAAAAGAGCTCTTCTGTATGTAGTTTTTTAATACATTTCAAGGGATTCAAATTATTTCAAATTTATTATTATTCTGTTGATGTGAGGAGATTCCATTTTGTATATTAGAAAAATTTGCAGGTATGCAGAAATTTTCTCCTACAGAAAAAAAAAAATGAAAATTGACATTATTCATGTAGAAGAAAAACTACATAAAAGATGGAAGAATATTTTCATTGCACTATAACCTTGATGTAATTGTTTTCAAAATAAATTACTCAAAATATGATGAAGTGGAATTATTTGAAACATTTGAAATGAGGGTAACTTTGGAAACTTGTCCAGACAATCTTATAGACAGTTTCTAAATGGCAAACAATGCCTTCAAGATGTAAATAAAAACAATAATTCTAAATATTTCAGTAATGTTTTAAAAAAATATTTATTCATCAACTCTTATTTACATTAACACTTGACAATTCACATTAACACTTGAATATGAATACACTTGGATTTCAAATAGATGGGGTGGTTAGAATAAATTGGGTGAATGGAATTGCCAATATTCATCCTGGCTGGTCTATTTGAAATTCAAAGATATATATCATATTTAAATTATATCTAAACAAGATGACAATGTTTATTCCTTATAACTATTCAATTAACATGAGCAGAATTTTGTAAAACAATGTTAGTAATATTACATGTAACTTTAATAATAGAATAAACAATTATATTTTGTGGAGGGAATGCAGTTAAATCAGTGGTGACTCTGGGGTTCAGGCTTGTAGGGCTTAGCTTGAGTGAGTCAACATTCAAGTATATCTGTTTCAAAGCAACAAAAACTTTTCCATAGTGCATTGTTTTCATTCTTGATTTCAGCTGGATCCGAATTTGACTGTTAAATACTGACTGAAGTACATTTCATTGATATTGCTCATAACAAGGAAGAAAGAAGAAAATAAAAAACAAAGAAAGAATGTAAAAAATAGAATGAAATAAAATTAGCATTGCTACTCAGCCTGAGTAGCTCTGAGCCTGATCAAAGCTGGAGACATACAAATAGGCAATGTATTTCTTGCTTAAATTTTATAAATAATCTTTTGAAAATCTCTAATTCCCTGTTTTTCAAAGAATACATTTTTATTTCGACTTATTGTCTTTAAATGTTCATTTTAAATAATTCATTTGTACAGTATAAGGTTTTTTAGCAGAATATATCTTTTGAGAAAGAGCAAATTAAATTTAGCACAACCTTAAATTAAGTGTGATTGGGGTAGTGTTGAGGAAATATGATATCAGTCAGCAGTAGTGATCATAAATGTACAATAATTTTCACAGATAAAGAGATATGTAAACACACTAACGCATAGACATATATACAAACACACACTCAAGATAAATATACATGTTATTTAAAAAAAAAAAACTATCTGGCTTTGTCTTCACTCTTTTTTCTTACATGTAATTTTTTTTTGTTTAATTATTACAATTAATATTAAAATACCAAAATGTGTTTTTTAATTTCATGCACAAAGATTTTTAAAATTTATATATTTTAGTTAGAGTAAAAGAATCGTTTTAGCATCTAAGTTATACCAATAGTATATTTTGTAAAATGAGCCTAACAAACATTGATGACCTAGTGTTGCCACGGAGTTAAATATAAACTGTATAAACTGGATAATTATTGAATTGAGTACATATAATGTAGATGAAGACTAATATATTATTACCTAATTGCTACTAACATCTCTAAGTATCCAGTTAGTACCTTTAGTTATTTTGTCAAACTCTCTGCCTTTGGGTAGGGAGGAGTTCGGATGAGGCTATGCCGAAGAGTAGGGTAGGGAGGAACTCAGATGAGGCTATGCCGAAGAGTAGAGACTCGTCTGGAGGAGTTAACAGCTACAGGGAATTTTTGCCCAGGCTTACGGGCTCAGAAAACCCTATGTAAAAAACGACCTTGTGCCACATCCCGCCTTGTGGATAAGTAATGGGTAAATACCATTAGTACCTTTTTAATACAGATTAAGTTAAACTTAACATTTTCTCATCCTTTTTCTAAAAATATTATATTTTAAAATATTTCAATAAGTTTGTGAAATTGAAAAAAATATATGTTCAACAAGCTACAATTAATGAAAGCAACAAAAGTTAATTTGTAAATGTATAATGCAGTCAATTATGTCATTAGTATAACTACATACCAGCTGAATTTATTACTAATTAGGATTCCATTTTAGAAAAGAGACACCATCAGAATCTGTCATTATCTCTTTGTTCCAGTTTTTGCAAAAAAACTATTACATGGCAAAATATATGTAGAATTAAAAGAGAAGATTTTGAAATTTCTAGTTTTGATTTCATTACTAATCTGAACTCTTTTCCTTATCAGAAATAATCCACTAATGGAGGAAACAGCAAGTAACTGTCTCAACAAGTTTGAGTGAATGGATGGGAAATATAAGAACAAAGATGAATAGTCAAAAATGTTACTTAAAAAAGACAGGATGAGGCACATAAATGAAGAAACAGTATTTAACTAAAATTGAATCTTTTTGAAGCTGTTTTCTGAAGATTTCACTATGTTAAAATATTTTATTTTTTTAAAGGTTTGTCAATATTGAAAAATTATTAAATTAGGAAAATGTAAAGATTTTCAATTAATATGCATACTTTCTTATACTTAAGAATTTTGTATTTAATTTAAGTTATTGAAATTATCAGAAAACTAACAAATACTCTTTAAAAATATACTCTGCATTTAGAAATGGATCAAATTTTAAATTTCTTCTAATTCATGAGATTACAGCAGGGAAAGGCCAAATGACAAAAAGAGGCAAAATTCTCTATTTTATCCAATTATTTTAAATAATTAAAACTATTTTTAAAAATGCTACAATCTTAGTTCATTTGGAGAATTAGGAAAAAATAATTAAAATAATGCCAAAATAAAAACATTCTTAATATTTAGAAAATGTCAGCTTTTTTTTCATTATGTAAATTTCTAAAATTTAATGTTACCTTCTCTTTCAAGAAAAATAAAAAATGAAATTTTTCTCTGCATAAATTTGTTGATGAAACTGGAAAAAAAAATCAATAAGGAAGTAAAATACTGAATAAAATCTGTAAGATTAAATATACTGCTTGGTATTGCAGAAAACAGATATAACAAATATTCCTTTATAAAGTTTAAGAAAATAAATTATTATACGTTAAACTTCAATCAAATTCTGACTCATTGTTAGATTCAATACATCATCCATTTCTTGTGAATTTGAATACTTATGCTTTAAATTCTTTCATAAAATTTTATTATATTGTATATATAATATTAAAGCAATATACCCATTTAGGAGCATGTTTTTCCTACAATGCAATCCATTTTATAATTTGAAAGTTGATTCGCTGTGTTGTGTTAGACATTTTAAGTCAACCATTCTTCTATGCTTAGAAAATTGCTGCCACATATGGTCCAGTGCTCCTATTTATCTGGAGCTCCTTGATAAAATTTAAAAGAAGAATCAGCAATATTACTGGCCCTAATCTAGCATCTCGGCTTCAGTTACTTTCTCACTGCTGTAAAGTTGCCTCCCTTTGACTTTTCTCTAAATACTTTCATGGTAATTGTTTGGATGAACTCCTTGCTAAGTGCCTAGACTCTTTGAATTTAAGTGTTGTACTAGACTGGTGACTCATGACTTCACATTCGAATTGGCTATAGATGTAACTGTAAATTCTATGCTAACAGTTTCTTTTCACACACTTCTCATTTGTAGCTCCATGCTTTCCAGCCAACTTTAAAAATTTAAATGCAATGTCAATCGCTATATTACTCTCCTCCTGATTACTCTTATTTTGTTTTCACTCCTTAGCAATGTTTCTGTTTCTAATTCATCCACACCCAGTAACCCCTTGTGTCTCAGAGGTTTTGCTGCCTTGCATGGGGTGAAAAAAATTAATGTAATGTACATGAAGGAAAGAATAGGTGTAGATAGGTTTGTATCCGGTTCACACTTCTCCCTGGTCTTTTGAACAGGAGTAGAGGCTTAGTCCTTGTTTCCTGTTTAAGATTGGGCTTTCAGTTTTTTTCTAAAGACATTTCCTTCTCTTTTGGTGGCCCTTTGGGTCTTGGGGTCGTAACTCTTATTCTGTAACCCTCTACTTCTACCTTGAGTAGTTCTTGGGCCTTGCACATTGTAGCATCCTGCTACCATTTTCTTATCAATGTTGAATTTTGTACATTTTTGTGCAAAAAGTGGATCAGAGAGCCTACTCAGCTTAGTAAATATTTTCAGGAAATATCAGCTTCTAATTGGTCAATAAACACACAAGTGGGCGTTGCAATCCACCAACGTACAAATATTTTTCCAGCACGTGACCAAGTCAAGTTTTCCCGCCATTTTCTGTGAGCCTGTCATGTGATTACATTAATTATAAATAGCAGACACAAGCTTGCTGCTTTCTCTTTTCTTCTCTTCCCTTTTCCTGCAAAGATGTGACCTTAAGGATTCTTGTCTAGACCATGGGTGGACAGACGTTAAAAGCATATTCACGCATGCATGTATGTACGAAATTTTCCAAACTACATTACAACATACAAAACATTTCCAAACAAGCAACAAGAACTTTTCTCTTTGAAATATTCTTCTAAAGCTACAGTTTATTCAGCATTTCTCAGCTTTGTAATTAATTCAACTTTTGTGAGCTGAGATAAAAAATATTCACAGTCTAAGGGACATAACACCAACAGAACTTTAACTTCTACGCATTTGTAGTGGATCTAAGAAGGATGCATGAATATTTAAGATTGTGCTGCAAATAAAATATGCAATATCCACAAACATAAATTATAAGAAATGGCCATATGGCAACGATATTCAATCACGACAAAAAATGTTTGAAACAACAGATTAAATGTTATATACACAATTTACAATTTCTTTGTTTGTAATGATGTGTGCAAAACTATATAGAAAAGTTCTTTGATGTTTCGGAAATGTTCAATGTCTAAAAAGTTGTCTGCCTTTGATTGAAAGGTTGAATTTAACTTACACAAAAGATTTTTCTATGAAAGATATGAAGTAAAAAAGTTTGTTGTATGAATTTTTCTAATTTCTCATAAAGAAAGTTTGTTTCTTTAGCAGCAATTTTGACACATAATTCCTGTGTGTATCTTTGTATGTGTGAGTCTCAAAATGCGATGAAAATTTGTTTGCTGTTTCTATTTATAGTTTTTTTAACAACAAAATCGGCTCCTGTGGCTTGGTAGCTTGTTGCATATTTTTCTGAGAAATGCGTGGGCAAATGTTGAATTTTTTATTTTTTTGCCAATAGAAATTCTTGAAATATTTAAATTAGGGATGAATTTGAGAAAAAATTTTTTTTATGTCAGTTGAGCCTATTTTTGCACAAATTTTGTTATGGAAATTTCTCAAAGCTTATTTTTATTTAACAACCAATGAAATTCAAGAAAATGTTTGAAAATTGAAATGAGGGTTACTAAACATGTACATCAATACACAAAATAAATACAAATGTTATTGTTTTAAAACCATTTTGTTCCTTCTTGTATTTCATGTTTTGTGGTATTTTATGTTAAACATAAATTGTGTGGTCATGTTATTCACGCAGCCATAAACAGACATATATAATGGTCTATTATTACCATACATTACATATAGTGACCCCTGATAAAATATGATTCTGGGATAATCATTTTGCTTTGCATTTTTGTTTTGTTTTTCATGAAAATAAAAAAATAGAATTCAAATTTACCCATCCAGAATTGTTTATCTTTTAATTGGTTTTAAGAAAAGTCCTGAAACTTTATTTTGAAGATAAATTTCATATTCTGAAAAATATTTTTTTATATATCATTAATAACTCATTTAAAATGTTGTGGAATTGCTTAATTATTGCTAAGAGATTTTTGTAAATTGTTCAAAGTAAGCTGGTGTGATGAAATAAGTAATATAATCATCTTTGATGAAATAATAAACTTCACAGATTTGATATGAATTTATTTGTGTCTAAGGTTGAAAGAAAATTCATGAGTAACACTGATGCTCACTTTGAGAATAACTAACAATGGATCTTATTGTTTGTAACCAATTCACATAAACAACCGCTGTTGGAACTTGCTAAAAAAGAAAATAAGTATTAAAGTATATTAATATCTGTGTATAATGGGACTAAATGTGTAAAAGGATTTTTCGCAACAGAAGGCTCAGATTTGTGATTCTATATTTTTCAAAATTATAAAAAAGTTAATGATGAGTGACAGTTGTCAATATGTTCATAAAAATCTAGACTAGACTATTTAAAAATATTAAGAAAGAACAAAATCTCTTTTGCTGTAAAAAATTGTACATAGAGATCATAATTCTTCAAAATATTTTTTAATGTTTTTTTTTTTTTAAGTATTTTTAAACTTTGGAAATTGGTTCAAAGATTAAATTACTTCTATTTGCTAATCATTTTGATTTCTTCTTTTTCAATTTACCTTTTAAACATAACATTTGAAATGAATGCAACAACGATTTAATTAGCAAAATACAAACAAAAAGAGATTAGAAATTACAATACATACAAGAACTGTTCTACTAGTAGTGTATGAAAAAAAAACTGTTTTATAAGAAGATGCGAGCATTGATTGTGTTGAATCAGAAAAACTTGCTGTTGTTAGAGTAGTTGTATTTTTTCTTTCGATATTGTGGGTTTAGGTGAATTATTTTGAGTAGACAAAATTAAAATTTCGAAGACGTTTTTTTTTTTTAAGAATGTTCATGTTAATAATTTCAAATGACTGTGCCATGTGTAGAACGTATCTACTAGCAACGGTTGAATAAACAAAAACAGGGTACTTGAAAAAAAAAAACAAAGAAGCACTCGCACTAAATGTTATTCAGCAAGAAGATCTTATTTCTCAAATTTTTATATGGAATATGGTTGTTAAAGATGATTTTCTCTTGTTAATCAACATCGATTTAACAATTTTTCCCCACCTCAGATGCTGTTGCGGGTTTCGGTAAAAAAAAAAAAAGTCTGTGTAAAACTATAAATTAACAAAACAATGTATTGATTGTAATTTTCAAATTTATTCATTAGGCTTTCTTTCCGCTTTATGGTTTAAAAAGATAAGACAAGAATTTAAAATTTTGAAGTTTCTGTTTTATAGAATGGATAAATAAATAAAAATCGACAGCTTTTAATTCTTTTAAAGAAACTGAAATTATTTTGATTTCCAGTTTAAATAAAGTTGAAAAAAACGGGCAACGAATTGTTTTGAACTGATGTCATTCCAAACTTACCGAAAATTATTTTATTTAATAATTATATTCATGTTTAAAAAGAAACTTAGAAAATACTCAAAAAAAAGTTAAAAAGAAATAGCGTAAAAAAAACGAAAAAACAAACACATTTTTCCTGTGTCTGGCTTGTGTTCGTAAGTTGCTAAAATAAAGTGTTTAGTTTAGTTGATTAGATTCAAGAAAATGCGAATAAATAATAATCCAATGTAAATCAGATTTATTGTAAAATGTAAAGCAAAAAGATGTTACGAAACATAAAATCAACCTTCTTTCTTGTGTCACATTCTAAATGAAGTGGGTATTATTCTGAAAGGGTGACACGACCTACACAAGTGAAACTTTTACTTACAGCTTTTAGTAGTCTCTCTCTAGTTGCTCTAAAAACTACCGTATAAAAAGGTTTGGAAAATAGAGTAAAACTCAAAAACAGTTGCTAATTGTTTGTTTTTTTTTTTTACTCTTTTTTTCTTAGTTATTCCTTTCAAAGTTAATAACAAGAAGCGATTAATTCTAATGTGGGAAAAATAGTTTATTTTTCTTTTTACACAATCACAATGAATTTAAATGTCAGACGAAATCATAAAAATAAAATTTATATATGAAATCAAACCAAAATAAGAACAAATTATTCACTTACTTGTTTATTTACTTACTTGTTTTCTCAATTGATAATCAGATCATTTTGTATTCCTTCTTATGAAGGGAGCGGTCAGTCAAAAAAAAAAATTTGACAATTTGATTTCAACTTATTTTACTTCCGTGTTTGCTATTTGAATCACGTGTCAGTTAATATCAAATAATTATCTTTTTTTCGTTTTTTAATTAATTTTAATTCCTTTTTTAAATATCAAATAGATTTTTCCAGAATATATTATTCATTGTTTTTAGATTTTATTTTAAAAACTATATAACTGTGATCTCTTAATTCTTATCACTTTTCATTTTGTAAAAAAGAAACTAAAAAAAAAAAAACATTAAAAATACTATCGGCGAAAGAAATTTAATTACAATGATTTTTGTGGATTACTTAATCGGCTATCTTCAGAAAAGAGGGCTGAGGCCTCTCCAAAATGTCTGATTTTAAGGGAAGGGCAATAATCATCCAGACTATCAGTAGTACAGTGTTTCTGTTGGCATGGTGTTTTTAGTTTACTGTTGACACTGGATTTGGAATTCACTATGCAAAAAATAGCTAAAAAAAACTAATAGGCACTACTGACTAAACTACCTCAGTCTATTTTTGCACAAGTTACGAATCTATTTTTAATTTTTCTAACATAATGGATGCTTTAACAGTTAACTTTTTCCAACTATACGCGTTTAAGGGGTGGGAAGTAGAAATATACGAAATATCCTTCTGTAAGTCAAAGTGTAAATGTACTGTGCCCTTTTAGGACGTGGACGATCAAAACTCTCCACAACTTCCTACTACTCACAATATTTGTCTCCTATCTGCCATCCGTTTTTACACATAAATTACTTGCTGTTTCCTTCCGTCTTTATTGCTTTCAGTGTGCCCTGTGAATCTCTAATTCTCCAAGCTCACCTTCCTCATTATGTGTCCTAAAAAGTTTAACAGATTCTAAGTATGTATTCTTTTTTCTTCCATTTTCTTTCAAACTTCCTCATTGCTTTCATACTCCATCCATAGTATTCTCAGCATTCTTCTGTAGAATCACCTTTTATATTGCCTTGATCTCCTCTCCAGCTGGGAAGAAATGGTCAATTATTCACTGCTATATAGGAGGGTTTATATTTACATTATAGTTCAGAACTCTTTGTTTTTAATGATATTTTCCTATTTCTTAATGATTACCATAATGATTATCTTTCATTACCTTGATGCTACCTGCCTCACTTTTTAGGTCTTAAGCATAAGACACAATTCCTTATATTTGTAGAGGTTGCTATGTTTTTCCACGCCCACATTTTATTCGCCTGCGGTTGGCTAATAAATCACTACTACCTTTATATAGGACAATTTAGCCACCACAGTCATTTCTTTGAATCCTTCGGTTTTGAGCTTGCTTGCCTGTTCTGTTAGTACGAGTGTAGTGATTGGTTAATTTTTAACCAATCACATATTTTAATGCAAGATTAAATTTTCCCGCGTTTCCGTGGGAGCCTACTCTTTTTTCTTAAAAGGGGTGACTTTTCACAAGTCGTCAGTAAGATCCCGTAAGATTCCATCCGTCAGCACAAATCCACGATCTTACTCATCACATTTCAAACGCACACACAGACACGGATTTTCGTAGTATAAACTTACATTTCTCTCTGTGACGTTGCCAAGTTCAATCAACCAGAACTCTGTTGATTCAATCAATTCTATAACACAACACATTTTTAATTAATTATATTCTTGTGTTATTTATTCTTAACATGCATACTTGCTCTAATATTGATTTCTGGACATTTTTTCTCAAGAGAACTTTCTTCGAACAATCAATAACGAATCAATCTACAGTAAAAGGGGATCAACTTATTTCCCTTAATCTATACATTGAAAACAATTTTATTGCATGTTTGTTCTTGTATGTTATTTCAATATATATTTGTTGATTAACAATTGGGAGTTATTGTTGTTTACTTGAATCCTGCGCATTGGAAATATCGTCAATATAAACGTAGTACCACCACAACTGAATCCCGCATGTGGTGGCCATTACATATTAATAAGCGTATTTTAGATGCAGAGACTGTTACATTAATGTCTAACGTATACTTCCTTTGCATTACAATTTAATGTATGCTCCCTAATCAACGTTAAGGAACATAATTCTCGCTCACTGATATGTCCCTTTTTTCCATAACCCCTTTCTCATTCTCTTTTTTTCTGATACCTAATAAACGCTGGTCACTAATATAACATGGTAGCAATGAGGAAGTAACTCCTACTTTACAACCCTGTAAATGAGGACCGACACCAACAAAAAGGCAGTCTTATGTAAGCTGTTTCAATGGTGTCTGGCATTTGGAGTGACACAGAAAAAAAAGTAACCACATGCGGGAAAATGGCGGAAGGATTCCAGTCAAATATATCACGACCAAGCAAGCTGGACGCTAAGACTAATGCTTTAGAAGGATGGAAGCTCCGGAAACAGATGTGGAATAACTACAGCGTCGTGACCAAACCGTGCAAGCAAAATAAACAATACCAAACAGTACTTTTTCTTCATACTATCAGACCAGACGCATTGATAGTTTACACTGGTTTTCACTACATTTCAATAGAAAACAAAGATGACTTGGACACAGTAATAGCCAAATTTGACCAACATTTTATCGGACAAACCAACGAGACTTATGAACGATATGTCTTTAACAAAAGAGACCAGGAATATGATGAGAACACAATCTAACCACACTTTGTAACTGAGCGAAGTCTTGCAATGTTTGTGAATGTTTATTTATTTGATTCTTTGCTATACAACTACATAGTGCTGCGTGTAAAAGTCAACCAGGCATGTAAAAAAATGCTACAGCTTTTAACACTGAATCTCAAACAGTATACTGACATATGCTAAATTTGTGAAACTACGACTACACAGTTGAAAGCTGAACATGACAGAGGAAATAAACAGAGTCTGTAGTGGAAAACATGGACCTGTGATATTTTTAGTAAAAAATGTGCCCACTAACAATTTAAAAGTAAAGAAAACACAATGATATGATAAGTCAAATGTAAGGACAACACAAGACGAGAAATCCAAAAATAAAATAAGCCAAAATTTATTCTTGGCAAATGTAATGCGAAACAAGAAAAGAAATGCAATTGTTAAAGTTGAATAGAGTCCCAAAAGAAACAAATATAGCAGATTAGGAACTCAAAAATCTAGTAATGAACAAAGTCCAAAGTTAATTAGATAGTTTATATAATTTGTTGCTGATGAGAAGACCACCATATAGGTGATTATATACAAAGTCAGTGAAGTGTACACAGAAGAAATTTGATAGGATGATGTGTATATTACTAACTGGAAGATTTGATTCTCACAAAGTAAAAAGCAGAAATTTTGACAAGCGCTACAAAAATGAATAATGCTGAATCAGTGGAGAATATGTTCATTAGAAACGGAACCGTCCATGTTTAAAAGATAAGTAGATTCAACCAGATGACATGTACAGTTATCATGAACAAATGATGTTCAAGGACGATAAACTAAGTTAGTAAATATGTGCAGATGAAGTCTAGACATGTCAATGTTCAAGGTCGATAAACTGAGTCAATGCACATGCGCAAGAGTTTAGAACATTCTATGTTTGAAAAAGGTAAACTGGTCAGCAAATCACATAGGAAATATCTGGAACAATCGATTTTTTTGAAGAAAGGTGAGCAGTGGGCAATATGTCCAACAGTGATGATTGTTGGACGTAAAAATGTCATAGTGTATGGGTGAGGATTGGTACATGACCAGCAAAGTTACTCTGGGAGTAAGATGCCAAAGATCTCCGGAGAAGATTGGTATTGTGACAAGAAATGACTGCTATGTGTAGTAGATGCCAGGAACAGTTGGTTAATTGTGTGCAGAAGATATCTAAGTCATGGTTGAGTGCAGAAAATCCCAGAACAATTGGTCTCTCACAGTGGTGCAAGGACTGTGAACAAACACTGAAGATGCTGGAATTAGATGTCATGGCTGTGAGTGTAGGTACCACTGAGAAACGCTGGAGTCATTGGAACTAAAAGTAGAGTGCTGAGAGTGCAGAATACTGTTGAGAAGCGCTGAAGATGCCAGAATAAAAGGTCATGCGCTGGAGTGTAGGTACTATTGAGAAGCACTGTAGTTGTACTGGCCCATGCAGTCAGAAGAAGACGAATTTGCCCATAAAAGGACAAATGATAATCGCATACCATGTAATCAGGGGAAAGGCAGTGTCTTACTCCTGAAAAGTATTCTCAAAGAACAGGTTAGCATGTCCACTACAACAATAGATCACACCTGTAACCAGGCAGTCTGCAGGCTGCACATGGGTTCAGCTAATACAGCAGGACCACACAGCAAAATGTGAGACATACTGATTAGAGATGACCTACTGCTAAAGTAAGTGAATCACATGGTAACCTGGTGAAAAACAATAGAAACCTTAAAGATTCCTACTAAAGATATGGGAAGATGGCATCATACTGTTTTGAAGAACAGGGTCACTAAACAACCCAAATCTTTCCTCTATCTAAAAGTGCATCAACCGCATAAGCAGGGTCACTGTATAGCATAAAGAGAGAACCTATCCTCTAAGGAGGCGATCTTTTGGGTCTGCTGATTTTATGGTATTAAGGGTGTTACAATGTATGACTGATTTCGTAACTTCTAGTCATAATAAAAAATATATCAAATAACTCAAGATTATAAACTGTACTATGAAAAGAACAGGGTAGTATTTATATTATGTAACCATAATCAGATATCTTAAAAAATGTTTTAGTGAATTATAAAATTTAAATAACTGTTTAAAGTCGTACAGAAAAGGGATGCTACAACAAGAGCAAGGTCACGAGAAATAGATCATCAGATATTATCAAAATGAACAGAGTAGTGGAACACTATGATAAGTGCAAAAACAAAGTTACCGACAGAATTATAGTAAACAGGGAGAAATCGACTGTAATTTCTGTGGCAAGACACACGAAAAACGGAAAGAATCATGTCCCGCGTAGAGCCAATAATGTTAATTTTGGAACAGTAGAAACCATTTTGTACTGAAATGTCCGAGGAAGCATTCTATGGGAAAAACAAAGGTTAAGACTAAGCATAAAATTAACCGTGTTTTTTTTCAAATTCTTCCGGTCACACCGAATGTGGTTATGTGGTATGTGTAAACTCGGAGAGAGAGGAGCCAGATAAGATTATCTATGTAAATCCATGCTAGTAAAAAAGGAAGATACCATTCCAAGTGGACTGTGTAGCTACCATCAATGTAATCCCGCAGAAATATTGTAATCTGCATAATCTGCAACCGTCTATCTTGAAACTCAAAATGTGGAATGGAACGGAACTAACGTTCATTGGGAAATTTCGAACTGTACTGCGAAACGCCCAAAATATGAAAAAATATTCAGTAGAATTCATTGTAGTCAAGGAGAGTTTGACTCTTTTGTTAGGAAGCAACTATTAACGGACTATGCAGATGTTTTCAACAGCAAACTAAGATCATTACCAGAGCAGGTGTGTCTACAAGTTGATGAAATTGTCACATTGCATATTGCTGCAACACGGCGCATGCCAGTGTCCATGATTCCTGAAGTTAAAATGAGACACTAATGCCACACACCATACCTGATCATCCGTGGCAGAAGGTTGGTTTTGACCTTTTTGAATTTGACACTGTTGAGTACCTTGTAAATGTCGACACTTCTCTCAGGAGGAATTTGCTAAACCTTAAGAAAACAAGCCTTGAACCAAATAACAAGACTCTACTGGAACACATACAGAAGGTTCAGACTAAATACTGTGATCGTCATACACCTGATTTACCTGTGCTGAGTGAAGGTGATGTTGCATAAATGCATCCGTATAAGAAAGGTGATTGTGTGTGAGAGAAAGGCGTTATAAATCACTGATTGGATGACCGTTCATACAAAGTCAGCAAGTGGAACCTATCAGCAAAACAGATGTCGTTTGCACAAATCTTCTGAATCAGTAGAGCATACAAGAAATGGTCAGCCACCAGCAACCTTATAGACATGGCAAAAACACAAAGAGCCCCTGCACCTTTATCAGTACCCTCATCAGCTTCAGCTGTTGTGAGCAAAGGCACTAATACTACGGTACCAGAAAAATACAAATCTGTTGGGCTTCACACATGTGCTGGATGAGGAATATGACAGCCAGCATATCTGAAGGACTTTGTAAAACTAGTTAAGTGAGACCGTAGTCTTTACTACAAAAGACTAAGGGTGTTACATTATTGTTTAGTGTATGCTCCCAAATCGACGTTAAGGAATATAATTCTTGATTACACATACGTACCTTTTCTCCCTAACCCCTTTCTCACCTTTTTCTTCTGGTACCAATAAACGCAGTTTACATTTCATGTCGGCTCTCTTAACAAACCCAAGCCTGTCCGGTTTTCCATGACTTAATGTAACAGAAACCTGCATGTGTTGAAGAGAAGTTTATTTCCGCTTTCTTTATTTTTAAATATTATTAACAGGAACAAATTGACAGGTAAATGAAAATTAAAGAAGAAAAAGGTCTGTTGTAGTTTTTTTTAAACCCCAAGCAAAAGAAAAATGATACTAAGATATAAGCGGAGAGGAAGAGAATGATAAAACTTTAGTAAGGAGAAAGGACAATAAAAGAACAAGTTTCAAGATACATTGTTACTAGTTAAGAACTCTGGGACAGCAAACAAAAATTTAAAACAGATAATTTTGAATATATTTATCAAAAACAAACATGCAACTGGACCAGGTTTCCTTCAGTAATATGATATAAACTCACCCTCTTAAATTATAATTCTATATGGCCATAGTAATTTCTGAAAGTTTTCCATGAACAATAATCATTCTGTAACTTCTTCCATTCAACAAATGGACATTCCTGCTATGCTGACCTATCAACCTCTGAATAGCTCAAAATATTTTACAACACTGTGAATCTTGCTGATTACCTTACATTCTCTACCAAGGACTTCTACTACTAAGTTCTAACTTTCTTATGAACATGTTCCTCTACCTAGCTTCATTTCTTTATGTGTTCAAAACAAATATTTTGAACAACCCTCAACACTTACCTTTTTTATTGTAAATAAATATTTTTTCTGTTTCAATTTTGCACTGAAATTGTGTGCTTAAAAATGTTTTAACAGATATTTTTTTTTTGTAGATGAGAAATTCCCAATACAGGTTCATATATTTTTCACTTAATCATAAATTGCATTTTATTGACTCTTGCATTGACATGGTCCAAATTATTAATTGAAATTTGGTTTCTTTCTTGAAGTTTACTTTTCATTTGTACTCGTGATTCTTAGACATTTTTGGACTGCCACTCCTTTGGTTCCCAGGCCACATCTTGTGTTCACTTCCCACATACAACAAATTAATATCTGTTTGTTGCTATTAAGTCTTTTACAAATTTAAAACAACTAATCTCACTTGTAAAGTACATTGTCTTCACAGTTTTAATTGGAAGGATTTACTTGCTACAGGGATATCAGCTTTCCAACATAATAATGCACACTTTTTTCTTACCGCCCACCTTGAATATTTATTCCACTACCCCTAAGGGTACAATAAGATTAAGTTTTGAAAAATTGATTTAGACCATCTTGACTGGTATTATTTTTCAATGTTTTAACAAAAATTTTATGCATGTAATATACAGGGGCAGGTTCTTCACACCAAAACAAGGACAAAAGTCCACATAAACATCTGTACACATCCTTCATTTCTTAGTTATTAAGTTTAAAGAAAGTTTACGGCAGATAGCACAGTATTGCTATGTAGACTAAGTTACATTTGTCACTCATGTACATTTGTGGCTAGTCTTGTCTTTAACGTTTAACTTGTGTAGTAGTGAGTTAACTGAGAAGTGTTCTGCTTAACAATGGCAGGATAGAGATGATTTTTACATATGGCCATGCAAATGGTAATGGACGCGAGGCTGGACAGTTGTATCGGGTTGTGTTTCCAGCTGAGTCATCCAAATTTTGCTGCTGAGAGAGGATCTGTGGTATCACAAACTATGGATCAAGGAAGACCAAAATCTGCGTGTACACCTGACCATTGTACAGGTTGTCAGAGACGATCCAAGTATCAGTACATATCAAGTGGCCCTGGCATGTTGCACATTTCATAGCACCACATGGAGGGTACTTGCACAAACTGCTGATCCATTGTTTGTCTCTTCAATTCTGTTTACAGATGAAGTAACATTTGGATGAGATGGAATAACAAATTTACACAACCAATATTTGTGGGCGGATTGGTATCCCCATAGTACAGTACAGGCTAGACTCTATCATCAGTTTATGATTAATGTGTGGGCTGGAATTGTAGGTGATTGCCTGGTCTCCCAGCATGTTTACAGGAGCTTTATTTTGAACACACTTCCAGATCTGGTAGAGGAGGTACCTCTCCTAATATGAAGACACATGGTTCATGAATGATGGGGGGCTTGTAGGCATTCTGAAAGCAAAGGAAATATTTGTCGCAGATTACTTCCACAACGCAAAGAACAAATCACTGTAAGTTCAGACTCGAATGTTGGGGGCAGAAAGAAATGCCGAAAACTCGATTCGCAAGCACTATCTCACAAATCCCAATGCACGTAACCAGTCAGAAAAATAACTCACTCGCCGACGAATGCGGTAGCCAAAATATACCAATTTTCCCTCTCCGATTCGAGAACACCAACTGCTTTTATCGGCCAAGCATTTTTCCATTCGCCGACAACTGGGATAGACGCCCAATTTTTGCATATCAAAAATATTTTTACAGCGACTCCTGCGACGGACTTGTTTTTAATTTACATATTCCATCTTCAGCATGTCGTGCGGAATACGTGCCCCTTTTTTTTGGTAAGTAATTTTCTTTTTTGCCACATTTTCCGTCGTAGGATACACGCGACGCGCTGTCGCTTGGTTTGACGAGGTAAGTCGCCTTTTTTCTTCGCTATAGGGATCCAGCATATTTTAGTCACATTGTTCTGACATCTATCAGGAAAATGGATAGGCAGGGGAGAACCGGTTCCATGGCCTGTACATTCTTCCAGCCTCAATCCTTTCGATTTTTATCTGTGGGGATGCCTAAAACAATTGGTTTATCCAGCAGACATTAGCAATACAGAGACACTTCATCAACATGTTATGAGGGGCTGCAAAACCATTCAACTGTGTGAGAGTATTTTAAAAGGTCCACCAGTCAATGATCCAATGGGTGCATGCATGTGTAGAAGCAAGTGGATGACATTTTGAACATTTGTTATGAGTTGCTGTGTTGAGGTACAATGATGGTCTTTTGGACATATGTTTATATGGACAGTTTATCTGGTTTTGGTGTCAGGAACCCAGCCCCAAAGTTTGTAAAAATATTTTTGGATTGTATCTTGGATTGTACATTTAATAGCATCTGTCATAAACTTTAAATTGAATAACTCAAAAATGAAGGATTTGTGAACATATGCTTGTATGGACTTTTGTCCTTGTTTTGGTGTGAGGAGTCCACCCCCAGAGTTTGTAAATGTATTTTTGATACACTCTGTATAATGGGAAAAGCCAGAGGAAATTCGATTTATATACCAGTCTATATGCTTGTCTTATTCCTCTCATTAGACTGTGTTTTACAGTAAGGTTCACTCTTTACAAGGCCCGGAGGGCTACTTAGGGTCGAAGGTTAAAAGTCAATTTGTGTGTATAGGAGTGGAAGATAATGGTTAACCCTAGTCTTGAACAGGTTGAGATTGTAGTGATCAGGGAAACATCCTTTTAGGAATCGATTCTTATTGATTATCGCCTCAAAAACTTACTTTGAAGACTGATGGGTCTGTACTGGGAGGAGGAAGATTGCATGCCTGCATTCTTGAAAACTAGGCGTATACTTGACACCTTCCACAGGCTTGGCAAGGATTTCTTCTTCGAGCAGAAGCTGAATATAGTTTAAACATAAAAAGATCAGAGGATTAAATAAAAAAAAGAAAATTTGTTAAAAATTGTGATCTATGAATTATAATTATTCTTAGATTAAATTTAATTTATACTTGTTTTCTGTTTCATCTTGTTCTGTGTGATAACAGCATTGTTTGAAAATTAGGTTGATGCAATAACTAAAATGTTTTATTAGAACAATAAAAGCCAACATATTAAAAAAAGGACATTCATAAAAAAAACAAAAACGAAACAATACATAACAAAAAAAAAAGAAGTGTAACAAAACATATATATTACAGTAAATTGGTAATACAAAAATATAACAATTAAAAACAGCTAAACCAGTTAATCAGAGCAAAAATCATGGACAAACAATGTGAACAGCAACTAAAAAATATACAACTTTTTGTATCCCTGTGAAAATATTTTGTAGTTTTTGTAGTAGAACCAACATTGTCAACGTATTTCAATATGACTCAATAAAATTAGGGTTATTGTACATCCTGGTTTGATTAGGATTACTCAAGTTATTGATATAAATGTGTGTGTGTGTGTGTGTGTGAGAGAGAGAGAGAGAGAGAGAGAGATTAAGTAATGTTAAGTCATGAAAATACTTTATTATGCAAGAAAATTAAACTTATCATTAAAATTAAAAACTGTACCAATTTGAGCCTTTGTAAAATAATGAGATACAATGCTGATATGATCAAAGGAATTAAACTTCTAGATAAACTGCTAACAGAGAAATTTCATCAAACTAAACTGTTTGCTTTTACACTAACAACACTGGAATACCATTCAAAATAAGTAACATAAATATTTAATCTGTGTATCTGTTCTTTTTTTGGGGGGTCAGGGGGAATTTTTTTTTTAACATATTGGCTTTTCTCAGGTGTCTGCTATATTCTAGAATGACTAATTTCTGTCTTTGTTTTTTTTTACAATGTTCTAAAACACATCATATAACTGAAGAAGGACAGAGGATAGATGGCTGAAATGTTACAAAAACAAACACCAAAGATGATGAAAATGGGTTGAAGAAAATTGAATACAATGATTAAGAGACTTTGTCTAACAAAATTCAGACATAGGTATTTTCACATTGATTGAAATTGGTAAATTTATAAACTTAAGAATTTGAAATCAGTTTTTGGTGAAGTTATTAAATTTTTTCTAAACTACATTAATTTTGTTTTAGAATTTATTTTCAATATACAGAATTTGATTTTGAGTTTTTAGTTAGTGATAGTTGTGACCAAGATACACATCATGCCCGAAAATGGCCACGCCTTGTATGTTCATGGTGTCGCAATTAAAAGAAAAGAAAATTAACGGAGTGCGCCTACGCACTCTCCCGCTCAACCAATCGGCTGCTTCGTCATGGTCTATAAAATGAATGTGTCCGAAGGCTTTGGCTGTGGGGGCCGTGGGAGCCGATCAGGACGCCAAGAGATGACTGCCCTGAACGAGAATCGACTGCCTTGTTCCAGCGTGTCATTTTTGGCGTGACGGCTACAAGCAATTTCGGCAATTATCACTTTTGATCCTAAACTGATATCACTATTTGATGGAAGTGATTCTGGACAGACAGTTATTGAGTGGATAGAGAAGGCAGAATTGATATGCCAACTTAGCGGCATAAAAGCGTATTGAATGTGTGGTTCCTATTCATCTATCGAGTGATGCAGATGCAGTGTACCAGCAGCTGCTCGAAGAAAAGACGAAAGACTTTACCTGCATCAAAAATGCTTTGTATATGGCATTTGCTTTGGACTCCGTTACAGCTTGGAAGCAATTTGTAGCACGCCGCTTGCGCCCGAGTGAGACTGTTGATGTCTTTTTTGCTGAATTGTGTAAACTTTCAGTTCTGGTTGGTATGATGGATAGAAGTCTGATGCATGCGTTTATCGCCGGGTTGCCGGAGCATGCCAAGGAATTATTCTGAGTCTCTTCCCAGTTAGCCAATATGGACATTTCACAAGTGCTAGCTCGAGCATGCACCATATTGAAGTCCTGCAGATATTGAGCAAGCGGCAGTAGCTGCACGATCATCGCGTTGTCAGGCGAAGGAAGTTGATGCACTGACAAATGCTATGTTTGTAGTGAGCCCAATAACTTGGCACGCGGCGTGAAACATGAAGGAAAGAGAATGCTGGGCCCTGGAGACCGATCTCGTGCTATCAGTGTAAGCGGCAGGGACATATGGCCTGAAACTGTCTGGGAAATGGGCATTGGGGAGGTCGAGGCTTCGGCACAAGCCTTCTCCCCAGATCCCCTTTAAATAGAGCGCTATCTACAATGACTGTGTGAATCAATGGCATGAGGTGTTCCAGCTTGGCACAAGTAACAGACCCTCTATTGACATAGAAGCTCTGGTCGTGGACGAGGAATTACTTGGATTTGCCTTGTTGCTTGGGCTAGATGCAATCAAACAGCTGGGTGGGATGTCCATAAATAGTACTGGTGAGGTAAAATTTCCCCAAAGTTACAAGCCAATCTGCACTATCATCACCGTCAATAAGCCCGATTTCCAAGCAGAGTTTGACGCTAACAGACGAATATGGATTGCATCATGGAAGTGGTCTGGTGTTCAGCCGCCAGTACGCGTTAAAAAACAGGCTGGCAGAATATCCTACTCCTGAGCACCTTCGGGCTGAGTACAACTGTGAACTGCAAACAAAACGGCTGGCTGCTTCCATACCCTGAAGACGTACTACATGCTCATTGAGCTCGCGGTAGTCCATGATGAGGCGAACCTTTTGTTTGTTTTCCTGTAGGACGGCCATTAGAGGAATCAGACCCTTTGAGGGCCCAACCCCAAAGCGTCTGATTCCTCTAATGGCCGTCCTACAGGAAAACAAACAAAAGGTTCGCCCCATCATGGACTACCACGAGCTTAATGAGCATGTAGATGTATACACTGCCAGCTCAGATGTATGTGCACACAATTTAAGAGAGTGGCGGCAGCAAGGTTCAGACATCGCTGTGTTGAAACTTGTACTGGGCCTATTTGCAAGTTCACGTTGAGAAGTCCTTGTGGCTATTCCAGACAGTAGAAATCAAAGGGAAAATATACTACCTCACTCGCTTGGGGTTCAGGCTTAATGTGCCACCCCTGATAATGCGGTCCATCGTTAACACCATGGTTGCGCAACGAAGCTACATTTTAATGATGTATTCGTTAATGAGAACATATGTCCTGCATCCCGCGTAAAAGAGCACCTTGAGAAGTTTAGGCTTACGTGCAAGGCCTCAGAGCAGTTATGGAGTGGAACACGAGTGTTAGGATTACATAACTGGGGGGGCGCAACAAGCTTCAGTGGAATCGTGGAAGTAAGCTACCGATGTTGCCCGATGTACTAACACATCGAAATGTTTTCTCTGTGTTGGAGATTGAAGGGACATTTTCTGGTATGCGGCTGGCTACGTGTTGCGGCCGCATTCATAAAGCGTAGAGCAAATGCAATGACAACTGGATGGGACAATAAAGTACAAGACCCCCTCCTGAGCCAGATGTTGGTAGACGTTTTTGCCAGAGTGGCGCAAACAGATCCAGCGCATGGGGACTGGTGCGTTGATGGACAGGACGTCACTGTAGCTAATTAGCCACTGGTATCGTCATTGAGGGCAGTGGAGCCGTGGCTGAAGATGCTAGTTTGCTGCAACCAATGAGTGAGGATAAGCACATCAACTTGGCAGAACTCGACATAGTACTGCGGGGCATCAACCTCACACTGCAGTGGAAAGCAAAGGTGATTCATCTAAAGACAGACTCGGCATGCGTGCATCGTTGGGTCTCAGACACGTCCGGAAAGTCGTGTATGAACCAAGGCTGCCACCGAGATGCTGGTCAGGCACCAGCTTGGCACGCTTCGACTTCTGGCTTCAGAATATGAGCTGAAGACTGACGTGGCTTTGGTTAAGTCTCATGATAACTGGACCGATCACCTCACTAGAATGCAGCAGCGATGGTTGGATGATATTCAGAAAAAATTGGTCATCCCTGGCGTTTCCAGAGTGGCTGTTTGGTCGGTAGTCAGGGATTGTAGGGAATGTCAATCCATAGATCCTGCCCCAGTGCATTGGAAGCCAGGCAGGCTTTCTGTACACAACAATTGGAGCAGAGTGGGAATAGATGTGACCCGTTTCGGTGGCCAGCACTACCTAATGCTGATAGACTGTGGACCTAGCCAGTTTGCCATTTGGATGCCATTGCAGTGCCAAGACTCCACTAGTATCATCCAGTAGTTGGAGACAATCTTTTTTGAAAGAGGATTGCCGATTGAACTGCTTGCTGTCAATGCAGTACTGTTTAGTGAGGAAAGATTCACAAGACTTGCAAAGGAATGGGGAATTTTGGAGAAGATACTGATGCGTCCATGTATGATCAGGGAATAGGATAGTAGAAAGATCCCACTGCACAAAAAAGCGCATCCCCATGAGAACACAATGCTCTCTTATGGAGGCAGTATACTGGCATAATGTGACATCACAGGATGACACCACTGCTTCAACAGCACCAGCCAACTTAATTTATACCTACCGCACTCATGTGAAGGGCATTGATACCACACCACAGCCTGACATTGCAGGTTCTGGAACATACACTACAGGAGATGTTGTTTGGGTGAAGAGACCGCATGGGTGGTGTACAACAAGGTTCAAGAAGAGGAAAGTGACAAAAGTCTATGGCCCTCATTCAGTCCTTGTAGACTGAGTACCACACCAGTGTGTGGGGTGGAGACTACCGACAACCATGATACCACCTCAGCTGAAGAAAGTTCTATGGTGTATGAGGGTCAGATGCAGGAAGACACAACTTCAACAGAAAGTGTAAGTGGCATCCTCAAATGAAATCAACTCAGCGATACGACAAAGGAAAGTAAAACTGAGGAAATAACCGAGCCCACTCCACTGAGACGAAGTAGCAGGATAAAATGACCTGCATTGCACTGCCATTTGTGGTATGACATTGCAGAGCAATTAAAAGGAAAGAAAATTAACCGAGTGCACCTACACATATATAAAACTCTCCTACTCAACCAATCAGCTGCTTCATCATGGTCTATAAAATGAGTGAATCTGAAGGCTTTGGCAGTTATTAATTCAAAGAAGCTAATGATGTATTCTCTTTACTTGAAGCATAAAAATTTACTTGGCCTTGTCATGCATTCCCTATTGGAACTTTGATTCTTTAATCCAAATTGAAGGGCTCACTTTGACATTCACAGCCCATTTGATAAAAACAAACCTTAATTTTGTCCAGCTCTGGGCACATACTTCCAGAATACTGCCCACCTGCAAAATACCAGGATCATAAAACATCTTTTCTGACCAATCAGAAAAAGTTCATGTGGTTTTAACAGCAGTCATTTCTGTGCAACTGTCTATAAAGCCAACACCTATTTCACCCACAAAAGCAGACCTGACCTGGCATTAGTAATGGACACCATGAAAGGTGAACTTAACTAGGTCATCAGCAAGACACTTCCTTAAAAAACAATGCCTTTCAGGCACAATGTGATAATTTGTGTAAAATTTCCCCACAAGTCTATCTCACTCTACATATGCCTATTGATTTTCTCCATATCTCTTTCTCAACTACTACTTTGCATTATATCACGAATGAACCCTCAGGATCCTACAACTAATATATCATAACCCAAAATGAGAAAGTGATCAAACCTTGTTAATCACAGGAAATAAAATCTCTTTTACTTATCTGAACTATATTTTATCACCATTTGTTGTCTTGTCACTTCCATGTTTTTTTCTTGTTAATGGTAAGGCCACTATTACAACTTCATGTTGCTCTCACTTATTAGAATTTAATTTGAGAACCACTGCTAAAATGTTTTACAAGTTCATGTTCTAGCTTCTTTTCTGATCTTTGCCCCAACTTTCACCCCTGCTTTCAAATCTGGCTCCCAAAGCCTTGATCCTTATTAGAGACAAGAATATATTTTCTGATGAACAAAAAAGAATTCGAACACCCCTGCTTTGACCATGGTGTCATAAAGTTGTGAGTAATGCTCACAACTTGTTGGACCCTTGCTTCTAAACTTTTGATTCTTATCAGAGATAAGAATATATTTTCTGACAAATAAGAGAACCAAGAAAGTGTATAAGCAATTTTGGAAGGAAAAGTTCATGATATTTCTGACCCTTCTGATTTCAATAAATACAGAGAATATGCCCCTCTTTGGCAGTGCGTATTGGACATCATCCATAATAATATCAGGCTGATGACCATAACACCAGTCATCTTTGAAACCTGTTTCAAGGAAGAAATCTGCATGCTGGCCCTCTACTAAAACTACTTGAAACTTGCTTCCTCAGGCCTTGAAATTCCTGTCATCAAACTCACTCAACTAAAGATCTTTCAATTGTTTCCCCCTCAACAAAGGCCCTGAAGAAATCTTTGTGTTAACCCCTTAAGAACAAATTACTTGCTTAAAGAACTTTTAGGTGCTCAGAGAAATATTTTGAGCAATCCTTTATATGAACACTTTTTCTTCCTTTAAGTTAAAGGAATTTCCGTCTCCCTTTCTTTCTCTCATATTTTGTATATAACCCTTTACCTTTTTTTTGTGTGTAAATAAACATTTTCTTCTTCTATTGTTACATCCTGAGCAGGAGTTTAAGTTTTTATTCTTCTGCTTAAAAGAGAGAATTGTTTGCTCTAAACTTTCAAGCCATTGTTGCTTTTATCAATTCTGTGAACTTTAACCTTAACCCTTTCATGTGGGAAAGCCAGGACAATTTCCCATTCAAAGTTCAGTTATTGGATGACAAATAACCTATTGTGAAAGATCAATTTACTAAATATAAATTTTAGCCAAAAACAATTAAAGCAACAATGGATTTATAAATGAATGCATAACTAGTTTTTGGCTACTATTGGATTTGTTTACTACATGATACTATAGGGATTATTACCTATTTCCAACAAAATTACACACTCACATACATAACATATTAAAACATCCCCAAAATGTATTTTCTACACAATAACAGACAATATTACAAACATGCCAAAATGATTCCATAATACAACTGTTTAAATCAAAGTGTCTATTGGTTAGAAATTAACATCACCGTGCAAAATATTTGACCAATCAGAGAAAATTAGAGTCCTATTTTTCTTGAGCCTACTTTCAGAAAAAAATTCTAATAAAAACCCATAGATTTCAACTTTCAAAGAGCAGAGATGTAGCTGTTCCCAAACCAAAGAGAGATGCGACATGAAATATGTCAGAGACTTCAAACAAATCAGCTAGAGCAACAAACACAGTCAGGTAGTGAATTTTTGCTAACAATAAAAGTTTTTTTCAACAACACTTTTTTATGGAGAACTTAAATTTAAAAGTATTTTGGCATTTGTTGCAAAAGTTTCTCAAAGTATGTTTGATTCCATTCTTTTTTCAGTGACTCTAAAAGATCTTTTTCATTCCTTTTTTCACTTTTCTGTCAAGTTCATCCCATGCTAATTCTGGGGGTGGCTTCAAACTTTTGAACTGTAGTGTGTAAACACATACATACATACATACATACATACACACACACACACATACACACACACACACACACACACACATATATATATATATATTGATATATATATATGTATGTATGTATAAAGACAAGAAGGAAAAATTTTCTTTTGTACCTTGAGGAATATATATTAGGATTTTTCAATATAGAAAAAAACTTAAATAAGATTAGATGTAGAATAAAACTCAGCGTGAAATTGAAACAGAAAGAATTTATTTATTTACAATAATTTTTTATGTGAAAGGTAGGTGTAGGGGTAGGGGTTGCTAAAATATTACTTTGAGCATCTAATAAAAATTAAACTAGGTAGTGAAAAATGTACATGTGAAACTGGGGACTTGCATTAGTTGATAAAGTTAGAAAATATCCTTCATATGGGGAGACAGAAAGTCATACAAGGTGTTAGTGTTCTGACCTGTGTGGGGTTGATAGGTAAATGTAGTTGTGGAATTGGTTGCTGTTAATGAGAGGTGTGGATAGAATGTCATAGTGGTAAACTTGTTGAGGCTGGTACACAAACACAAACATTAATTCTCTTTAAAAATGCTGCTTTAATTTACAGCAGTCATTTACTAAAGTAAAAATATACAGAAAGTGTACTGATTTTTTTTAACCTTCCAAGGTAAATTTATGTTTAGGTTCTTACAACATTGTACATTTCTTAACAAATCTTCTGTTGTTACAATATAGAATATATATATAATTATTTATATATTATATGCATGGTACTTATTAGAAAGCACTCAATATCAGAGATAGAGCTAACATATTTGGTTGGATTGCATCAATCCAACCAAATATATATATATTTGCTAACCAAAAATGGGAAACAATCAACTTAATTATTAGGAAGAACTCTCTGTGTAATGCAAGCTATAGATGACCAACATTATTTATTAATTCAAATGACCTATATTATGCTACTTAATCAAGATCTTTTTCTGTTTCACAAATACATTTCACCAGACATGTTGGCCAAAGGTGAGTGCTAAGAAAGCAAAACACAAAATAAAAAAGGTTATTTTCTATGCAGGGACTGAGCATCACATCTAGTCCACAAAACAAAAATCTCTGCAAAAAGGAGGATGACCTTGGCAGTAGGATGCATCTGTTGAATGAAAGATATAAAAATGTCACTACTCCCCAATGACAAGCAGTTTGTCTTCAACACTTTGGTCTTGTCACATGACTGCCAGACACCTAATCACAGGCCTCTCTCCTAGCACCAACTGTAAACATGGCTAACTAATTACAAGAAATCGGTAACCTCCAAGCTTTACTGACAACACCCTTACAACTAAATGCTTTCCTGACCAACAGCAACTGAAGAACCACACATGGACAATTTTTGCCAAATTTCAACTATTATATATATATTCTGCATATTTGATGAATACATGCTGTTGAAAATTGAAAACATCTAAAAAGAATGAGAGCCCTAAACATAAAAACTAAAACAAAAAAAACAGCCCTTAAGAACATCAATTATGAACATGGCTATAATACACTAGCTGGGTTCAGGGAGTAAAAACATGTCTATGTTTCAGTGATCTACAAATTATCCGTAACCAAAAAAATTATCTGCACAACCAAAAATCCTTGTAGATGACTAAACCACTTGGAATGATCAATTATTTGGATAATTTCTTCATATACTCTGTTCAAAAAGGAAATCTTGTGTTTGTACAGTAGAAAAACAGTAAAACAGCTCAACAGAAATACCTTGTAAGTCATTTTCAATGAAACATGTATTAGAGAGGGATTGCTGCCAAAATGCACAACTCTGTGTGTGTTTGTGTGTGTACAATCCAATGTCTGATGTTTTGTAACAGAAAACAACTTATTGCTAAGTTTAATAAAAAGAGAGACTGAAAAACAAAGTAATTAGTAGACAAGATAATGACAGATTTCATTAAGACAAATATCCTTGACTTAGTTGAGGAGAAATAGACATTTTTTGGTAGTTTTATAGGCCATTCAACTTTTCACTAGACAATGAATTTCCTTTAATATTTTTAGGAATTAAAAACTAAGCAAGTTGAATCCAAAGAGGTATTACATTGCTGATTATGACTGACCAATAAACTTTAAAGACAACATTAGACAACATCATACACCCTTTTCTTTTGTATCTATTGGTGTGCAGAGTGCTAACTCAACCAGACATAGTTCTTATTATTTAAGAGGGCATGATAATATCTATTATATAAAGAGCAACATGCTAGTACTTAAGATGGCTTGCTGGAAAGTTCTTATGTCGACCAGGAATGGGAGACCCCAAGAAATTCTAAGGTTTGTTTATTTGGCTAGATTTTGGGAAGTGGGTCAGAATAAGTACTGTTCAGCAGCAACTTGTATAATGTGTAAATTAATGAATAGATGTGTATATATGATTGCTTATTTATGTCAATATAAAAAATACACAACAATGACTAGATGTAAATGTAGACTTATTTGAAAGTATAAAACCATGCTTATGTTTTAGTTTAAAAAAGAATTAGGAATGTTATCTATAAACACAAAATGGGGCAATGAGAGGCCTTAAAAATTAATGTATGATTATCTATAAATACAAAATGTGCATATGCCTCACTAGAATAGGTCTTAAAAACAGAAGTATAATTATCTATAAATACATGTACTGATGTATAAGAGGTTTTAAAAATGTATGTATAATTATCTATGAATATAAAATGTGCTTATGCCTCAGCAGAATATGTATCAGGAATGTATATATAATTATCTATTTCTCTCTCTCTTTCTTTCTCTATATAATATGCTACACACATACTCATACATACGTATACATATATATATACATATATATATATATATATATATATTCATGTTTTTTTTTAATGTAATGATTGAAGGGCAATGTGCAAAATAACAATTACCCACTTGCTGCTGTGCTATTGATTCCATTGACATGTACTGAGATCACTACCAAAGAGGGTTCGTAATACTCCACATATATCATCAAGAATTCTTTGTTTACTTTTTAGAAATTCATTCAGAGCATATCTTGTGGAATTTGGTAATAGCTTGAGAAAAAAAATCTGATGATACGTTACTCATAGTAGTTACTAGTACGAGAAATAAGCAGACTCTGAAATTATTGAATTTCCGGACTATCAAGGATTACTCAGACCTTCCAAAGTTTGCACAAAAAATATTGTGCTTTAGGAACTTTTGCTGCAGTAAATATAATTTTGGTTGTAAATATGTAACATTAATAAGGATAATATATGGATATCTTTCCTTAGGTGTTTATAAATTACACAATTTAGTTATTTTAAATGACAAAATTGTACTTGGAAACGAAAATAACTTACAATGTAATACACTTCTTCTTGCCATCAATTTTGATGGCATGAGTACACTAGTCTATAAATATAAAATATAAATCTGTGTAAAAATATAAACATTATTTTATGTGTGAGAATTTGTTCCAGTTTCTATTGACATGTGTGCTAGCATGTAATATTTTTAAAGTGTTGTTTGCTATCACGAAATAATCAGACTGGTATAATTATAAAATCTCTTACATACTTGCAGTTGGTGGGATTTCAAATATGATTCAATATTTTTACATTTATAATAAAAAAGATATTTTCTTACTTTTATACTTTCTAGTATTAAAAATAATATTTGCATTCTTAATTTATGCAGACATAAGAAAGGTAGTTTTATATTATCATTGAACTTATCTTTACAATTTTTTTGTGCAAATAGAACAACCAAAAGAGGAAGCTGATTTGAATAAATAATGGTTTTTGAATCATTGACTTAAAAACATGAATGTATGAGTGAGTTATGTATTATTTCCTTCATGATCTTTGTAAAATTATGTCCTAAAAAAATAATTTCAATTTTACTCATGCATGTTTGTGAGTCTGTATGATAAATATAGAAATCCATACAGTTCCTCATAGAGATGATAAAATTAAAATACATTGTATAGAAACATTTATTAAAAAATATTAAGAATTATGTTCTAAGTATTTAAGAAACAAAATTTTCAATAATAGTGTTATAGTGAATTAATGAAGTAGGCAGTACCACCTTGATCTAGGTAATAAATAAAAATTTTAACTTTTGAACTGAAAATGAAAAAATCTTTCAAAAATTAATTTTTGAACTGAAAACTATTTTATTAAGAAAAATTATTAAAATCTTTCCAAATTAAAAAAATATATATCTTACTTTTTTTCCATTTTTTATTTTTGAATTTAGGACAAATTCTTTGTTATTTTCCAAAAAGGTTCCCAATTCTCCAAGGTTTTATTTTTATAAGAAAAATATTTTTCCCATCTGAAAAGTTATGGAAATTTCAAAAAATTGAATGGAGGATGTTAAACTTAAAAAAAAAACATAGTTCAATAACATTTTTTTTTCAATAAAAAATTAGATAATTTCATTAAGTTCAATTATGCTATTAAAAAAGAAGTATTGAAAAATTTTACAAAAGTGCATGTTCATTCTGAACATATTATATATAAGATATGACATATAATTTAGCAAAAAGAAATGAAAAACTCATTTTACATAATTTAAATGTTTTTTGAAGTTCAATTATGATTTTATTAGAAAGATAATAGCCTAAAGCTAATTTGTATAAAAAGAAAAATAATCTTCTGTATTTAAATAAGTATTTTAGATACTTTTTCAGATAGCCCATGAGCTATCATCAAGGTCATAGCTCAACAACAGTAGTCTTCTAATGTCACCCCCATTTTTTTAAAAAAGCACATAAAACTATTAAAATATAGATATTGGTACTATTTATATTTAAAAAATAAATTATATTTATCTGCATATAACTAATACTTTATGAATATATTTTTTTTATTCTATAGGCTTTTTATAAAACTTACTAGAATGAATAATGTTATTTTTTTATACTACAGTTAATTAAAAAACAATTAAAATGATACTTTTTACTTTTACTTATGAGTAAAAGTAAAAAGTATCATTTTAATTGTTCAATTCATTTTTTTACTTATTTGATGTCATAAAATAAGTAATTGCACCAATGCAGTCTTTATTCATTCTTTTGATTTTTTTAAATTTATTAAGTTCAAAAACTGGAGAAAGTTGATATTGACTTATTTAATTGATATTGTTAATTGATTGCCATCACAAAATCATTGAATTATTCCTTTTTTGAACATTTGTACAAAAAATAATCTAACAGGTGTAAAAATGAAAAAAAATTCTTTTAAAAATGTTCAAACATAAAACTTTTACATTTAACTCTTCAAAGAAATGTTTATTTGATAAAAATTTCTTGTTACAAACAAAAACTTGATGAATTCCAAAATGACACTGAAAAATTACAATTAAATTTTCTTTTAGAAATAAAAACTGAATGTAGATTTTTTTTCCTGTCAAATCAGAATGAAAGTGATGTTTTATTAAATTATGCAAGCACCTATAATTTCATATAGCAATTTTCCTATATAGAACTAAAATGAAAAATTAGTTGGTTCACATGGCACAGAAAAAAAAACTCTTACTCAACATGAAAATTAGACAAAGAATTTATTTCTTTACAATAAATGAATTGAAGTGAAAAGAAAGATGTAAAGGCTTGTCCAAAATATTCTTTTGGGGGCAGAATAAAAATTAAGCCAGGTAAAGAAAAATGATCATATGAAAGTGGCACTTAGATTAGTTGATAAAATTAAAAATGTCTTTGGTAAAGGGATACAGTGAAAGTCCTCACATTGTAATTAATGTTCTAAACTGAGAGGAACTTACAACTCTCAGACTTTGCAGTGAAGCATCTGGTGCTGAATGAAGAATTATGGTAGCAAGTTGGTCAATTTTTAGCTTTGGTATAATGACCTGAGTTTGGTTGGCCACATGGTGTTTGAAGTTTTTCCTGCCATCAGCTGAAAATGTTAATTGAAGAGACATGAATAATAATTTTAACTGGATAACAACCTTGTTTATATTAAACTAAACAAATTCACAAAAGTATCTTTTCAAATTATTGCAGGTTTTAAATTCCATTCTTCTGATTGATGGAAAATAACGCAAAAGAGAAATTTTTTCTCAATTTCTTTTTTTTCAGAATATTTTATTTTTATTACTGAGATAGATGCAGTATTGTCATAAACAGACTCAAAATCTTTTTTTTTTATGAAGAAATCTCCCATTCAAATACTTCATTGATTTAAGTGTTGTTAAGGGGCATAGGTAGTATATTTTCATATAAATTTTTATACTTAAAAGATAGTTTTTGAGTTTTGTTGAATTATTTTTGGTAAGGATTGGGATGAATTTTCAGAATGATCATACACTATATTTTTTTTATTGAAATAACATCTTCAGGGAATTTTCTTTAAAGAATTGTTAAACAGAATTTGCAAAAAAAAAAAGAATCAACCATGGTGCGATTCAAACCCAGGACTTGTGGTCAGAAAGTGTGAACATTCTAGCTACTTGGCCATGTGTCCATATTTCTTACAAATTTAATAAAAACACAAAAAATAGATATGATTTAATTAAATGACTGTTGACTTACTGATATTTTCAACAGTTTATAAGAACTACAGAGATATCTAAAAACTCAATTAATGATACCAGAGACACCAGAACCTCTGAAATATCAACATTGATACCATTAAACATGCTTCTACACACACACACACACACACACACACAAGTATTGATTTTACTAGCATCAATTCAATAAATTTACAAATTCCAAGACATTCTTCAAACTGTTACATTTGAGACACCAAAATCAAATGCATCACATTACAACGCATGGTCTTCTAAAACAAAATAAATACTACTGGATACTTTGAAAAATACAAATTTTCCAACAAATACATAAACTCACCGCTGGTTGTTTCAAAGCAAAACAATACTACCAACATTTTCTTCAGAATATACTGCAACTCACAAACCAGAAATTTTAACAGCACCACTGATATACATCGTACAAGTACTTTTTTCATTGAAATATTAATTCACATATCAACTGTAACATTTAAATCTTCCTTCATTACATTATGAAGAAAAGAACATATTAAAATATTTTTACATATTGGCAAAAATATATTGGGGGTAATATTGTGGGGATTACCCCACATTATATATGCACAGTACTTATTGGAAAGTGCTCAATATCAGTGATAGAGCTAATATATTTAGTTGAATTGATGTGAGTTTGTGACCCTGGGTTTCATGCCCTTGCAATCGTCAGACAATCTCTGATGATCGCAAGGGCATGAAACTCGCATCACAACTAACTTTATTTAAAGAATTATTATTAGCTGATTTCAAGTTTAATTAATCTGATTTGAAACAAATTTTACTTACTTTAAAATAGTGTAGAAATGCATTTTTTAACATGGTGTAGCAGTTTACTTAAGGTGTTGACAAGTTGATAGCTTGACTGACAAACAGGACTTTATCTAATTTTTTCTACAAGTGACACATCTATAAAAATGACTTGAGGAATATAACATGAGTGGCTGTTTTATATATAATTTTTAACTATCCAGTAATCTTAAAAAGTGAGTTTGAATTCTGAATGAATTCATAAATGTAATTCCACTGGGACATCTGAGAAAACCAAGTATTTCAAACCTTGAAATGCAAGAGAGAGATAAAAAAAAAAAAAGCAAGTACAAAGGTGTTCAGTCAGGGTTAAAAAATCTTTCAAAAATAAAAAATACTTTTCTTTAACTTTATTTGAGAAGTAGAAGCTGATTTAAAGTTTAATTAATCTGATTTGAAATAAATGGTACTGACTGTTTAATATTGCAGAAATGCATTTTTTAGCTGCTTATTTAAGGTGTTGACAGCAGGAAATTTAACAAATTTTTCTTTAGTGGATATATCTGTAAAAATTAATTGAGGAATATAGCATGAGCTCCTTTTTCATATAAATTTTAACTACCCAGTAATCTTAAAAATTTATGAAAATATTATCCAGTTATGTATTCTTATTTATTTTTGTCTGCCAACTGGACATTATTTGAGCTTTCCCATCCATTCTTACTTCTGGCATACTTGCACATTATTACTTCTGACTACCATGGACCAATTCTTCTTCCGATATTCCTAGCCTTTACTACTTATCGAGGTGCACAGGTCATGTTATATTGCATCCCCTCAAGAGGGACCACTACAAGTAATAGACTTTGAAACATCTCTGTTACATCCCCCTCAAAAAAGGGTAAATGCTGAGAGGGTTTAAGCAATGTTTCTACAATATTGCTGGTAAAAAAAAAACATTTTAAACCTCAACCATGTGTCACATTCACTAGCAAAGTAAGTGTACTGAAAAATACCAGAATCATCATTTACCCAACATACACAACACTACAGAAAGACAAGTTTTCAAATATCAGTATATTTGTCACATTACGTTTACACATTAATTCATTTAAAACTAACTTCTTATCAATCCAATAGGTTATGAATAGTGTGACAGGACACTTTGATATAGTGTAATGGTTAGCAAACTTATTTTGCAAGATCAATTACGACTGAGTAGTGAGTTTGATCCTCACTGGGTGTTCCACACTTTCTGCCTTGTGCTACATTTAATCTATGCTTAGAAAATCATTTTCAGTGTAAGGATTTTGGTTCTCTGGACTGAACATTAGGCAACCCAGTCCAAAATAGGGTAGATTAAGGTCTTTTTCTTTCATTTCTTCCCATTAACTTCACTAGGGTGGGTGTGTGTTCTTTGGCCTCTTTAATTTTTGTACCATCTTCTTTAGGTTATTTCCACCTCCACACTTAGATTACAGAGATGTCAGTTCTCTAGTGGATGCAGGATGCATTTCAATTTTCATATACATATTTCATATTTGTAACATTTGTTGTTGTGACTGACTGAGGGTTTGGTTAGAATGATTGGTTCTTTTTTTTTTTTTTTTCTAGTCTCACATTAATTTTGTCTGGTTAACTGATGTTTCTGCCACAGTTTAGGATTGGTGGGGGGCATTTATTACTAACATATATTTTTGTTTTGTTTTGTAAAGAGGATTGTTTTGATCATTGTCAATAGTCATTGGGGTTATATTTTTAAAGATTGTTATATTTTTTCCCCAGACCTCCACAGATAAAATTGTACATAATGGGACTAGTTAGGGTGTTATAGAGAAATCATGGTATTATGGTAACTGTAGTAAAAATGGTTTGTAAGAATGTGTTGTTTAAGTGGAAGTAGAATTATAGTGTATTTGGATCAGTGATTGAGGCTAGCTAGGTTAAATATAGAACAATTGAAGACCAGAATTCCTCGCCTTTCAGCTTTGGTTCACATTTTCTGTATTTAACAGGAATAAATATCAATAGTGAGACAGTTAAAATCTCAAAAAATAATTTTCAATGCTCATAGCTTGTAAATTTATCTGCTTTCACAGTTGTAAAAATGATTTTGATCACAATTTCAGAAGCTAATAGAAATTTGATTCTTCCTCATTGTCTCCACGTATGACTAATCCTTGATGTATCAGATATTATAAAATTTCCACAATGGTCATAGATATCACCAAAATGCATGTGTACTTAGGATAATCAAAGCAAAAAAAAACTACCCTCTTTTTAAAAAAATTACCAGAAAATGAAATTTTCAGTATTTTATTAATGAATTTATTTTAAATCAAACATGTTATTTGTTCAGAAAATTTAGAGGAAATATTTTTTGGGTTGGTCAGTTTCACTCTCTTTTTTGATAAATCAAGATTTGAGCTAAAAAAAAAATTTTGACAAGACATTCAAATAATTTAAAAGTTTCCTATTTAGTAAAATTTCGGGTTAATTTGAAAATTAATAGCCTAAAAAGCCAACCTATAAAAAATAAGAAAAAATAATTTTAAGCATTTAAATAATATTTAAGCCATTTTTAAAATGTTCTAAAAATAAAATCAATTTACTGACATGCCATTTTAATTGAAAAATGATGACAGAAAATTTAAGATGCTTTAAAATCAAATATCTGTGTTGCCTTTAGATAGGTATCTCCATTGATTCACTCAGGCATAGAGGAAAGATGCTCATACAAGGACCTGGGACTTGCTCATAGGTGAAAGGACCAGCTCCAGATGAAGGGAATAACAGTTTCAGTCTTCATAGCACTAGTCAGACCTTTCAAAGATTTATCAACCATAAAAACCATGTAAAAACAGGATTTGGATTTTTCATGTGCTTGTATATAGACAATGTAGATTTGTGTATAGCAGTTGATGCCAGTGCTGTAGGAGTTGGTGCAATGTTACAATAGAAAGTTTCCAGTTATTAGAAACTTATTTCATTCTTTTTCCAAAGTTAACCAGTATCCAGCATATATATAGCACATTTGGAAGAGAACTCTATGCAGCTGTGCATCATTTTAAGCATTTTCTGGAATGGAGACATTTCGATATTTTAACACTTCAGCAAACCCTAATATTTTAAAAAGAATTTAGAATTTTTTGTGTGTGCATAAACATGCCAATTTTTGTAAATATGGATGACATTAACATGACATTAACAGAAAATAAGAGTGATAAGTATAGTAAATTTAAGGCCTAAGATTCAATAAAACATTAGATTACGGAGAATATTTTCTTAAATTTTTAAGAATACTGGATAGTTAAAAAATATATAAATAATGGTGCTCACGTTATATTCCTCAAGTAATTTTTTACTGATATGTCTCCCCCTGCATTGAAAAAATTAGATTAACTTCTGGCTGTCAGTCAAGCTGTCAACATCTTAAATAAACACCTGCCTCTGTGTTAAAAATGCATTTCTATCATATTTTAAACTAAAAAGTAAGTAATATTTGTTTCAAATCAGATTAATTAAACTTTAGATCAACTAATATTCATCAAATAAAGTTTCAGGAAAGTATATTTTTTTTTTAAAATATTTTAATAAAGAGAATTACATTGTGATGAAAGATGCATAAAAATGGTGCTAAAATCAGCAATTTCAAAACAAAATCTCCTTCCAGTCAATTTAATTTAGTTTTTTTGAAATACAGTAAAGTATTTTGCTAATTGGAAATATTAAATTTAATTCATAAACTTGAAATTAAAATTAAAATAAAAGCTTCCAGAAAGATTTTTCATTTTTAATAATTCATTTAAAACCTTAGGTATTGCATTTCTTTGGAAGTACCTTCTCTTAGAGATTTGTTTCAAAGAAAATTGGTAAAATTCAGGATTTATTAACAGAATTTTGTAAAAAATATTTCTTTATGTTTAAAATATAGTGAAAAACATATTTGAATACAGCAAAGTATATTCCACCTGTCAAAATGTGCATAAGTCAAATGGTAGCAGTCTACTTGCAACTACCACTTAAAATACTTACCTCAGTTTCATTCAATATGGATGACCCAAAATACAGAAACTGGTTTTCTTTATGTTTAAAAATAAGTATTTTTAGTCTTATACAATTAATAACTAAATATATTTTTTATTCTATAAGCTTTTATGAAGCTTAGTAGAATCAATATTATAAATGTTATTTTGAATAAAATAATTGTATGAGAAAAAAATTTAAATGTAACTGTGTAAAAATTAATATAGAAACTATTTTTAGTAAAAAGATAATATTCAATCATATTAAAAATTAAGAAACTTAGAATTTCATAATAGTTTTTTTTAAAGAAACCACCCAAATGTTGACAAATAGTTTATTAAAAAAAGAAAGAAATGAATGAAAACTGATGTGTAAAGATTCTTTAAAAAGTTAGGTGCCAAAATGAGGCCAAACAGTTTAAACTTTCCATAGCAAAATTTTACAGGATGCATGCAGTTTGATTGGATGGTCACTGATTATTTTTTAACCAATGGGCATAAAAAGTATAGGTCGCCTAAGGAATTTGTTTATGCATTAGTTTTGATTCACATGCTTGCTTAAGGAAAATTTGACTGTAAAGACAGAAAAAGGGTAGACCAGAAAGCAAAAGACCAACTTGGGCTGCTGCAGTAAAGAAGGAATTAGGTAACTCAGAACTGCGGGGTGACTCTCTACATGCAATCCAACACTCCTTGTGTGCACAGGCTGTCCTTGGTGTGTGGCAGTTGTCTATGCAGCTGGCCGGCTGGTGGTCACATAGCGGTGGTAAGCATTTAACCTGAAAGGCTGTCATCAGGAAGAATGGCTTAACTGTTTCTGCACATGTAAAGACTGTTGTAGGTGAGAAAAGAAAGAGACCACATGGTGACCTAGAATTGGCAGTTTATTGGTTGCTGCATCCCAACTGATTGCAAGAAGCTCAAAGTCTTTGGTTTCTCTGGTAAATAGTTATATAATATCAGGGTTCTTGCAGTGCGATATCATGCATAAATAGGTGTTTTTGCAAGCATTTCCAGTGGGTAAACATGAGACCACACTATGTTGTAGTTCTTGTCACCTTCTGGTTGGCTTGTATTGCCTTAGACAATTGGCAGTGACTTTTATACTTGGCCTTTTCTGCCTTAAAAGTTTATCATATTATAACAACAATTAATAAAACTAAACCAGTTTGCAATAAACCACTGAAGCTTATCAACCTTTCTTTCTCCAACCTTTCTTATAGTCATATTAATTTCTGCAGTGTAGAATCATTTCTCTTGGAATGCTCTTCAGTCATCTTAGCACTTTGTGAAACTAACAGGCTCCTCAATGTCTACTGATGAATTGTCTGTTCCTCTTTATTGAAAGGATTCTAGGGTCCATGTACATGACTTCAGTGTCTATGTTAAATCTCCCAGTACAAGAGAATTGTCTCGAGTTTGCTTCCAACTTTTATAATTAAACTCGATTAGTTGTCTACTATTCTTTATCATCACCCCTCTTCTCAGGACTGTTGCTTGTTAGAAAGAATATCCTGTCCTCTTGGCAACTCTGACTATGCAGTGATGTCCGTAGATGTTTCTTTACATTCATCTATTATTCAAAAATCCTGTATTTATAAGATATCTTTTTATTACTAGTGACTCATGGGACTCATTTTTTTTATTTTCTTTGCAACACCTTTTAGAGTTAAATTTTTAATCTTCCCATTGAAAATTATGTCACTGAGGTTTCATACTAATGCAAAAATACCAAGTGAAACTACAATCTTCTTGGTCCACTCCTACTTGTTCAGCTGTTATAGCCCACAGGAACTGCTTCTTTTATCTATACCAACATGACTGTTCGGAACATAACAGACACCTACGTAGTCACTTGTAAAGAGTGTAAGTATGTCCTTAGTGAGATTAAGTCTCTGTTTACTGATAGAATGACTCACTGTATAGCCTCTCCCATGTTTTTTTCTAGAGATCACTCACGGCTCTGTAAGAATATCTTGAATCAGTTTGATGTATTTTTATCTACTGCTAATAAAACAGAATTCTTTGCTTGGAAATTCTCTTCCAACTCCAGTCTCAAATCATCAGTTGTATATTTGTCTGATTTCACCATCATAATGAAAATCTCTACTGAGTGATATGCACATAATTCTGTTCATATTTTCTGCTATCATCCCCAAACTAGATCCTTACAAGGCATGTAGACTTGACAATATTCCTGTAATTGTCCTAAGGAAATATGCTCCTGGACTGTCTCTTGTTCTTTCCAAATTCTACAAATGTCTTGCTGCTTCTTATTTTTCAGCTTGTCAGAAAACCTCTTTTGCAGTTCCTGTCTTTAAGAACTCTGATGAATTCAATCCCTTAAATTATCATTCTATTAGTCATTTGCCTTTTTTGGTAAAATACTAGAGGCTCTAATCAACTCTGTATTGGTTAACTATTTCATTTCACTTAGCTTTCTTTCACATAAACAATAAAGCTTTCATTATTTACACCAATTATATTTGTGTACAAACAACATTCTTCCAACTAGTCTGACATATAATAACAAGTAAAATGGCCTAGGTAAAAACCATAAGTAATGATCCAGATACATTCCAACAAGAAATGATCAGCATCAAGAATACCCTTCAGAATAACAACTACCTGGCAAATATAACATCAGTGTCTACAGATGAGAACATATAAAGAAAATATATGGGACAATAAATTTAATTGGGGTGGCATGAGTTGGTTCATTTGCTTTGCTTTTCCTGTTTCTGTGAACCAAACTAGTTTACATATTTGGCTTTTGTAATATTACAAAAACCAAGACCTTGAACCAAGTCTTTGAACAGGATTGCCCTTTAAAAATGTTCAAATTTTTTTCACACCTTTCCATTTCTATGCATCAAATTACATAAGAATTAGTAATAAAATGCATATGTAACTATTAAAATGAAATCTGCCATTTTGAGCCTAGTATTATTGCTGTTGCTTAAATCTGAAACATTGATGCTTCTATTTTTATTATTAATCTTACATGACTTGATGTTGGGTTGGATTAAGTGAATTTAGTGAATCCACAGTTTTTTCACATCTATGTGAGAAGTTCAGACTTTGGCGTCAGTTTTTTGATTTTGATTTTTTGTTTTAGTAAACTCTTAGAAAAAGAAATTAAATAAATAAATGAACCATTTTTTTTTAGGCCTAACTTTAATATGGATATAAAATCATTACTTTTCATAAATTATAAAATAGATAAATAAATTCAAATAATTCCAATGCTTTGAGGATATCACATGAATTCCAATTTTTGGAAAGATCAAATGGAAATTTAAGAGAAAATTGAAAATTAATATATTTTTTAAATGCAGAAACTTTATTTAAAGTCCAAAAATAGGCATTTTTTCAATTTACAAATTTTCACAGCAGTAAAACAATGCAATGTCTTATTTTTTGTTTAGATAGTTGAAGCTTTATTAAGCAAAATAAACTAAGAATTAAAAGTACGATAACATTTATTTCAGTTTTTAAAAGTGAAATTAATTTTAATTCTTTTAATTCTTTGTCTACTACTTTGCTAATAATAATTTTATCTACATAAAACAAAATAAATTAAAAAGGCATTGCATTTTTTTGCATTGTTTAAAAAAGAAAAATGAATCATGTTTCTGTTAACGTGGCATTTAACTTATGACACCTCACTTGTATTGAAAATAAACATTAAAATAACTGATAAATAGAATTGAAATAAACATTAAAATAACTGATAAATTATGAATTAAAAGTACAAGGTGTTTTTTGTTTTTCTTTTTAAATAAAACAGAGGGTATATAAACAAATTATCTTTCTTTTAATACCATAAAAAGTTTTTTAAAGTTTTCCCGATTTAGAAAAAAGAAGTAACATCTTCGGTTTTTTTACATATCGCCAGTTTTATTTTTAAAAAATAAATAAACACAATTGTACTTTTATTTCATAATTTATCAGTGAGGAGTTATAAATACCATGTTAACAGAAATACGGGAAAAAAACTGGCATCATAGGGGTATTAGATTCTGAGAAATGGATAAAAATATTAAAAATTGATGGGTGTACAACTAATTTCATCGTTGACTGTACATTATATATATATATATATATATATATATATATATATATATATATATATATATATAAACTTTTAGGGCTAATGTGCATTGTAATATTTTACCCCTCGTGGGGAGGGGCAGCAAACTTTAGGGCTGCAAAAACACTAGCTATGCCACTGGGGTATGTAAGCCTAACTATCTTATCAATATTTGCTTTTTTATACATTACAAATTAAACTAAGCACCACCGATTATTAAAGGATGAAAAATATTTGCAGATTTTGATGCCATTCTGGGTTCTTTTTTTCTGTTTATCCAGAACTGTGAATTTGTTTTGCTTATGTTATGTCTTGAAAAAACACCATGTAAATTTCACTAATTTTTATCTATAATATTGAATGTGTTAAAATCATTCAATTTTTAAGACGAAAAAAAAGTAGATGTTAAAAATTGCTGTAAAACATTGTTGATTTGTTTAAGATGAAATGATCTATTATGACATGTCTCTAATTTGTATTTAGATACATTGTATTTATTTTTCAATTTATGAAAATTGAGAAGTGGGGCACCTGTATCATAGATTCAGTGGGGGCCCACAAGAGACTCTTGCATCAGCCCTGCATTTATCTAAATGTTCACAAAACTGCACTATTACAATAGTTTGTTCAAGCAATGAAGCAGATACACGTTAACATATTTTGAAAAAGAGAAGTGAATCAGTTTGACTTGATTGTCATTGCATCAGTGATTTAGCTTCAGCCTTATCAGCTTAGAGAAACTGGAAGTTTGGAAATACATATGTTGTTCTGGTGAATTTATTCCAACTAGACAGGCATTTTTGCATCTTTAGCTAGGCTGTCACATGACACATTTCTTACTCTTTTACATGTGCATGATTTATAGCTGATAAAAACTGTAAAACTGTATGTCCATTTGTAATTAAATGAAAGAAGTAGTTATTTGTGTATATGAGTCATCATAAAAAAGTTTTATATTTCAAACTGACTATTAAAGATTCACAGTATCTGTATTTCATAGTTAGGGAAGGTCAGTGAGGATGTAATTAACCTCTATAGGGAATTTATATTTCTAAAAAAAATTCTCTGGTAAAAGCCTCCCTACATTTTGTAAACAAAGGCTAGTGCTGGGGCAACTGTGATAAGATTACTAATAAGTTAATTGTTTTTCAGTTATTATTTATTTATTTAAATTTTATGATATTGTACATGTACATATATGATTTCTGAATCTTTGCCAATTAGAGCATAAAGAAACCATGTTAATCTTTTTTAGGTTACAAATCATTCTCAAGAAGACTAAAGAAGGGAAAGTCAATAAATAGTAAGATTAATATCTTCAACAAAATACACAACTACAAGAGGGAATTAATTTTCATTTCAATCTTCAAATAAATATCATTATATGATACTACAACAAAATCTTCAAAATTGAACCAGATTGAATTGCTGAAAAATGCAGCCTTTTTTATATTTCCATTGTACATCATTCTTTTGACATTCATTTACAAAAATATATTTTTTGTTATCAAAAACAAACTTCAGTTTTTATCAGTTATTCCTCTAAATTATTTCCTTATATTGTCATCATCTATGAAAACAATATGTGTTTGTTCAACCAGGATATAAAAACATGTCCTGAATTGCCACATCCTGAGTGTTTAGTTGATGAAATAGGCTGAGATTTCATATTCAACAATTTGATAATTTAATGCATTTATTTTTTTTTTTTTTAGAATTTCCCACTTTGGATTTAGCTGGTTACCTTCAAATACAATGGAAAATTTTCTGTTTAGTTAAAAATAAAAAGCATCACAATCCTCTCCTTGTATTTGTTTAGATGTCCTGTTTCAAGGATAATTTCAAGTGACACTTAAATATTTAATAAATTATTGGACAATTTTTATTCATTAATCCTTATAACATAGCCAATCAATGGCTACAAAAAATCAGACATTTTTCTTTAGTTGAAAAGAAACATTGCCACAATACTATTCTTACATTTATTAAGATGTCCAGTTTCAAAGAATGTTTCAAATGGTACTTAAATATTTAAATAATCAGACTTAATAACTTTTCAGATGAACACAGCAAATGCTTTACAGTAAAATAAATAGGCAATCTTTACCAATAACAAGTAAACAGTCTTTAATGTCCTTTTTTCTACTTTGTTTTCTAGTTTCCTTTTTCTGATGGATTTTTATTTTTGGAACATTAACACACAAACATGTATTGGTTTCAAATTTTTCATAAGAATATATAATCTTTATTGAAAATGTTATCTATTATATGTACATATCTTCCCCACACAATAATTTACTAATAGCAAGAGATATTACAATTAATAACTAACCAGATTTTATTATGAGCATATAGTTGCAAAGGGAAGAACAAACAAGTATTAAAATTTGAACAGCTGTGTCTAGAGATTATATGCAAAAGAGGTATTGTCAAATATTTTATGTAAAATTCATAGATATGTGTTATCCAATGAAATAATTTGTACTATTATATATAGCGAGTAAGCATGAAAGCAATTAAGTCCCAATTTCCAATTTCAGATTGATAATTTTTTCAGTAATTATAGCAATTTGCAGTGTCAAGAGATTATTTGCAAGAACTAGAATTTAGTATTATGGCTCATAAAAAAGAACTAACAATGAATGAAAAGAACTATATAATCAAATGTTCAGATGTTGACAATAGGCTGCTAAGAGTTATTGAAAAGAAAGGAGCATTTGTGCAATAAATTTTAGGAGGTTCTTATTATTTTTTGTTAATATATCTTTTATTTTTAAAATAAAATGTTTTTTTTATGTTTTTCCTTTAAGAAATTGATGAATTTGTTCTAAAATCTTTTCATATTATTTTTTTACATTATTTTTACAAAGTATAATAATGTAAAAGTATCAAAATAAATAGTTGCAAATAAACTACTGACAGTCAAATTAGTCTGTTTTGTTAATTTAGTAAAAATTTTTTCCAACCAAAAACAATAGTTTTCTCTATCACTATATATCTAAGTTAATAATATTGAGTAGAATCTAAACAAGATCATAATAGGACTTTTAACATTAAAGACACAACTTTTTATACCAATTCATAATTTGCATATAATCTCTAGACGCAGTTTATATCACTGTCGCTCACTTTCTGAGCGATGGTTCGATTCAACTCTCTGTCTATGGACGGAGAGGAACCCGAAAGAGGCTTTGAAGGATGGAGTCTCCTTTGGGGAGGTAAACCCGCCCTGAACCCGTTTATATGGGTTCAATGGTCTTTTTTGGCCGAGCCTAATGGCTCGGAAATGCCCACGTTAAAAAGGCCTTGTGCCACATGATGCCCTCGTGGGGGGACGACTAAATATAGTTTATATAAATAGCTGTGTGGAAGGGTGACAAAATTGTTGATATTGTCCCTCTTTCTTTCTATTGCAAATATTGTTAATTTTGTTGGTTGAACAGTTGTGATATCTATTTGGCATTTGGACCATGACTTCTGTCTTAACAGGTTCTTTAGTTGCCATTGGTAAGGCAAGAAATTAAGTGTAAGGGTGGTTTTGGTAGGGCCAGATTTGCATAGCAGGTTGGTTGACTGAGGTGGCAGTCGATGTCAAGAGATAGGCCTGAAGTAGATTAGTGAAGCTGTATAGTTGTCATTAGTGGGGTTGATCCATCTATCTTCAGGGTTGAAATCAACACCAGTAATATATGTGGATGGGCTGGCAGTTATTTGGTGAGATTGAGGTGTAGAGCTGAACTGCCAAGACCTGAGTTTTAACATCAGTGGTTGCAGGCTCCCAGGCTCATCTTAATTTTTTGTGGCCACATTCGTGATAGGATATTATATTTTAGATTTTTGCAGGGATTTGTTTTGTGGACTGGATGTGATGCTCAGAGCCCTGTGCAGAAGATGACTTTTATTTGGGTTTTGTTTTCTTAGCACTCACATCTGGCCCACATGTTTAGTGAAATGTATTTCGGAATCAGAAAGAGATCTTGATTAAATTAGTATAACACAGAGAGTACAGTTCTTCAGATTATATCAGACAGTGTCTTTCTCAGCAAAGAAATGCTTTTGGTGCTTTTTGCATCCTTAAATAGGGATCAAAATAAATGGTAATCCAAAAGTTCAATATCTAGTGGCAAAATAGTGAAAACGTTTTTATCTGGTCACCAAAAAAAACATGCAGATCAGTGTTCTCCTGAAGGATTATTATGTCACCTGTTCTTATAACAGATTCCAATTGCTACTTTTAGTTTCTTTAATTGGTAGCAGTACTTATTTGAATCTATTAAATGGTTCTTCACATGCTCATAGTAGAGGACTTCCTTCCAATTTTATCACAGCATAAACTTTAACTGACCATTGAGACAGTGGTTGTGTAGTGTCATGTCCATTAAGAAATACATAAATAAAAAATTAATTATACTATTTTGTGTTCATAAAAAAATAAATAGAAAATAATTATCACGTGAAAAATAATTATAAAAAATAATTATAACAATTATCATTAATTTCCTCATGCTAAACCAATGAGAATTGTCTACACTTTTCTCATCTAGATACACAAACACATGACATTTTCACTATTGGACAAGAAGTTCACACACATAGGCCATCAAAATGTGCATCAATAAAAATTTCATCTCCTTTTCTTTTATAATAATACTTGTCTTTTAGTACTCAACAAAAATTTGAGGTAAGAAAACCCCAGACATTTATATTTTCTAACTAAAATATCTGAACACTCATTACACACATCTATAAAAAAACATACAAGAAAGATTGTATACACTTTACTTATTCTTTATCTTATCACTCTGTTGAATTCCAATCTATATTTAATCTACATTTGACCTCAAACTCACAATATCACTCAGTATTACTGTCTCTCATGTCTCTAAAACTACATAAAAACCAGATAATAAATAATACTCACTTTGTTGTTTTTACATCTTACTCTTTCTCATTTTTATGAATATTTTTATATATATAAATGTTATGGGGTTTATAATTATTTACTCTTGAATTATAACTTTCCTAGAGTAACAAAAATAAAGCAAACTCTCATAAATTCATAGAGCTACACATTCAAACAGTTGCAAATCCAATCTCTCAGCACTCAGTTTGGTTCCTGCTCTCTTGTTCATTGTCTATGACATTATGTGTTCGAAGACAGGTACACTAATTTGTAGGCAGCACATCTGGGCAATTCCATCAACCATTTTCTTTTATGTTCAGAAATTGATATGGCAGCTCAGTTACAAAACAAAATAAACAGATCACAAGTCCAAACTTGAAGATCTAGGAACAGAAAGAAATGTTGAAATCATGAATCGTAACTCCAATGTCAAAAATTCCAATTCATGTAAACAGTTAGAAACTAACACACAATGCAACAGTCACTCACAAGCTGCTGGATGAGGCAGAAAAACAAACTACTTTGTAATTCGAGAAAACCAACCATATCTATCAATAGAACAGTTTTTTCATTGGTCGATGGTTGGAGTGGACAAACAATATTAGCATATTTGAGATGCAATTATGGCAACAGCTGTCACTGACTTTTTCTATTTTAGTTATTTTGTCTTTGGCATATCGTGCAGAACACACATGCCCTTTTTCTCCCCACATATTATAAATAACGGAATGAGTCTGTCCAAGTTTTCTTTTGTATCATTGAGCCAGTGGCATATTTTTAGTCGTTTTGAAGGTAAATGGATTTCTGGGCAAGTAGTTTAGTTAGTTTGTTCCATAATCTCTTACATTCCAGTGTGTTGTAAAGTATCCACTTTTCATCACCTGTTACAATTTATTAAAAAAATAGAATATTTTAGTTACATTTAAGTAGAGAATTTTACATGTAAATGCAGTCTGACACTTTTCCCATTTATTTGACAAAATTAATTTATTTCATTTATAAATAAGAGACAATTGAACTTGACATTAAAAAATTAAATAATAAAAAGAATAATTTCTTTTAAAAGATTTTTAAAATCCTTGATTGATGTTTTATTGTTTTTACAAGCATAAAATTTTATTTCAAAATAATTGATCATAGAGATGACGCTATTTACATTGTTCGGACTATTGTCCTCATTTTTATTATCATATTCATGGCGTTTTGTCTTTTGTATGTTACAGCATTCTTCTCTATGAGAGGTCTTATTCAGAAGAGGTATCTGCAGAGTGTTGAACCACTTTTGAAGGTTATCCTGATATATAAACCACGGATCTTTTGTATTTTACCAATGATCCCTTCACATAGAGTAGGCAGATTGATAACAACACTCAAAAAACAGCCTTGAGTTCAATAACTGGCTATGGCAGAGGTGAACAAAACCTTGGAGAGTTGAGTTACTAAAGGGAGATAACTGAAATTGAGATATTCAGAAAAGGAATAGCATGTGGAACAAGAAAAATCTACCCTTGGAATTAAATTAAGGTTTCAGTTCAATATTCCAATTTATATCATCTGTTGTAGCATACCTATGGACGATAATGGGTATGTCTCCAGTCACATAAATACAATAGTAAATGCTGTATGTTGGTCTGCCGTTGGGGATTCATTGTGGAATTCACTTGCCCCACTTTTAGTAGTTGACTACTTCCTTTATGTGTTGCTGGTTAATCTTATGTGTTGTTCTAAGTATTATCATTCATTACCAACCTTAATGTGTTTATTCTATTCGGTAACCTTCCCTAGGTTACAACATCATCTGAAGAAGGCTGGAAAATGTAAATATGGCAATAAAGATGAGGACAATAGCCTGAACAATGTAAATAGTGTAAATAGTTACAATACCTCATCTCAGAAATATAGATAGTAAAAATTTATGCTATAACAATTAATGGAACAATTGTCAGTTGGTTAGCAAATATGGCCTATTTAAAAAATCCTTTGTGTTTTCAGTGCTTAAAAAAATATAGCAGTGTATTTAATTTTCTTTCCCAGTGAAATAAAATCTGTCCAGGGGTGTTCTGTTTTTTGTCACATATTTCCAGCAGAAATTGTTGAATTTCACTTAATCTAAACATAAATATTTGTGTGTGTGTGTGTGTGTGTGTGTGTGCGTGCGTGCAAGCATGCATGCGCGTGTGCGTGTGTACATATATATTAGTGGGGATACCCAGCATTGCTCAGAAGAAATAACTTTATTTTAAGTTTCACTGCTATGTTGAAATTCAATAACATGTTGATTCATTGTCTTGATAATCAATCTGATGCCTTTGCAAAAAAGTCAGAAGTCTAGATTTCTCAAGAATATGATTGGAGGTCTCCCTTTTTCTGAATGAGATTATGAACTGTCATGTCAGATGGTTAGAGGGAATTATCTACAAATCTTTTTTTTTAAACAGAAAATAATCATAGGATGGACATTCCACTATTAAAGGAAATATATTGTCTATGTATTTTATCAAATTAACATCAGTAATTATTTTTTTTTTGAATCAAAAAATAATTACTTCATTTAAAATAATTTATCATTATTATTTATTAAAAAAAGTATTTTACACTTAAATTGATTTTTGTCAGTAAAGTAAAAAAGTAAAGACAGAGATTGAGTTCATCAAAAAATATTAATTTAAAAATAAATTATATGAAAAGTTGTAAACCGTCTTTCATATCCTGTCTACAATAGGAAAAATTATATATAATATAAAGATATAAATATTTTTGAAAGCATAAATATTTTTGAAAATTTAAATTTAGTAAAATTTTTATTAATAATAAAAATTCAACAAACAATATTTTTGAAAGCATAAATAATTTTTTGAGTTTAGTAAAATTTTTATGATCCACTCCCCAGCATGTCTAAAACAATTAATTTAAAACGATTGTGTATATTTAGTATAATTTGTTTGTTTTTGCATTCATTTTTAAAATTTAATATTTAAACTTTAAAAAAATATTAATTTCAATAAAATGGTAAAAAAGATGTAGCAAACTGATCCCACTCTAACAATTCAACAGGAAAGGTTTTTTTTTTAAATTATAATTTAGTAAAAGTTTTATTAATAAAAAATAATTCAACAAAACCTGACTAAATATTTCTTTTTCAGAATGAGATTTTAAGGTGGTATGCCAGGTAGTTGTAGAGAATTGAGTAATGTACAAATCTTAATATTTTTTAAATCAGGGAGTTGTGTTTTTACAGTCTTTGTTTTGAATATTTGAATAAATAAATATTAAACATTTTTTCAAATAATTGTATTTAATGTTCTTCTTCTTTTAAATTTTGTTGTTTTAATATTCATTTCTTTAAAGTTATGCTTTTATTTACTATATATATGGAAATAAATTCAAGAGAATAGAAATTTGAAAAATACATATATTGTTTTGAAATTATTAGCAGAATTAAAAAGTAAAAATGAACAGGAATAATAATTATTCCTGTTCATTTTTATTTTTTCTGAGAATTTTAAATGCATTCTAATGCAATTATTATGTATTTTTAGTTTTATAATATATTTATAAATACAAATCATATGATGATAATTTTCTTACAAAATGGTGCATTGGGTGATACTGATTCTGTATATATATTTATTTTGTCCTTAATTATTGTGGTTTTTTTAGTTTTAGCCAAACACACACATATACAGACAACTGTATATATATATATATATATATATATATATATATATATATATATATATATATTAAGACCTTGAATAAGTTCTGTTTTCCAACAGATGGCATTCCCAGAACTTCATCTGTGTAGTTTCAGATGGTAATGCATCTATAAGGAATTACTATAAGCAAGCTTGAAATTCAGTGTATGTCATTTCACCAAATTTTGTTTTTCATAGTGTTAAACATGTCGGACTTCATGCTAAAGAAAGTGTATTTACTGGGAATTTTACTACACTACTTTATTCAAAAGAAATCTTCAGCTGAAGCATACAGAATTCTTGTTGAAACTTATGGCAACCATGCTCTGTCAGAAACAACATGCAGAGATTGGTTTAGATGTTTCAAAATAATGATTTTGATGTTGAAATTAAAGAATGCTCTGGCGCACTGAAAAGTTTGAAGACAAAGAATTGGAGGCATTACTTCATGAGGTCTCATGTCAGGTGCAAGCTGAACTTGCAGAATCATTAGGGGTTGATCACACAGCAGTTTCAAAATGTTTGAAAGCATTAGGAATGATTCAAACGCAAGGACAGTGGGTGACGTACAAGTTGAAGCCAAGTGACATTGAATGGCGTCTTGTCACGTGCGAACAGCTGCTTCAACAGCAGAAAAGAAAAGGTTTTTTGCATCATGTGACTGGTGATGAATATTGGATACACTACAATAACTCTAAGCACAGAAGATCATGTAATATGGTCGGCCATGCATCAACATTGGTGGCAAAGCAGAATATCCATGTTCTGAAGTTTCTGCTCTGCATTTGGTAGGATCAGTTGGGTGTAGTTTATTATAAGCAGCTCAAACTGACTGAAACCATCATGGGAGGCTGATATCAGCTACAATTAATGCATTTGAGCTGAGCATTGAAGAAAAAATTGCCATTATACAAGCAGAGACATGACAAAGTGATTTTGCAACATGACAACGCGAGGCCACATGTTGCAAAATTGATGAAAACCTACTTGGAAATACTTAAATGGGAAGTCCTACCCCACTCGCTGTATTCACCAGACATTGCCCCGTCCGATTATCACCCAAAAAATGGGTTGACTTGTGGTTAACCTCAAAAGATTGGTCATTTTTCTGATGGGGAATTTAAATGCTGCTAGAAAGATGGGAAAAAGTAGTGGCTAGCAATGGACACTATTTTCAGTGGCATAAAAAATTATATTATAATATTTTTTTGTATTGTAGAGATCATTCTGTCACCCTCTAGTGGGAGATGAGGTGATCTTTCCCATAAAAATTGGTTATCACTTAAATTGGTGTCCACTAAATAAACAGGTTTTCAACTGTTGGTCAAAAATGTCTACTAGTAAATTTGCCTGGTCTTACATGCAAGTTATGTGATTATCTATACAAGTAATTTGAATTTTTATTTTTTAATTTTTTATTTTTTCATTATTTTTCATATTCATTTTATTTTTTTCATGGCCAATCTTAATTTCCCTCTCACCTTTAATCTGGTAAGGGATATTTTCACTTAATTTAAAACTTAATAGTTGTAGGTAATACCATAGTCATTTCCCTAAGTAATCTCCCCTAATGGAGGTACTAGATGGAGAAGACCTCTAAAAGTAGCTCCCATCAAATTAATTTTGCTCTTAAGTTATTAATAAACCAAATGTTGGTAGCAGATATTGACCTATGTCCTCCCATTTCTCTCAGTCAGTCTTTTAGTCTTTATATACAAGCAACCAGCAAGATGTATAGTCTTGGGGCTGACATGTTGCCATTTTGTGAATGGGTTCTAGACTGTGCAGTGATCTCTGGTGGGGCATCTTAATACCATGATGAAGGGTACAATTATGACTATCTGAATGATTCAATCCAAATTGTAGATGCATGCATCTCCTGTGGCTTTGACTGTCTTACTACCTAGTCTACTGTTGAAGTACCTGATTCTGCTATCCTCTTTCCTCAATGGGACTAGATAGGTTTAAGTTCAGCTGGTTCATCTGGTTCATACTCCTACCCAGTCTTTTGGACAAGAGTAGAGATTTATGACTTGTTTCCTGTTTAGGATTGGGTTTCTGGTTCCTTTTAAAGTCTACTTCAACACAATTACTTCTAACATCTCCACTTTTATTTACTATTGATTTACATTTCCTTTTCTTTTCTTCAGAAGGAGTAGGTTTGCCTGTCATCCATTTTACACTTCTACTTGGTCTGATTAGGTTTCCAGTTACTTCACATTTATTTCCAGTGGCACTTTGTGATTTAGTAGCATTATCTCATTGCTTGGCTTGGTTCCTCATATTCTATAACTCCCTACCTTGAGTGGTTCTTGGGCCTCATACAGGGTGAACATCATTGTAAAAAACCTCTCCCAAAACAAAGAAATTCTTATGAACTGCAGAAATGAAGAAACCTTTGAAAGTATTTGGAAATGAAATGATAAGAGAAACTATTAAAAGAATCATCCAAAGTATACAACTGCGATTGAAAGAAGGAAAATATTTACAGAAAAAAGGGTATTTTATTGAATTGCAAGCCTAGGTTGGTGAATCAGCAATGGACATACCCCCAAATAAAATTTCCAAAGATTTTCATCACATATCTACTTAACATTTCCATCTGGATATGATTATAGCAGAAATGGAAATTAATGGTAATAAAGAAAAGACATTCCCTCAGGTAGAATTATCCACAATCAGGATGCTTCAGATGAATATGATCAATTTGTTGCATCATATTATGGTATTGATTTGGATTTTCTAAAAGCAGAAACTGCACTCAACACAAAATTTCACATGGATTATACATATTTGTCAAGTTTAGAGGTGATTGTAGATGGCATTGTTGAAACTGTTTAGAAGAATGGATCATTTCATGCCAGTCTTCAACAAATTTGCAGGTACCATGGCAATCATTCCTGATATAACATATTCTGCAGTCTCAATCAAATGAAAGCAATATTACTTGATATTTCACTCCAGCTCTTGAAATAGAGAGATATGTCTACTGGTGCAACTTTTTTCAATCTAGCAGAATTGTTAAACAATTCTTTTATTTACACAATGTACATTCAGACGATTGTCCTCATCTTTATTGTTGTTATCACAATGTTTCAGCTGTTGTGCTCTCCATCCGGATAATAGAGCCAGAATTTTATGTAAACAATATGAAAGTATGGATCCACCCTGCTTTGTATTTCTTGATCAACATATCTTAAATTAAAACGGGGGTTGGCAACCTCTGGCACACAGGTCATATCTAGCCTGCCAATGAGTTTAATCTGGCCCCCAGGCTTTGTGTGAAAAACCTATCAATTTGTGAAGCATTAGTCGATCAATGGTTTACCATACACTGACATCGTGAAGAATGAGACAGCACTGATGCCTGAGCATTAAACAGATTTCCGTTGTAGGTAGTAAAGTTAACTAAACTCTAAAATTGGCAAGAGTTTTGCTTATAGTAGGACGATTTTCTTGTTTTGTTAAATACTGAATGGCATTAGTGTGCAATTATGGCAGCACCTTTTTTTATGACTTGTTTTGCTTCAATGGGAAATCCTTCCACTAACATCATACAACTTGGGTATTTTATGCATTTGTTATTTAATTAAAATAATTTAACAAATTAAATACTGAATGACATTATTGTGCAGTTATTTTGGTATTTTATGCATTGTCATGGGTGTATGTCTGTATGACAAGCTGTTGCTTTTATGTGTAAAAATTCACACCAACTCACATATTTTATCACATTGCTGTCTTTGCATTTTCATTTACTTTTTTTATTTTCTTGTGTTTGCAGAAATCTTTTTGTCTGAGCAAAAACAAACAGAACAAGTCCATGAAAACTAAGAAAGGAAAAGTAGATTCGGAGTGCAGAACTTTTAATGATGCTTGGACACTGAGTTAATTTTTCGTTGAGTACTTTGACAGATGTGTCTTTATAATTTGTGAAGAAACTATTTTCATGAAGAAAGTTTCAAATATTTAACGGCACTATGAAACTTGTCATAATCATTACAGCAGCTTCAGTGGAAAAGCAAGAAAAGATGAAGTTGCAGGGCTGAGAAATAGTTTAACAAAGCCGTCATCTGTTTTACCTAGAAGAGTTGAAGAAAATGACCAAAATATTTGTGCTAGTTATGAGGTGTCAAAACTAATTGCAGAAAGGATGAAAGCTTCAAACAATTATTGTTGAAAGTAGTGGATGTTGTCTGTCCAGAAAAAAAGGAATTATTTTCTGTAATCAGCTTATCAGCAAAACAGTAACAAGGCAAATTGAAGAACTAGCAGAAAATGTCAGAAGTGGCCTGGAGGGCATTTTAACTAATCTGGAATATAATGGCATTTCTATCAATGAATCCACAGGTATTAAGGATACTGATCAACTTGGCAGTTTTTATGAGGAACATAACACCAACAGTTGTGGAAGAATTTGTACAATTAGTTCCTATGAAGGATACTTGCACTGGAGAAGACATTTTTGAAAGCATAACAGAGTATAGAAATGAATCTTGATTTATCAAATCTTATTGGAGTAACCACTGATAGAGCACCAGTAACGATTGGACAGAATAAGGGCTTTGTTACATTGCTCCATGAACATGTAGGTATTGATAAAAAACTACTCAAACTTCATTGCATCATCCATCAGGATGCATTATGTGGTAAGTCACTTAATTTTAAGGACATTATGAAAGTGGTCGTCAAAACAGTGAATTTTATACTGGCAAAAGGACTAAATCACTGCCAGTTTCAACAATTTCTAAAAGACATTGAAGCAGAATATGGCAACCTTACATATTTTACAAATGTTGGAATTTTGTATTTTAAAGATCCAGTATGGATTGCCAAATTGACTTTTTTAATGGACATAACAACCCACATGAACAATTTGAATCTTCAGTTCAAGGAAAGAATAAACTTGTATTTAACATGTTTGGTCAAATTACTGCTTTTACAAGAAAACTTCAACTGTGGGAAGTGAAACTCTGCTCATTTTCAAATTTCCAAATCACAAGAGAGATATAATACCAGACATTTTTGTGAGCTTTATTAAAGATTTAATACAAGAATTTTCTTCCTGTTTTGATGACTTCCAGAAATATGAAAATTTATTTAAATTATTTGGTACTCCTTATGAAATGGATGCAGAGCAAGTGGCAGAAGAATAACAGTTGGAGTTAACTGACTTACAATGTGACGACTTATTGAAAGCAAAATTTAATTCCGAATCCACTGTTGACTTCTACATGAAATATGTATTGCCAAGCAGAAAATATAAAAACATCTCAAATAATGCAAAATGTATGGTATCATTATTTTCAAGTACATATGATCGTGAATAGCTTTTTTCAAAAATGAAAAATACAAACAGTTAAGATCAAAGTTGCATAATGACCATGTGGATGATGTTTTGTTTTGAATCAAGTGTCTCATTTAATTATGTCTTAATAAGCATCAATTTTTGATTTCTAAATACATTACATTTTCAGTCTAAGAACAGAATTGCTTTGTTTTTGTGTAAGTAACAGTTTGTAATAAAAATTGTTTTGAGTTTCTTGTTTCTTTATTAACATACAATTTTATATTATATTTAATTTCATGGTCCTCCTCTAGACACTGCCATAACTGATTGGCCCTTGCTGTCCAAAAGGTTGCCAACCCCTGAATTAGAATAACGCTGAATTGTAGGTTGAATTGCAAAATCCATCTTTTTCATTTTTTATTTCCTTTACAATCTTTTCACATGTGACATATGATAAGCCTTGAAAGAAAACACTTGAGATTTCATTTCAGGAAACACTTAAATTCATACAGAGTTTTTTTTTTTTTTTAAGAATGTGATTATTGGTAAACTACATTTTCAATCTATTATAAAACATCATTGTTTATTTCTGAAGTGTATTTTTTTCACTCTGCTCATAACAACAATCATCCAAATCTTTGGTTTTATAAGATAACAAACACTTGCACTATAGATATTTTGAGGCTAAAGTCCTTTTTTTCTTCTAATGTACATAGTTGACATTATTTTGAATTTTTTTAATTATTTGAGTGATGTAAGATCACTTGATTGTAGTCATATAAAATCATGTCACACATTGATGACAGGTTGTAATTTAAAATCTTAAAAAATTTTTCAACAAGGTCAAGGTCGAAATGACCTGTTCCTCTGCTGGTTCAAGGACAGGAGGAGGTAACTCCGACAAGTACTTAAGAATTATATAAAAAAGGTGCTTATGTCATTTTCTTCAATTATGTTTTACCAATAAATTCTCTGTAGAACAACAAAAAATTCAGCTTGCACCTGACATGAGACCTCATGAAGTAATGCCTTCAATTCTTTGTCTTCAAACCTTTTCAGTGCGCCAAAATTTTTTCAGAATGTAGGCGATCATGGCTCTCCACCTCCGTCTATCCCTTGCAGCTCTTAACAAGTTCTGTCCTTCTGCCATCTTCCCTAGACCATGTTCTGTCACCTACCTACTCAAGCTTGTCAGGTATGTCACACATTGTTTTCCTTTGTCTCTTTTTCCTCTATTTGACCTGTGAGTATCAGATTCTTCAGCTCCTCCTTCCTCATTATTTGTCCCAGAAACTTCAGCTGCCTCTTCCTGATGTTAAGTATAAGCCTCCTCCTTGTTGGCATCCTTTGTAAGACATCATCGTTGCTCACACACTCAGTCCATGATATCCTTAGTATCCTTCTGTAGAACCACATCTCAGTCTCTTTGAGTCTCGTCTTCATCTTTGAGGAAATCATCCTAGATTTGCTGCCATAAAGAAAGACAGATGTCATGTAACAACTCAGTATTCTTTTCTTTGTTACCAAAGAAATTCTCCTGTGTTGCAATACCTTGCTCAGCTTTTGGAATGCGTCCTTGGACATCCCAATTCCGTCTTCAAATCTAAGTATCACACTTACCATCCTTTGTCAAAAAGAGTGATACAAATGCAGAAGGTTGTGTACCTATGTTTCATAGACTACACAAAGGCCTCTGACAAAATATCCCACAAGGATCTGCTGGAACCGCTCAGCAGCCTTGATATATTTGGGAAAGAGCATGCATGCGCATAGACAATGAGTTCAGCGAATATACAAGAATAGAAAGGGGCATAAAGAAAGGATGTGTCTTCTCATCCGACCTGTCCAACTTATACAGTGAGGCAATTCTGAGAGAATTGGAAACCCAACTGGGATTTAGAAGTGGTGGCCACAATCTTAACAACATAAAATACACAGATGACACATTACTGATAGCAGACACGGAAAAGAAACTACAAAATCTCCTACGGATGTAGCAACAGAGAGTGAAAAGAAGGGACTAAGAATAAACTACAAGAAGACAGAATACATTGTCATTAGTAAAAGAATGATCCCAAAATGTGATTTGCTGGTTGGGAACACTAGAAAAGCATACTTACTATTCCTCAAATAAAGTTTCAAAAAACTATATTTTATTTTTGGAACATTTTTTTAATTAAGAAAATTATATTCTAGTTTTTGAAATACAGCAAAGTATTTTGCTTATTGGAAATATTAAATTTAATCTATTAGTCTGAAATTAACACTAAAATAAAAGCTTCAAGAAAGATTTTTTATTTTTAAAAATTCATTTTAATCCTTAGGTATTGTGTTTTTGTGGAGGTTCCTAATGTATACACACACACACACACACACATCTATCCACTACTTGGTCACTGTTTTTGCTGGTTGTATTGATTAGCAAGAAGGTCATGAATGGAGACAGTTGAGCATTTCATTTGAAAGGCAGACCTCCCAGTCAGTTTTTATATTTTTCATGCTAGAGAGGCCACATATATAACATGAGTAACCTATTGGGAGGTCAAGGCCAGTTTCTCTGACCACATTCATCTGCTGGAATTGGCTGTTTCTTCTAGTTACACCCTAGAGAAGCTATTGCCACTGCACCTGAGAATCAGAGTACCTGTAGTATTGGTCATTAGTAACTTTGAGTATCTTTTATATTTCTGAGATGAGGTATTGTAATTATTTACATTGTTAAGGCTGCTGTCCTCCTCTTTTTTATTGACATATTCACAATGTTTCCAAATAAGACCCTCCATAGAGGAGAACAGGACTAAGGATTGTGTGCATGCCATCTTGTGCTGCTGTGGTAAGAAATATAAAGAAGAAACAGGCTTCCTCCTTAAGGTAAAACTGCAAGGACATTGTAAAGCTGTAACACAGAGGGAAATAGAACAATCAGGTGTAGCTAACCACATATAGAGAGAAAAAAGAGATCCCCATCCTCTGCAGGCTGAAGTTGAAATAATAGACAGAGAACATTATTAGAAAATATGAAAACTTAAGGAATCAGCAAATATGTTAGACCACAAAAATCTTTTAAGCCGGTAAAGCATAGAAATGAATACAATATAGGAACTAGTAATACAGAGTGTTAGAGAAAAGCAATAATAACAACAAAATTGCAATATGAGCTCTGGCAAAAATGGTTACTGAGACATTAAGTTTATAGGTCACAAGAATTCATACACTGATGTCCTCAAGGATACATAGCCCAGTGGATAAAATCGTTGGTTGGATCCAGTGACTTGATCCAAAGAGGTGTGAACAAAAATTTGGAGAGCTGAGATAAAGGGAGATAACTGTGACATCCAAAAGAGACATGGCATGTGGAACTAGAACATTCTACCCCAGTTCAAAATTCCAATCACCTGAAGAAGGCTGGAGTGTAACTTTGAGATCAAGCCATCTCACAAAGCTGACTCCATGGATTTAAAGTCTTCACAAAATTATAATATTAGATAGAAATTCAATTTAGCTATGCCAGATGTTGCAAGTTCTAAAGTATCATCAAATTTATTGGATAGAATGAATAATGAGGAAATTATTTGCAGAACACTGGTTTAGCTTATGAAAATGCTTTGACAAGAATTGAGAGTTGTTGGCGATGCCAAGTTTGATGAGATCGTTATCAGGTTTGGTCCTTCCATCAATAAATTCACTTATGAATTACTTTAATTGTTTAAAAATAAGAAAAGGCATTAATTAAACTTTAGTAATTTTAATCACTGTCCATTCAAAAATATTCAAATATAATATTTAATTCAGTATCAATGACAAATTTAAAAAAATGATTTCTCATTTGCTACAAGAGGCAGTTGTTCTCTGCAGTCTATAAGAGACCATCTGCAATGTGAATACTACCTACTGAAACAATGCAGTGTATGCATAGCAGCATGTTGTACTGCTTCAGCGACTGGTGCACAAACAAACATTGCCTTCTTTTTCATTGCTGGACTTGTTTCACCTGTCATTACAGTCACCATTGGCATAATTTTTAGAATGTATTAAGATGGGCCTATAGTTTATCATCAAGGTCTCCAATGGATATCTTTTTTATGACTTCGAAAAAAATTTCATTTGTCAATATTAATTTAATATTTTTCTCTATAATAATCCATAACAACAAATATAAAGATAATAAAATCTAATTTTTTTTTAATTTGTGTTTTTCTTTCTGAAAAATATTTTTTAAAAAGTGTGTAGTATATTTTAGTTTATTATAAAAAGATAGAAGTAGGTGTTTTTATATGACAAAATGAATAAAAAGGTTATTTATTAAAAATTTTGTTATGTAAAGTTAATGTCATAAAAATAATTCAATATTTTTAGATAACAAAAACAATGTGTACAAAACTATCTCTGTTATCGAAGTATTTCTCTAATCCTGAAAAAATATCTTTATGACAAAATAAGTCAGCGTAACAAATTACAATTACATCATTTCTAAGCAATACTTTCATGTTTATTTTGTTTCATATATTTTTTACTCCAAAATAAAAAAATTCGATATGGGTTTTACTTTTGTTTCATTAAAACCATTTTAAGGTGGATAATTAATTCAAAGTAGTGTATTGGACGATAGGCGAACATATCCACTTCTATTGAGGAGAAATAAATAGTAAATAAAATTTCATTGTTTAGGTGGAGTCAAAGATAGAGTTGAAGAAGACTTTGAAAGAAACTGGAAACCCAATTCAAAACAAACATCTAGGGAGGGGTGGGAACCGGATGATAGACGAACCTATCTATTCCTATTATTGAGAAAAGAAAAAGTAATAAATAAATTTAATAAAATAGCAAATAAAATTTCAGTGTTTAGTAGATGGAGACGTTAGACTTTCTTCACTTTAAGGAACCAGAAAACCAATCCCAAAAAAACTAAACACTAAACTAAAGCAGGAAACAAAGGATAAACCTTACACTTGTTCAAAAATCCAGGAAGGAGAGTAGACTGGACGATAGATGAACCTGTCTACTACTCCTATTGAGAAAAATAAATCTATAATAATAAAGCGTAGTGTCACTACGTCGTGTGTCCATCTTTTTTCGATCTCGGCGAATCATAAACAACCTGAAGTAATGTAGTTACACGCGATTAAAAACTAAATAAATAACTCATTTAAAGTTAAATTTAAATATTGAACAGAGTGAAAAGATTTAAAAACAATTTTTATTAAAGATTAATTAACTTTAATTTCTCATTTCGCCCCAATTGCAATTGATGTCGCCTAAACGGTAATTAAAAGTTAAGCGGGGCACGGTACGTTGCTCATATGTTTTTTGGGTTTTTTTTTCTAGCAAGTTCGGGTCCCCTAAGACTCTAAGAGTGACTTTGAAGGGATCATGAAGAATGGTGATTTTAAAAGAACTGCGCGCAAAATAAATGTATTGTAAACAAACTAGAGATTGATTGAATAGTGTCGAATAAAGATAAAAAAATAATTTAATATTATTTCTACATTCTTTTAAGTTATAACTTTTACGTACATATGGCACTGAAGGGTCAAACAAAACAAACTCAAAAGCCCTGTAGGAGTTTCTGACCGAAGGGCGGCTTCTAGGCTAGTAGTAAATAAAAAAAATCCTTAGTTTTGCTATTTTTTTTAAAATAATTATAACGATCAAATTATGAACAGTTAAAACAAAAATGAAACTAAATTTGAATTATTCATTCGGTTACAATACATTATTTTCTGTTTCAGAGATGTCAATAAACTGACTATCCATTTTTAAAAATTTACTAAAAAACAAGGAATTGTTCGATTTCATTGAAATTTTTAGTTTTTCATTAGACTTTCACTTTATTGAATTGTTTTTTAAATTCATTTTTATGTTTTTGGGAAATATTTTTCAGGTCGGTTAAAAAAACTCCTCCTTTACCTTTTTTTAATTTTTTGTGGCTAAATCTGCTCGGTGTTACTGTTAAAAAAATATATCAAGTCAAGTTTGAACATATCCAAAATATGGTCTGAAATGTTTTTTGCTGATACCTAATTTTATAAAATATTTTTTGTTCTCACAGGAAAAAAATTCTGATGTATTTGGGAAGAATTAACATAAAGTACAATTTTTAAACTCTTACTTAGATTTTGATCGTTGTTGATGAATGAAGCTGATAATATAAAATAAAGATGTCTGAAGAATCGAAAAAGGTAAATAAAATAACTTTATTTTTTTTCTACAAATCATCAGAAAATAAAATTCTGAATTATATTCCTTGACATAAACATAATGGCTCTTTTTAGGGCTACCAAAAATTAAAAAAAGTCTTCATGCTAAGTATTTTTCTTTGCTTAAAAAAGTTTTTGATGTCATCATGTTAGACTAGAGACAGTAAAGATTTTTAAAAATCACTTATTATTATGGAGTTACTGGTTTGAAAAATATTTCCACAAAGTTTGGGCATTTATGTATCGCACCCGGCCGGAAGTTACTGCCGGCTACTCAAACATCTAAAAGCGTCACCGCGGAAAACATAACGAATGCCGTTAACTTCCGGTGACTAAGCGTTTCTCAGTCAACGTCTCACACAAACTAAGAAAAACGAAACATTTACATATACTAACTTTCCTAACCAAAAACAATTACCAGAAACTTTATATACACATGGTGTCCGAATGGAACCCATGTGTACAGCCAAAAAAGTAGAAGGTAATTTTCAGTCACCCAAATATATCGCTGACAGGCTACGTTGCCGACCTCAGCCTATATATATACAGCGGATTTTTCCACCAATTGAGCGACGAGCTCCCCCTCCCCACGCTGACCATTAATGAAGCAGCAGCCAAGGCCAGCAGACATCAGCAGCAGCTAGAGCCAGCAGAGCAGTCCGGCCTCCTCATCAGCAGCAGCAGCAGCTAGAGCCAGCAGAGCAGTCCGGCCTCCTCCTCATCAGCAGCAGCAGCAGCTAGAGCCAGCAGAGCAGTCCGGCCCTCCTCCTCATCAGCAGCAGCAGCAGCTAGAGACAGCAGATATCAGCAGCCCTATCCTCGGCTACATGATATGCACTAGCCTATCCTCGGTTACATGATATGCAATAGTCTGCCCTCGATTACGATCCTGCGCACCCCCCCCTCACCCCAGGGGCCCACCCCCCGAATACAAACCAACAGGACCCCGAAATTCTTTTATTTTTCCCTCCCTACCCA